>VDFB02058242.1:326363650-326836396 GCA_007258455.2 Sequoia sempervirens
CACATTTAATGGGAAAATACATGTTATTTATTGTGCTCACCTTTTATATTGTGATAGGAAAAACTATTAATATAAAATTATCCAATACTTGTACTGAAGGAACTTCAAATTTTGTTCCTAATGTTTCACTCATGCCCTGCCTTATGTCAGTGGTCTTTCATGGTGTTGGAAAATTTCTTAGGAGGGTTGGGGTTTAGCTTTGTCTTCATCTTAAACCCTTGTGTTTACATAATGCCTTGGTCAGGATCTATTTCACCGTTACCTTTTTTGAAGGGTTTTAAAAACATCTTATGCCCATCGTTCCATCTAGGCCTAGTCCCTTTGGTCTTAATATTTTATTTCCTCCACGGGTTTTATTTTCCTAAGTCCTGGTTGGCCCTGTGCTAAACGGTTTAAAAAAAACTTGTCATTGTTTTCCATCTGCCTAGTAATGTCCCCTTGCCCTTTAATGAATGTTTTATTTTTCAGAAGGATAAAATTTGTGCTGTCGTCGATCAAAATGCCTTCAAGATCAACAGTTTCCTGCCATCCCGTGATTGGGAATTGTAGGATGGCAATATCGCGGGCGGGTGACACATGTCCCATCTGGGGATCAAATTTGCACAACTGTTCATCAACTGTCCTATGATTTGAGTGTTAGTTTTAGGGTTGGGGTTATGGTTAGACTTATAATTAATGTTAGTATTGGGATTAGATTCTATCACTTTAATAAAAATAATCTTCTATAAATTCATTCAATTTTTTTTTGAAATTATATAATTTAAAATATTTTCAAATTTACCTATGTTGATATATGAGAGATATAGTAAATCTAAACTCTATACAATTTATAGTTAACTTGACATTGTGTATAAAAAGGTTTAAGTTATGAATGTTATAATATAAAAAATAAATGTGTTTTCAATGTTTATTTGTCAGTTTAAAAGATGTGCCAATAATGTTGCAATCACTAATGATTAATTTTTTCTTGTTGGTTAAAATAGATTGGTAAGTAAATTTATCATAATAAGTAAATTTATCATTGATTTTTCTTGATGATAAGTAAATCAATATTTCATAAATTTATCTATAATTCTTATTTAATTTTTCTTAATTATATTAAATTATATTTTAGTAAATTGTTAAAAAATTTAAGTTGCTTATAAATAATTTTGTGTTTTTTATAATTAACTTGATATTGTGTATAAAATGTTTAAGTTATGAATGTTATAATATAAAAAAATAAATTTGTTTTCAATGTTTATTTGTTAGTTTGATGTGAGAATAATGTTGCATAGTAATGCTTAAATTTTTTCTTGATTGGTTAAGTGATATCATTGAAATTATTCTATGTTAATTTAATGTTATGAATGCTATATAATATATAAAGAAAATATTTCTAATATATTTTTAATGCATCTTTATATTTTATAAACAAACATCTAAAATAAAATGTGATTGTAAAAAAAATACAACTTAATGAGTGAACATACATTTAAAGTTAAAAGTGAAATTATAAAACAAATTGTAAATTTATTTTATTTTTCTTCTATAAATATAATTTTTTTATTTTTCGTCCGCCTAGTAATGCCCACTTTTCATTTTAATAAATTTTTTATTTTGCAAGGATTGATTTAGTGTTGTCGTTGATCTATTTCCTGCAGATATCAATGGTGCCCGCCATCTCGTGGTCAGGAATTGAAGGATCGCAAAATCATTGGCGGGTGCCACGTGTCCTATCTAGGGGATCAAATTTGAGCTATCACTGACCAACTACTATTTGATCTAAGTTGTCCCTCGCCATCCCACAATGGTGCTTGGGTTGACTGCAAAATCATGGGCAGGCGCCACGTGTCTCTTCTGATGAAGCCTAAAGAGTAAAGGAAACACTAGCCGACTTTAAATATATTAAGGGGTGGATTACTAAAGTGTTCTCGAGACACACATGTTCTAAATTGATGGACATGTTATAATCTAGCTAGAAAATCTGCTCGAAGGTTAACGACATAGATGGTGATTGTGTTAAAGGAATGAGATCAATGATTCCCGCTATCCCGCAATCAGGGATTATAGGGATCGCGATATCATGGGTGGCTTCCACGTGCCCTTCCTAAAGGATGAAATCTGCGTGACCATTGATGAGCTGTCTCTTCAAGATTGATAATGCCCGCCATCCCATGATTAGGAATTTTGGGATCTCGATGTTGTGGGTGCCTACCACATGTCTCATCTAATGAAGGCTAAGGAGTGAAGAAAGCGTTCCCCGGTTTTAAATGTATTATGGGGTGGATTACTAATGCACATGTAAAATGCAAGTGTTTTATTTCAACGCAGATGTTATGATTTTAAGGGAAAAGTTGCTCGGTAGTTAAAGGAAAGGACAACGACCATTTTTGAAGGAGCATGATTTATGATAAAAAGATCAATGGTTCCCACCATCCCGTGATGATCAAAGGATTAAATGCAGGAAACCACCATGTGGCATTCCTTCGTGGCGGATTGCCCCTTTATTGCCATGTTGGTGATTATGCAGGAAACCGATGATTTGATCAAACTAATGGATCAATGGTTCCCACCATCCCATAAATCAAAGGATTGCGATAATGCAGGAAACCACCACGTGGCGTATGACATAGTGGGCCCCTTTATTGCCATGTTGGTGATTATGTCAGCTTATTTTGAAGATGGTCGTCGATGATTTGATCAAACTAAAGGATCAATGGCTCAAATTTAAATATGTATAAAATTATGGTTAGAGCTATTTGTGCAGACCACAAGTGAGCTTTAATGGTGGATGAGACACCCACTAGCAAAATTTGTTACTCGTCTCATTTGTATCACAAACCATCCAAGTATTTTGTGAAAATAGTTTCAGAGCCAAAAATGAAATTGTGAGCAACTGCAGCCAGAAATTGGAGTTTGTGTGAAAAAATCTGTGAGTTAATTTTCTCTGTTTCCTAGTCATTCTGCACCTAAATTTGGGAGGGGGGGTTTGCTATGCTTGTCATTGATTTCATTAAAATATTTTGTTAGGGCTATTGTTTAATCATAAATTGTGAGGAATTGTGGTATTTTTACTTTATAATTTCCTATCTTTGCTTAGTCATAGCCACTTCAAGTGTAACATTGTAGTGAGGCCCTAGTTTGTCTAAAATTGTGCCAACCAAGCAGCACTCTGGCCACATTGATTATTTGAAAAGAAACTTGTACGATGATTTCCTAGATCAATTTCCATTATCAACAAATGAGAGAAGGAAAGGTTTGGTGTTGATGCAAGGGAAAATCCTAGGGGAGGGGTTGGTGTGAAATAATTCCAACATTGCTGATGCTAGAGTTCCACTCATAGGCTTAGAAATTTTTAGATTATGGTATGGACAGAGAAATTTTCCTCATCCTTTTTCAAATGGATGGATGTACGACATGGGAAAGCTAGTTGTTCCAAATGTGTTCCCTGATGTGGACTTACTTAGAGTAGTGGCCAAAATATATGACCCTATCACACGGGTAATCAGAGATAATGATGGAGGGGTTCTATTAGAAATTAATAGAGATGTTATCCAACAAAATTTTGATTTGAGTGAGCCATGTGATGACTTGGTTCCTATTAAACTTGAAGAAATGAAGCAGGAGTATACAAAATTGAAATCTCTTTTTAGGGTTAACCTGCTTCCACCTCATCTAGTTAAGGTAGGGGGTTCACAATTTCACATCAGCCCTACTGACTAGGAACCCTTCAGATTGAATTATTTTGGAAAGCCTTTCCTGGCTAATTTCTATTCACTATGTCAGATTTTGGGTTTCAGCCCTAGTGCAGTAATGCCAATTGCATACATGTTCATGGGGGTGCAAATACAACACCCTAAATTCTCTGTAACATATGACTTTGCTTCCTTTTTGGTGGAGAGGATAGATGAAGGACTCTCGAAGCTGTAGAATGGTGATACTAGTACTCAATTCTTTTGGTATTCGATGTTGATGCATATGTTCTTGTTTAGGAATGCTAATTTCTTTATTGAGAAGATGAACTTAAGACAATCAATCAATGGAGAAAGATTGCCAGTATAGATATGGGCTGCAGATTTGTCCTATAATAAGGAAAGCACCAATTATGTGCAATTCAATAATTGTTTTGCTGCAATATTGAGGGCTAGATTGATGGTAAATATACCTAGGATCCCTAAGGAAGTGCGTGATTTCCTTAGGCCAAAGGAGAGGAAACTAGAATTGAGGGTTTTACATAACAGGGGTGACATTATCCTATATCCAGTCAGCACTGTCCTGAGAATATATGGATTTCAAGGAACCCCTCACATAATGCCATCAATGTGCCACCAAGACTAGGGTTTGCAGAAGTTATGTGGCAGATGGGGTGTATTCATGAAGATAACCTAACTGGAAAGGGGAAGGGAACATTATTCCCTAATTATATAGTAGTGTCTGAATTTACATTTTCAAAGGGAGGCTAGACACATTTTGACAAATTCTTTGTTGATTACCATTTGAGATTTGGTCCAAGGAAACAACATGATTTTGAAGGTTTCTTTTCTCTTTTCAGAAAAAGAATAAAAGGTGGAAAATTTTCACATGAGTTCAATTTCCCTAAGGACCTGATCAGGAATGAATTTGATTTAAATAGATAGGAATTGAACAAGGAAAAGTGGATAGCTTATAGTAAACTACTGGATATTGTGTATGAAATGGATCCAATCTATGATCCATTGATGGAATTCATTCCATGCCACAAAAGAATTGATTTTTTAATGAATAATTTCAAGGAGATAATGGACACCTTGACAACCAAAAAGATAAATTTAAGGCTAAGTCTGGATATGCAAGGACAAAGTGATATGCCAATTGAAACAAGGCCAATATGTCAGCCTATAGAAAGGTGGCCCATCTATAAGAGCAAAAGGGATACTACTAGTGATGAGGAAGAAGTAGACAAAAAAGGAAAGAAAATAATGAAGGCGCCTTCACAACCAGGCAACAAATTAAAAGTACCTGGGGCTATCAAAATCATTGAATTAAATTCTTCACAAGAGCACAGTCCCCCATCACCACCACCTGAGCCAAGCCCTAAGAGGCAAAGAACTTATCACCTACCTGAGGATCTCATAGATGGAATTATTGTTACTGATCAAGACATGCAGGTTGGTATGTTGTCCCCTCCTAGGTTAGCTGAATTGGTTCTATCTGATTTTGATATGAAGGGTAAGAGTGTGTAGGATGCAAGAATGGAGGCTTGCAAGGAGTTCTTAGATGACAATGCATTTGTAAAGACTCCTGTATTCTTGCAAGTGGCATGGAGGATGAAATTTGAGGAATATAAAAATAAATGCAAGGAGAGAAGAGAACTAAGGCCTGACAGGTCAAATCAGGAGAATGATGAAGAAGTGAAATCTGAACTAATGGAAGAGTTCAAAAACATCACTCTTAAAGAAGGAAGACAACTAGTGAATTAGGCTAGTGTTTTGATTTTTCTTGAATGGGACATCGCATATGTAGTGGCTTTCAATTCCATTATAAAGTCCAAGAATCCTTTCCAGGATTATGAAGAAGTTAAGGAAACATTACAAAACTTTGCCTTCAGTGAAGAATATGAGATCTTGGCAATTTGGGCATTGGCTCCACAAGGAAGAAAGCCAGTCATTGCTGATATTAATCCAAATTTCAAAGGAGGATTAATAATAAAGAGGGATTCAAAGACTACAACAACTGAAGCCACTAGTTTAACTATGAATGTGGCCAAGTTGGCCCAAAAGACTGGTGAAAGGGAGGAGGCTGAAAGAAAGAGCCTAATGGAGAAGTATAACATTTTAATTGAAGAATATAGTAAAATGCAATAGAGGAATGTTGAGCTAAAAACTGAAGTAGAAAGGTTCAAGTATAGACATAGTGGGGAAACATCCAATGCTCCAAGAACCAACACATCACCTCCCATAGTAGGTTCAATGCCTCCTGCTTCTCCAAATATTTCTACACCAAGGTCTCCCATTCAAAATCCTGCTCTTACCCCTCCTCTAGAACAAGATGATGAAGAAACAGAGTGCTCTGTTGATCCAACAAAGTGGCATCTCATGCAGAAAATTGATAAATTACAGACATCACTAAGGGTAAAAGAGGAGGGTTTTCTTTCAAAAGAAAATGAAATTCTTACTACTATTTTGGAGCATTTAAATGAAAAGGTGGATAATAAACTGCCCTCTATACATTTTTTGTATTCTTTTCTATTTGAAGCAATAAAGAATATTGATAGGGATTAGGGGATAGTGATTCCAATAATTCAAAATTGGATCCCTAGGGAAAATGATCTATATGTTATGAATAAATCCTCAAGGTTTGATGCAAATAATAGGCCCCAATCATTGAAGCCTACTTATATATTAGTTAAATCATTGCAAGGTTTCCAGACCTTACCAGATGATCTAAGTAGGAAGATTAGGGAAATGGTAAAGAACTTCAATGATTGGGGTAACACACTGTTACCTGATATAACTGATGAGTAGGGGGAAATCAGAACACTCCAACAATGGTAGGATCAAGCAAGTAAAGTCATCAATAATCAAAGTAAAATAATTTGTGATGACTCAGATTATAATTTTTTGGTAAATTGTATGGATAAGATTATTGGTACCGGCTCATTTTTGGAATCTTTTGAAAGAGATGCTAATCAGGTAGCGGTAAAGTATATGCCTTATAGTACAAAGGTAAAAGAGGTGATTAATTTTGACTGGCCAACTAATGAAGAATATGAGAGGTGGGTGGCTAAGTATTTGAATGATGATGAGTAAAAGGAGTGGGCTACCAATAGGTGGCAAATTAGATGCTGCAGTTACAGCGTTTACAGTTTTGTATGGATGACTTTCTTGGTGTGGGTTTCGCGTGGTTTTTTGTTATTGCATCAACCTTCCTCCATTGACATGATGAATGAGAATATGCTCCAGGATGATTGTTGTTGTAATGATTTTTGAACAAGAATATTTTTCAAGGTGGTGGTTGTTGTAACAAATTTTGGAATATCACCAGGTGCTCCAATTGGTGACAGGTGTACTTTTTGGCCCGGTGCTTGTTTTCTCCTTCATTTTCTATAAGAAGGATTTCAAGGCCAGAAGTATGGGTTAGCAAGTTAGAGAATTTTTGTCGAGTCTAGGTGAAGTTGCAGAGTGAATTGTAAAGTCCGATGGTTTTAGAGAAATGCAATTTAGGTTTTGAGTCATTATGCAATAGGTTTTGAGTTCATAGAGATTTAATGTTGTATAACAGTACTAGCATTTGAGTTGAAATGAAAATTTGAGCTCATGTCTCTCCATTGTACATGCATATCTGAACTTTCAATGAAATAACTAAGGGTTGTTTTATCCATCTCACTGTTGTGGTGTGTATGATTGTACTTTAGCTTTAATTCAAGGAATTAATCAAGATGATTGAATGGGATTATAGGCGGATATGTGCTATATAGGGATTTGATAAATAGTCTTGGGTTAGAATGCATACTGATGAAATTATAATGCAATATTGTTAGGGATTTTATATGTGATGTATTAAATCTATTATAAACCTCTAGATACTTATGAATTTGACTCCTGCAATGGATATATGGCATTGATCTAAGTTGTAATTATTCATGTAGTTTAGTATTTGTTTGTCTTTTCCAAGAGCTTTCTACAAATTGAAAATCATTGACTATCTTATACAATGGATTGTGTTTAGTTATCTCACGCTCTAGATAGTTGATATTGTCTATGAACAACCAATTCTAGTTGATATTATCTTATCATGTTGACCTATTAAGTGAGATCATCTGCTATTGTTAATGTTGTTTATAATAATGGTGCAGAGGTTGTAAACATATTAAGGGATCACCCTCCCGGGTCTTGCAGAGCCTGAAGTGTACGAGGCTTTTAAAGTCCTCGTCAGTTGGTCCAGGTCCTTTGAGCTACCTTCGATTGGAATTGGCAATTCCATGGGTATATCAGAAGACAAACTTGGTTACATTGTAAAAAGAACCAACATACACGTCAACCACTAAACAACCACCTCTACAACTGACTTTTTAATCTTTTATGATCACATGAAACATAAAACACACTAATTTCAAGGTTGTTAACATCACTATTGAAATGTTTTAATTTTTTGACCTTTCAAACATTAAAAAGTACATCATTAAATTAATTATGTAATGGCATAAAAATTAAAAACATCATGAATTAATTATGTAACCACATAACTCAAATATAATTCTATCAAGAGATTAATATCAAATAGATCATATAATTGCATAACTTATACATTTCAATGTCATTGATCTTCTTCTTCATCCAACTCTTTGTCTGTATCATCTGATCTAGATTCGACATTGTAAGGATTGGTCATATCATCATCATCGTCGTCGATATCAATTTCAATAATGTCATCATCCACACGGATGTCATCTTCATGAACATTAACTCCTACATCATCATCATCTAGTTCATCCTCTTCGACATCTTCATCAGGGACATCATCAACTAATTGTTGATCCTGATCATCATCTACATCATCTTCTATTTCTTTGGTATCTTCTTCTTCCACCACATTATACTTTACCGGCCTTCCTTTGGATCATGTCTAACAACAAATGACTAACCCGGTTTACCTGGAACCTTTGAATAAAATACTTTCTCACATCGGCTTGGAAGAACATAGGGCTCATTTCTAGCTCACTCGATTTGAAACCTTGTATTAACCATGGTAAATCAATTATCATGTTCAATAACAGTTCTGTTAGGATCATTTTCATTCAATCGTAGCCTGTACCATAGGATGATGAACAAAATTAATCTGAAGGACTTAAAGTTGCACTCAAGTATATCATCCAAAATCCCATAGTATCAATTTTCAGAGACTTCTAGATGTATGTCGCTTCTAGATGAAACATTAGTCAACTGAAAGACTGCAGGTATACCAGAATCACAATTTTTCTTCATGTCATCCAACATTTTGATTCGAAATTTACAACCATTGCACCACATAGCCTTGTGGTGTTTCACCTACAATATGTCAAACATGTAAAAATTATTGCAATATCGTCAGTTGATAAACATATTTATTCTTGGCCGAATGTATGCAAAGAAAACAATCTCAAGATATATATACATCAATATATTTGAAAATAATTAAATAATATGGGTGATTAATATATTTATACGTACCTGTTTATCTCTTAAACCATATGCTAAATCAATTTCCCTTTGTGTAACATTGGAATCTCCATTAGGATGAGCTTCTTTAACCAATGAAGCCACACCTTTCCATGTTAATGCGCGACCTGATTGTTGACATCATTCAATCCATACCATCATCCAATCAAGATTGTTGGCGACATACAAATGTAGTGCATCCCACTCTCGACTAACTGTACCAAAATAAATTGAAATTCACAAATGACGTATAATTAGTTAAATACCATAGTATACAACCTTAATTTATAATTGACGTATATTGAAGATTAAATTAAATAAGTATAATATATGTAAAATGCATTCCAATTAATCTCTATGACCATCTTATAATTACCTCTCACTTTCCTCAATCTACCTTTCCCCAACAGGTACCCCCCTTTGAATTTGTTAATGGAGTTGGGATCCCAAATGCGATCTACATGGATCTTTGCTACAAACTTAGGAAGATATTCACTAATGTACACCAAGGTCCCTCTGGGTGGATGGTTTCCAAGTGTTAGCTCGGTTCCTCAATGATAGGAAAGGGCCTTCCGCATCTTGATGAAAGCCCCAACGGGATTTCACTTTTCCGGTTTTGACTAGGGCGAGGCCCCAACTTCTCATGAAAAATCCATATCCATATAGGTGGGAAATCTAGGAATGGGAAATCACTTAGTCGAGGCGAGTGATGGGCTCATTCAAATTCTAGTATACCATATATCCCTCCACCATAGAACTCTCAGGATGTGCTCTTTGTCTAACCAAAGCCTTCAAAAATTTCAAGTGCCTCTCAACCATCCACATTGACCTTGTGTGTATAGGTCCACACAATTCAATCTCCTCAACTTGGTGTATGAGGTAGTGTTCTTGTGCATTGAAAAATGTTGAAGGTAGACACTTTTGTATGTCACACATTAGACGAGGAATTTTTCTCTTCCAATAATTTATATCTTCTTTATGGATGTCTTTAGATGATATCCATCTAAAAGTGATTCAAGGCACAAATATATTAATGATATTTAACAAAAATATACAGTATATTATATAACAATGTAAAACAAATGGAAATTATAAGATGTCTACAGCAAATTGAACAAATCTTGCTACTTACCTCGTGTATTTTCCAAGATCATATATAACTTGCTTGGCATTGTTGTCAAAGTTGTTTGGGAGAGATAGAGGTAGAATGTACTGCAACAATTATAAAATGATTTTTTCATTATTCTTCCAAAAGTAGTAAACGCAATACATTGAAAAGTACATGCATTATACAATTGTATATAATATACCAAAATAATTACCTTAATGAAGGTATGTCAATCATGCGTTTTCATCCCTGACCCAAATTCACCTTTCTTTGTTATTATATTGTTTATGTTCGTAGCAAATCCTATGGGAAATCAAATTTTTTGTATGACTTCTTTTATAGGATTTCTTTGCTACTCTATTAATAACCAAGGAAGGACACATATTAATTTGGTCTCCATCACTATTTAATTGAATGAAATTTTTCATTGCATGATTGTCTTCCTAAATGTCACTACAAATTTTGACAATTTTTTCTTTGTCATGCCTTCCATCCAATATTTTCCATAACATTTCTATTATATTCTTTCTGATATGCATTGTATCAAACAAATGCACAATTTTTAGCTACTCATAGTAGGGTAACCTACTAAATTGTTTGGGATAACTTTTCAGTCCCTGTGGAAGTCGACCATTAATGCCTTGATGACCTTCGTGAAGCATATAAGTTAAACAAATTAACAACGACAATCATTGTCAATTAAAACATGAGTAAACACAACACAATATAAAAATATAAATACAAAACATATCATATATGATACATAAACAATTTGATCCGATGTATAACCTTGACGATTAATTCTATTATATTCTAACTTCCATAGACGAGGTGACATTCTTCGTGGTTTTGATGTAGTCTCCTCTTTCCCATTGAAAAGATGCTTTTTAGTAGTTCGATACTTATGATTTCTATGGAGGAAGTGCCTATACTCATCAAACACCTGCTTTCCTAAACTTGTTGAATGACGAGATTTCATCTTTGGACCACAAATTGGACATGCAAATTTTTCCTTTGTTTGAAGACCTGCAAGATGATATATAATTGGATTAAATATGTCAATTTTTATAATTATATATAATGAATAGATTATTTTAAAAACATTCATGATATCTACTTCATCAAATTAAATATTGTTAAAGTGCAGTCGAATGTTATAACATACCACAAAAATGTGTTAGCCCTGGGGCATCATGAATTGTCATACAAGCATTGCATGGAATTGAAATTGTCTTTGTCCTATTGGTCTAGAGACGTCATACATAGTGACGCCATTCCATAACTTTAGTAACTCGTCGATAAGAGGCTCGATATATACATTCATATCTTTAACTTGGTACTTACCTAGTTAAATAAACATAAACATTACATAATTATTATAACCATTTTACTGCAATATATATAAATTAATGTACATGACTATTGAATGAAAAAAATATAAGTCATTATGCAACAAATAAGACAAATGAGATGCTACTACGTTAAAGAAAATTGATGTATACAAATACCTGGAACAATCATTGACAACATTATGTGCTCCCTCTTTATTGACATCCATGGAGGAATGTTATTGTTGATAACAAAAACAGGCCACACTGAGTAAATAGATCTCAGCTCTCCAAATGGATTGACACCGTCCACTCCCAATGAAAGCCTGAGATTATGAGGTTCTTCTTTAAGGGTATGTGCAAGATCATGATGGGCTAAAAAGTGGCAATATGATGGGTATGTGGTTGACCTTTTTTTTACCCTAAATTGATGAAACAAAAAGGGTTTTTAAAGGAGATTCTCAACTTTCCACCAATATAAAATATGATTTACTTTGAATTTAATAAGTAATTATTATTCATTTTCTATTCAAATTATGACTAAATTCCTTATTGAAAAACGTCTATAACTTTCAAACAGTATCACTTTTTTTTTAATCTAAAACATGCGTCACATTCTATGTTTTGTATATTACAGGATTAAAAAAAGAAATTTTGAATTTCATGAAGTTTTGACCAAGTTAAGGTGGTTAGACATACAAGTTTTTTATATTTTTTAAAAGTTGTAATAAAAAATTCATAATTAATTATTTACATGGAAAAAAATTACAAAAAAATATGCATCACATCGGGAAATTAGTCCTCTACTTATATCTAAAATCTTATAAAAGAAATATTATCATATTCTTGTGGTTAGGGTGGTTAGAAAAACACCTACTTCCTATTTTTTCCCTAAAATCTAAGTACTATTGCATTGAAATTTCAAATTTTGACCAAATAGATTTTTCTTTTTTAAACAAACCTAGTGGTTTAGAAACTACATTCAATTTGCTACAAATTCTATTCTTACATATTTTTGAAATAATATAGATAACTTATTCAAATTTTTACGTCAAGTTGCCTAACTCTGATTTTTTTGCCACTTAAAGGCTTGTTTTTTCCATGATGATCCTGCACATACCCTTAAAGTGTGGCCATTTTTCCTCCATGTCCCTAAATGCAGAACCATCTGTAGGCATTCGAAGAATGTCATCTCCACTTCTATTCCATACATGGTGTTAGAACTGTAAAAATATGATGTTTCTACATGTTGATTTTACTCATATATTTCCAGATTGGTCCTACCATGTGCATATTTCACCCTTATTTTCCCCATATGGTCCCATTGTTCCATCGAGTCTTGCATAATCCACATCTGGGTTCATATCGGTATGAAGAAACTAGGGTCTCCTGATCCATTGTGTGTTTTATACTGGTAATCGTCTATGTTGCCTATTGGCAAGACGTTTCTACTGTCACAGCAATCAGGATCCATCTCCAGGCACCTATCGACATGATATTCACATTATTTTCGTGAAAGAAAAGGATCATATCGGCAAAATTTATACCGTCGATATGATGTCTTAGCGAACTCATTATGTCTCGCTGACTGGCTTGAATGAGGATATATTGGCATGAGTTGCGGCGTCGATATAATTTCATGGAAAACTCTTGTGGTCTCACCGAACAACATGAAAGGGATTCATTTTGGCCAAACTTGTTGTGTTCAATGTGATGTCATAGTGAAGTCTTTTTGTCTTGTTGACTGACAACATAAAGGTATACATCTCGGTAAGAGTTAGGGTTTTCGGCGTGAGGTCTCGGCGAGTGACCTCCGGTCTCATCGATGGAACAAAAAAGGGACCTTGTCGGCATAGGATCTGACTTGTCTTAGCGACACACAAGATGGTGGGTGACTTTTAGTATAACAAAGTATTATCTATGTGATGTCTCCCTGAGAGCGATAAGTTATGGCGACAAGTTTTATCATGGGAGCTCTCGACAAAACAAAGTATTGTCTACAAGAGGTTTTCCTGACATCACAGGGTCACGACAAAGCACAGAGAACAGAGGGTGACTAACAGCAATATCATTCCCTTTTGCATACTTACGGGGCTGTCTCAACAATTGTTCCATTAGCGATTAACAAAAATTCAAACACTGTGGCCGCCATGTAAATTTCTAAAATACTGTTGCAGGATGACATGAAATTTTCCCAAATACTATGGTTGGCCGACATGGAATATGAAGCGATATGATTCCTAATGCTGGTGTATAAATATGCACTCTCGATTGTAATTGAAATATCAGATTTTAGGATTCGATACAGTAGAATAAAGTTCTCATGTTAGAGACTATGATGCATGTTTTCAAATGGTGATTTCAATGAAAATTAGTTGGTATGGAAAGTTATTTCTGGTGTCAATTGTATGTTGAGTTTATTGAAAAGTATTGCTAAGTTGTCTCCAAGTTAATTATTTTTGGTTGTTTAAATTGATATAACAAGTTTGTTTTCAATTTATCAGTGCACATTTGTTGTATCTGTGTGATTAATTGACTAGTTCTTTCAAGGAGAGATTAAATCCTTTCAGTTGATCACAATAATCAGGGAGATTCATCTAGATTATTAAAGTAGAGCTTAGTAGTCATAATCTTGCATGTTTATACAAGTTGTAAACATAACATATGCCAACAATTTGATTTTCTTCTAGAATAAGTTGCCCACTTCTGTTTCATTTGACTCTGCATACCCAATAAGGCACTGGTCTCTGCAATTTCATCATTTGGATTCATTCAGTTTCTTTACATATGTTAATTGAGCACTTTAGGATTTAGATTAGAAGATTGTTATTTGTATCAAGTGTGAATTTATTTGTTCAATTCCATCTTCCATTGTGGACAAATCATTAGAAGAAGAATAATCATAAGTCAAGTCTGCTTCATTCAGATAGGTACACCTGCCTAGGTCTGGTAGCACCTGAAGAGTAGAAGGTTTAATTCATTTGACCCTGTTTGTTACCCTAAAACAAAACGTACCAAGATATTGGCAGCCTCTTGAGGTTTTCCGCCTACGTTTTTGAGAGATAACAAATTGGCGACTCTGTTGGGGACAAACATCAGAATATCCGGTTAAATACCATCATATAGAGTCATTAAAGAAATATTTTTTAATTTGAAAAGTTTTAGAAAAAGTGATTCTGCTGGGGAGAAGATCAAAAAGAATTATTTTCCTACTTTTGGAAAGGTAGGTGGCGACTCTGAAAAAATGTTGATGAAGAATAGAATTTGTGTGTGGAACAAAAGAATATTTTGAGAAGCAGCAGTTGACAAGAGGAATTGAAGAACTAAAAAAGAAAGGACTACAATTGGACAAGAATGAATACACAAATGCAGGAAGGCATTGGACTCCTCAGATGCCTAATATTACAATTGGAAATTTTCACAATGGAGGTAGTGCATATCATGCACAACAGAATATATACTCACCACAGCTGCCTCATGGTCAGCAATATGTGCCACATCATCATACACAACATTATAGTCTGATGTACTAGTATCAGTACCCACCTAGGCCCCCCTTTCATCATTACACAACAATGATCAGACAGTTTGATTTGGCAGGGATTCAATTATCCCCTTATCTAATGGATAGCAGTTGGAGAAGTATTGTTCCAAAGTTTATAGGGAGTAATGCAATCACTGCTGAAGAGCATTTAAGAATTTTCAATGCTTTCATCCAAGATTTCAATGTGTCATATGAAGATTTACACATGAGGTTATTCATCATATCACTTATTGAAGATGCCAGGGATTGGTTCAATAACCTACTAGTAGTCTCTATTAATTATCTCCAAGGATTTCAGGATCAATTCCTCAAGCAATATGGGAATCTAAGTGTACCAAATGCTGCTCTTCATGAATTAATACACATTCAGAAAGATCAAAATGATACAACTTATGATTTTAATCAGAGATTCAATAATTTGCATAGTAAAATACCTCCTGGATCAAAGTTGCTAGATCCTATAGCACTGAGTGTTTATTTGAATGCTTTTGATCCTAGAACAGGGTATGAACTAAGAAATAGATTCCCAAGAGACTTGGCTGAAGCCTAGAAGATAGCATTGTAAATTGAAAACAATAGGAAGGCTGTTGGGATTGTCAGTAAAAGAGACAATCCTAAGGTTCCTCAGCAAAGCAGCAATTATCAGTACAAAAAGGAGAATATTTACAGAAATGAGAGGCCAAGGTTGCATGACATGCCTTATAATACAGACTAGAAGGACAGAAAATCTATAATAGCTAGGCCTGGAAGCAAGGAGGCTCTTGATCCATTGACAAAGAGGGGAACCTATATGGTAAGTAACAATTACTTTTGTGAATTTTGTGATAATCCACATTCCCCAGATTATTGTGTTGTAGGCTCCCAAAGAATGCAAGAAGAGGGAATGTTGATGGGAAATAACAGAGAAGATCGCACAGTATATTTGACTTCAAATACCTTTCACCATGTTGTGGATAGGTACTCATCTTTGGAGGATGATGATACAAGAGATTTCTCTTGCATAACAGATTGTGACAGGGAGAGCAGTGCATGTTGTGAGCAATCTAGTGAATCTTCAGATTTTGATGATGGACCTGAGGATTTTGATCTTCAATCAAGGGATTCTTCTACCTCTTATGAAGATCAGGGTGAAGAAGCAACGATAAATATTGATTTATTTGATAAAAAGCAGATAATACCTCCAACTGTAGTTGAAAGCTGTGAAGACACATTCGATAAAAAAGAGGTTTGTACATATGAAAGTAATTTCCAAATTTTTTCAAACCTATTGTATGATGAAGAGTTAAATGAAGATCAGATGATTTTTTTCCAAGGTGTGTCCATGAATGAGTTCAGATATTTGAAAATCCATTTTATGATAGAGAGGAGATAATTTTAGATAAACAAAGTAATTATGGCATAAATGACTACTCTAATAATGTTTTTGATTTCTCATTCTCTGTTGATCTTGGACTTCCTTTTGATGATGAAAAAAGTGAAGAATACAACTGTAGTGATGAAAATGTGGAGACTTGTTCACTTAGTTGTGAACAGATTTTAGATTTGTTAACTCCTGAATACTAGGGATGTGCACATGAAGGTGATCTTGAAGTTGTGCATCCTACTTAATTTGTTTTGACAATGAAATATCTTTGTGTAAAGATTCTTATGAGGTATGTGATTTTGAAACTTCTAATTCATGTGAAGAAGATGTTTATTTGCATTCCAAGGATGATAGAATTCCAGCTTTGATTGGTTCACATATGCATGATATTAAGGATATGAGTCATGATCCAGTGTTGTCTCCAAATAGAGATACTGAAGAGGTACAAAAGGTTTTAGATTTGTTTGTTTCAGACGATGTTGGTTTGACATAATTTTTTGATTCTCAAAAGAAGCACTTTGATGGTCAATTTTTAATACAGTTGGGAGGGTGTTTCATAATACATAACAGTGAGAAAGATAATGAGGAATTTTGCATTGAATATATTTACATTTTGTATGTTGAAAATAACAGGGGTCTGTCCCATGATGATGAAGAATTTGAAATACAGGATGGTGTAGGGATTTTGGGCCAAACTGAGCACGATGATTATCAAAAAACTTGCAATGATAGTGACAGGAAAGATTGCATGAGTATCTTCAAGAAGAATCTGATGAGCTCAAGACAAAACTTGGTATTTGATAGGGGAAAGTATGGTTTGAGTTTCAGATCGTAAAAGCTCAGAACAGGTGAAGTTGAAACACAGAGGATTTAGGGTTTCCAGTGCATGGACAACTCTTAATGGTCCTCTTTAAAATTATTTTCCATGCATAGTAGTTTAGGGTCTTGTTCATCTCCATCTTGCATTCATTTTCCATTCGTGTCCATTTCCATTCTACTCACTGGTTCATCATTTTGTGTCTGGTCTGCTCAACCAAAGATCTAGATCCTTGCAATGATCTTACTATCATTCATCCCCAAATGGAGCCACTATAAGAACTATAAAAATCTAATGTTTCTACATGTTTATTTTACTCATATATTTCCATATTGGTCCTATCGTGTGCATATTTCACCCTTATTTTTCCCATATGGTCCCATTGTTCCATCGAGTCTTGCATAATCCACATCTGGGTTCATATTGGTATGAAGAAACCAGGGTCTCCCAATCCATTGTGCGTTTTATACTGGTAAATGTCTATTTTTCCTATCAGCAAGATGGTTTTTCTGTCACAGCGATCGGGATCTATCTCCAGGCACCTATCGGTGTGATATTCACATTAGTTTGGTGACAGAAAAGGATCATATTGGCATAAGTTATACCATCGATATGATGTCTTAGTGAACTCATTATGTCTCGCCGACCGGATTGAATGAGGATATATCGACATGAGTTGTGGTGTTGATATAATTTCATGGCGAACTCTTGTGGTCTCACCAAACAACATGTGAGGGATTCATTTCGGCCAAACTTGTTGTGTTCGGTGTGATGTCATAGCGAAATCCTTTTTTCTTGCTGACCAACAACATAAAGGTATACATCTTGGTAAGAGTTAGGGTTTTTGACATTTGGTGAGTGACCTCCGGTCTTGCTGATGGAACACAAAAGGGACCATTTTGGCATAGGATCTGACTTGTCTCAGTGACACACAAGATGGTGGGTGACTTTCGGTATAATGAAGTATTATCTATGTGATGTCTCCCTACGAGCGATAAGTTACGGTGACAAGTTTGATCACATGAGCTCTCGGCAAAACAAGTTCTTGTCTACAAGAGGTCTTCCTGACATCACAGGGTCATGGCGAAGCACAAAGAACATGGGGTGACTGATAATGATATAATTTCCTTCGGCATACTTACAGGGCTGTCTCAGCAACTGTTCCATTAGCGATTAACAAAAATTCAAACACTGTGGCCGACATGTGAATTTCTAAAATACCATTGTAGGATGACATGAAATTTTCCCAAATACTACAATTGGCTAACATGGAATATGAAGTGATATGATTCCTAATGCTGGAGTATAAATATTCACTCCCGATTGTAATTGAAATATCAGATTTTAGGATTTGATATAGTAGGTAGATGATGGATACATTAGAATAAAGTTCTCATGTTAGAGACTATGATGGATGTTTTCAAATGGCGATTTCAATGAAAATCAGTTGGTATGGCAAGTTATTTCTAGTGTCAATTGTATGTTGATTTTATTGAAAAGTACTGCTAAGCTATCTCCAAGTTGATTCTTTCTGGTTGTTTAAATTGATATAACAAGTTTATTTTCAATTTATCAGTGCACATTTGTTGTATCTGTGTGATTAATTGACTAGTTCTTTCAAGGAGAGATTAAATCCTTTTAGTTGACCACAGTAATTAGGGAGATTCATCTGGATTATGAAAGTAGAGCTTAGTATTCATAATCCTGCATTTTTATACAAGTTGTAAACATAGCATATGCCAGCAATTTGATTTTCTTCCAGAATAAGTTGCCCACTTCTATTTCATTTGACTCCACATACCCAATAAGGCATTCTCTGCAATTTCATCATTTGGATTCATTCAGTTTCTTTACATTTGTTAATATAGCACTTTAGGATTTAGATCAGAAGATATTTATTTGTATCAAGTGTGAATTCATGTGTTCACTTCCATCTACCATTCTGGACAAATCATTGTAAGAAGAATAATCATAAGTCAAGTCTACTTCATTTAGATAGGTACACCCACCTAGGTCTGGTAGCACTTGAAGAGTACAAGGTTTAATTCATTTGACCTTGTCTAGATTACCCTAAAATGTACCAAGAGCTTGGCAACCTCTTGAGGTTTTCCGCCTGAGTTTTTGAGAGCTAACACATGGTAATCCATCAATTGCGCTAAGATTTCACACCTAAATAATCATTGCATATGTGGAATAATGGGAATGTAATGAAGAACCTTGCGAGGCACCTTTTTTGTTAGTTGATTTGTTTGATATCTACTGATATGACATTCCAAGCATTCTGTTGCAAATTCCTGTTGTTTATGATATATAATATAATCATTGGGACATGCATCTATTGCTTGATAATCCATTCTGATATCTTTCATAATGGCACATAAATCTCAGTATGAGCGACGTAAAATATTTGATGGTGGTAACAAAAATTCACCAATCAATCTACAAAAAAAAAAAATTTGCTCATATAAAGAATATTAATGGTACATATTTCATCCTTTATTTACTAGTGATGAACTAACAACAATTAAAATAGATGAAAAAAGATGACATATATGACATACCTTAACATTCGTGAGATTGCTATGTTTGATAAACCATTCATAACCTTCAAGTTCAACAACAACAATATAGCAGAGAGAAGAGTTGTTTCAGAGCCTTCATAAAGAGGCTTGTATGCCTTGTCAAGTACAGGTAAATCATGAACATCATCAAAGTCATCTTGATCATCATGATCAGCTTTTCCACTAAATGTGGCATGGATCAATGTATTTGTACCATCATCTTCAACTATATTTTTGGCGCATGATCATCTTCTTCCATAGGATCATTAACTTCATCTTCGATATTCACAGCTCCATGTTCGTCCACTTGTAAAACCACATTCTCTGGGCCGTGATAATCCATATCATCTTCCCTAGGGAACCCCACCTTTATAATAATGATAGACACAAATAAACCATGATCATGATCAAGTGATATATATATATATAATGTTAAAACAATATAAACATTTACAAATTCAATCAATATAAACACATATAATGAACAACTTACCAATGGACGATAATCATGCCCCCCTTCAATGTGACCATGCTACCTACAATGTTTCTCAGCTGTTGTGATTAAAATTTATCTCGTCTTTAAGCCCTTGCAATTATTGCAAGGACAATAACATTTCCCATCACCCTTTCTTTTCAATCTAGCCCACAATCTATCAAGTGTCTCTTCATTTTGTTCTGGACTAATATTATCTGACATGATTTTTCTTTACCAAGCTTGACTATTTAGATCTTCAAAAAATATCAAACTCACACTCCAATAATTTTTATTCATAGACAGGTAACATAATCTAATAATTCTGATATTTTACACCAAAAATTTGGCATGCAACCACCCCTGCAAAAGAGAAGATAGTCTGAAGTTAATGACCCCAAAAACACTTTACAATGCTAATTCCAAAACTTATTAAATTCTGATTTTACTATGATTTCCAATCGTTAAGACTCCTAAAATCAGAATATTGAACTTGATCACAAAATTCCTACAACAATGGAGGTAGCGAGCTAGTAAGAGCAAGTGACCCATTCCTAAGGAGCAACAAGTTGGAATCATCATTGCTAATGTCAATACAGATATATCCTTTTATTGAAAGATGCAATGTGTCACTTCTCATGACGAGCTTATCCCTAGGGCCCTCAACATTGAGAGAGCCCTAATAAAAAACAACATAAGCATGGGTAAAAGCATGATTAGGGTACAAACCCTAGGCCTCCGTAGAAACATAAACAATAACTATAGTAGATTAGTGAGGTTGCAATACCAGAAAGATTGAGACATTGTAGGTAATAACAAAATATTGCAATCTAAAGATTGTAGCCAATAACAAGCACACTATGTAGCTTAGTGACATTTGTAAATGCAATCTACGGTAAGAAGAATGATAGTCACTTGAGATGTGATAGTCAAAAAAAAAGCAGTGACAAGATAATAAAGCTCAAACCTTGCATAGTAAAGTGGAGATTTTAATAGCAAGTTTCCTTACCCCCTTGCTGAACTTAAGGGTTTTTCAAATGCTTTTGGTAGTGTTAGACAAGGAAAATGCAATCAGGGAATGGACTGTCCAAATGAAGTAACAATGGTAATCATAGGTTCAATGTTTCTTCTTAGCCATTAATATTGTATAATGGAGGTAGTGGATTGCATGTTTGAGCAATGTTTTGAGACTCACCAAAGATGGGAGAATAGTGAATAATACCTTGTGGACTATGAAGTAGTGTCAATAAGGTTGAAGGATCTTAAGAACTACAATACCATGAAACAATGAGTCCCCTATAGTAAGTAGGCAGTCTATAGGGCATAGTTTGATTTTATAGAAGGATGCTCATGAAAGGAATCTTCAAGTGAAAGTGAGTGAGTTGTTTGAGATTGCAACTAAGGGTGCAATACCCAGTCTTAAAGGAAGTTATCAAAGCAGTAAATGTGCAAGAAAATTGAATTGTAGATAACAAACAATTCACAATGTTATCTTCCATAATGCCTTGAGTTTGAAGACAAAAATCTCATTGTATCTTCATGATGAAAGTGGTGACCTTAATGGTCAATCACTAGCAACCATGATTTTAAAACATGCTATTGTGTTTATGGAGGCAACATTTTAAGCAAGGTAGTGAGTGGTGATTTGGAACAATGGCAGGTATGAAGGACTTGCTTTATATGCATACTATGCAGTCTAGCTTAAGACAACATTCTTAGAAGATATTGAAGGTGGATTATGGAACTCAAGGGTTACCATGAAAATGATTAAAGCAAAGACAGATCTATTTAAAAGCCATGGTCATGAAGATATTAAAGATGTCACATGCAAAACCCTAGTAGCTGGAGTAATGAATACAATGCCAAAGAGGATATTGTGGGGAAGATTTAGGAGATCTCCACATTATCTAATTACAGGGAAATACATCATTTATTTATTTTTTTAATTAAAATAAATCATTCTAAACCCTATATAGGATACATTGATACTTCAAAAGCCTCTGAAGGAATTTGAGATTATGCAAATATATGTCAAGTAACATTTATAAGGTTTAGAAAATCTTGATCACTCTCTAGAATAGCCCATTAAACATGGGTTGTGCTTGAATGCACTACATAATTGATATAACACAACCACTCTACATATCAACCAGAGTTATAGGCTCTTTATTGCAACAAGAGGTAATCACTCTTCGATCATGCTATAATTACATCCTACCCTGTTAAACTTGAGATAACCTGAATGCACCCAATGATGATTGACACCTACATTATACAACCTGAATTAACTACATTATATGAGTGCCTCCATTTCTATCACAACATAACCAAATTAAACTTGGGTCACACATGAATGCATCCTATATTTGTTATAGCACAACTGTGCCACATGACCAATAGAGTTATGGATCACATAATTATAGTCACAAGAATCTGTTCCTCGGCTGGGATCTTATGGTGATTCCACAGAACAAAATCTGGACATGAAATTCTCAAAACCCAAGTAACCTCTAAAAATGAAATCTAATGAGATGTTGCTTTAAAATATGATTTTCAAACCTGGAACTACAAATATGACTTCACAATTGAATTCTGCAAAAAGAAATTGACTACCCTCAACCTGGTGATATTTTCTTGAATTTTTTCTAATTTTTCCCAAGAAAATTGGCCTTAGTACTCCACAAACTATCTCAAGTAGAGAAAAACACTGTCGCAATAAATCAGGCGCAAACTCACTTTTTTTTATGTTGGCCACAATTTGATTTTTAAAAAATTTTCATGTTTGTCCAAACTTCGATGAAAATGATAGCTGAAATTTTGATGAACCCCAGGTTCGTCAAAATTTTGATGAACATCAGGGATAAACTTTCAACAAATTGGAAATTACACATTAAATTTTTCAAGCACCCAACGAACATCAAATTTTACATATTTCGTTGGATAGTTTCGTCAGATTTTGCAGTCAAATGTATTAGTGTCTATACATCCATCCCAATAAACATTTGTATAGGAACTAAGATTAAAGTCAATATCTTTAGGATACCACAATCCATAATCTGGAGTGTCATTCAAATGCCTGAAAATTAATTTAACAACATGAGTTTTCTTAGGGTCTTCCTAAAATCTAGCGACAAGATAGATAACATGCATGATATTTGGTCTAGTAGTAGTCAAATACAATAGTCCATCAATCATAGATCTATACTTTCTCTTATTAGCCTTAGGCGAGTCATCATCTTTACCCAATTTGCAGCCAGTCACAATAGGAGTACTTACTGGTTTGGAACCATCCATCCAAAACTTCTTCAACATCTCTCTCACATACTTAGACTGTGAAATGAAAAATCCTTTCTCTATTTGATTAATTTGTAGCCCAAGAAATAAATTCATCTCCCCAAACATAGAAATTTCAAATTCTTTACCCATCTCTTCCACAAACCTCTTGCACATATTTTCATTTCCTCCAAAGATAATGTCATCAACATATACTACTACAATACAAATTTTGTCGTTTTCAATCTTAAAGTACACATTACTATCTACTGTACCTTTGTTAAAACCTTGTTGAATCAAATTCCTATCTAACCTCGCATACCACAACCCATATAAATATTTCTTCAATCTACACACCATATCTGGTTGATTTGTTAACTGAAATACTTTCGGTTGTTCCATATAAACTTCTTCTAGTTCACCATTCAAAAATGTTGACTTGACATCCATCTAATAGACCTTAAAATCTTTATGAGCATCAAATTCCAAGAACATCCTTATAGCTTCCATTCTTGCAACAAGAGAAATTTTTTCCTAAAAATATATACCTTCTACTTGTGAGTACCCTTTATGCACAAGCCTCACTTTTTCTAACTTCTCCATTCTCATTCAACTTATTTCTTAATACCCATTTTGATCTAATGATGTTTTTATCTACCGGTCTTGGGATCAATTCCCAAGTTTGATTCTTCTCAATCTACATAATTTCTTCTTTCATTACTTCCTTCCAATGTTCATCTTTACAGGCTTCACTTACAATCTTTGGTTCAATCTTAGAAAGTAAACATAGATTCACTTCAATAGAAGCTCTACTTCTAGTCAACACACCTTTTGTCTTGTCCCCAATAATTTGGCTTTCTGAATGATTCTTTTGTACACATTTCGATGTCCTAGGGGACATCATCAAAGCATATTCTTTTGTTTCATTCTCTTCATCCTACTTCCCTTGCTCATATTTTTCTTGTTCTTCCACAATCTCTTCTATTCTTACACAATCAAACTCATCAGATACATATCAATCAATGTCAATAGAATTCTTCATTGTCTCATCAACCTTGACATTAGAAATCTCTACAATATTTATCAGTCTTTTATTGAAACATTTGTATGCCTTGATAGTAGTAGAATATCCAAGAAAAATGCCTTCATCACTTCTTGCATCAAACTTTCCAAAAGTTTCTTCATCTCTTCTGATATAACACTTCTTCTTAATACCTTGAAATATTTAACAGTAGGAATTCTTCCATGCCATAGCTCATAAGAAGTCTTTGTACTATTAGCTCTTACTTGAACTCAATTGAATACATAAAAAATTGTATGAATATATTCTTTCTAGTAAACTTCTAGTAAACCAACCTCTGAAATCATCAATCTAGCAGCCTCTTGAATTGTTCTATTTTTCCTTTCAACAACTCCATTCTGTTGAGGATTTCTCATAGTAGATAACTATATTTTTATTCCATGCACTTCACAAAAAAAATTAAACTCATGGGAGGTGAATTTTCTACCTCTATTAGACCTTAAACATTTTATCTTCAAGTTCACTTCATTTTCAACCATAGCTTTGAATTCCTTGAATCTATCTAATCCATCTAATTTCTCTCTAAGAAATGTAACCCATGTATATCTATAATAATCATCAATTAAAAGCATAAAGTACCTTTCACCAAGTAGAATTTTTACTCTTGTAGGAACACAAATATTTGTATGAACTAAATCCAGTAGTCTGGTAGTAGACTGTTCCTTTGATCTGTAATGATTTCTTGCTTGCTTTCTAAACTGATAATTCCTCCAAATAACATTAATAGGCTTTGTAATTCTTGATAAATCTCTCATGGCTTCAATAGAACTAATCCTTTCCAATATTATCAAAATTCATGTGAAACATTCTGCTATGTCATAACCAGCTGTTATTAATCTAAGTCATAAAACATCATCCATCAACACCCTTAAGTTGATAGATATTCCCTTCAGATTTTTTTCCTGTAGCAATCAATGTTTCATATTATTTCTGAATCTCACATTTCTCATCCTTAAACAAAAGGTCATATCCTTTTCTACACATCTAACCAACACTCAACAGATTATTCCTTAATCCCTTAACATAGTAGACATCGTTTGTATGCATCCTCAATCCCTAAATCTTCATCTTCACCCCCATCTTTTTTTTTTCCTTCCTAGTCACTCCTTTGAATGACTGGGGCATCTTTTTCAATCTAATCATCTTCTTCTGGGTTCTATATTTTAATATTCTTTGAAATGATGTTACTTCGTAACACCATCTCAAAGAGGGGTAAAATGTAGACATCCAAATTTGGACACTTAATTTTTCCAAATTTATTACGTTTCATATAAACATCCTCTTATCCGAGTTAATTAAGTAATATTACTATTATTTAATTAATATCATTAATTCTGCCAAATCCCTAAGGTATTTAATTAATAATTAAATACCTTACCCTCCTTAATCCCCTTTTCATCAAATGAATTAAATAAATATTACATTTATTTAATTCCTCACATGTCATTTTCTCTAATCCTAATCCATCTCCTAATCTCTTCATTAAGGATGTGCACATGCCTAATCCTTGATTAGGATGTGTCACATCCTCCAACTTTTGCAAGTTGGCTTCTAATCCTCATTAACCCCTAATTATCCTCTAATTATTGATTAGTCAAACCTAATTAGTACCTTGGTCAACTCTCCCCATCCCCCAAGGAATTTTTAATTCCTTTTTATTCACCCTAGGCTCCTCTCTTCCCCATGTGAATTTTTAATTCACTTTTTTTCCTCCTAGTATCCTATTTTCCCATGCATCTTCTAGAACCTTTGATTTGTTACATCAAGTCACATGTGACAGACTCCCACCTTTTTGGAGACCCTCTCTTATCCACTAGATTCTCCCAAGCATGTGAAATTTTAATTCACATTTATTCCTCCAAGGAATCTTCTCATCTCCCAATGTACTTCCAAGTCCTTCCTCCACATAATGTACCTCCCTTCCACATCACCTACACATCACCTCACCCTTAGCCATCCCACATTCCACATGTCAAAATGTGAGGGCTTGTGAGTCCTCAACTCACCTTAGCCCTTCATCTTGACTTTGTTGGATGAATCCCAACCATTGAATTCTCTAGAGAATTCAAGTTTCTCTATAAGTACCCCATCCTCTAAGGCATTTGGGGGACACTTAGCCATTTGTAACTAAATACTGCCATTTTGTGCACTCATCTAGCCATCAATTTCATCCATTTACATTTTCATTCAAGCACATAGTCAAATCCTTCATTTAGCCACATCAAGAGCCATCAAGGAGCATACAAATCAAATCAAAATCAAGGGCCAACCAAGGAGTTTCAGCTGCAAAAGGGAGGTATAACCATTTGCAATCATTTTACACTTTCCTCTTTGCATTTACAAATTTCTTAGGCTAATCTTGAGGTGTTTCTTTATTTTTTTTCATTGCATTTTAGTTGCTTACAATAGGTTAGACATTTTGGTATCACACCATCAAAACTTACTAAACCTATCCCATAGATTTTAGCACTAGTATCATCTCCAAACATAACCTAGCCTCCATCATATTTTTCAAGCTTAAAAAAATTAATTTTATCACCAGTCATGTGATGTGAACAACCACTATCAACTACCCAATAATTCTTCTCTTGTTTAGCATGTAGGACAGAGATAATCATACCTTCATTTTTATCCTTTTTTAGAGGGATTTCTTTTACCTATTTTAAAGAATTAGTAGAAGTAGGTTCATCCTTAATCACCAAGAACAAGCATTCATTGTCATCAGGATCTTCATATTCTAAATCCTCATCAGATATACTAGCATTCACATTCACATAATAAGCTCTGTTAATCTTATTTCCTTTTTTTTGTCTCATATCTTTGTTTGTTTCTTTTAGCTCTTTTTGGACACTTTGTAGCATAATGGCCAATTTCTCCACAACTAAAGAATTTAAAGGGTAACTTATCTTCATACTTACTAGATCCTTTCCTTATTCTTCTTACAAAGTTAGCTTCTATTTCATCAAGGTTTTCTTCATCCGGATCTTCAACTTTTGTAGCTTTAAAAGCAATCTCTGATTTGCACCCATTCCCTAGAATCAACTTCCTCATCTAATAAGATGTCAAAAATCCTAATACTAGATCCTTAGTACAGGTCTTATAATATATAGTATGCTCAATAACACTCACCTTCTCACAATAAGAATCAAGAAGAGTTATGAGAATCTTCTTTACAATCATGGTTTCATCTATAGTTGTACCAACTCCTCGCATTCCATCGACTATCTCATCCAATCTATGTACATAAGCTTTAACCTTCTCATCTTCAGACATATGTAGAAGGTCAAATTGTGTTTCCAAATTCTATATTTTTTCCTCTTTGGCTCTTTCATCACCATCATGCACTCTTTCAAAATCATCCTATACTTCTTTAATTGTCTTCAAATCCTAAACCTTAATCAACTCAAAATGTACATAGTAGACTATTCTTCAAGATGTACTTCACCTTATTGTTCACTTCATGTACTTTGATCTCCTCAGGTGTACTCAGACCATTAGTAGGAGGACTGTAAGGTTTTTTGTAATCTTTCTCCACGTCATATCCACAATACTCCATATATTCTTCCATCAAACCTCCGATAATAATAAACCATTTTACTATCCATCCTATACCTTCCTCAAGCAGTTAAGCTCTTCACCAAGGAACCTTGCTCTAATACCAATTGTTGAATAGGAAAACTAGGAGGGGGTGAATTAGTTGTCACAAAATTAAACCTTTAATTCAATCACCAGAACTAATACTTAATACTAATTAAATGATTAATCTTCAAATTCCAATGCAAAAACTCAAATCCAACACATAACACAATAACACCAGATTTATCTGGAAAACCCAATGAGGTAAAAAACCATAGTGAGGATTAACTCACACTATAGATAATATCAAAACTGATTACAAGAGGCTCACTACCTAAAATAAGGACACAAAGTCTGGTACAAGGACTCACTATCCAACAAGGTTAACAAACTGAAGGGATCACTACCATAGAGATACAAAGAAGACAAAGAAGACTTGTTACAGAGAGACTACAATCCCAATGCAACAAAGGATTCCACCACAATCACTTGATCTACTTGCATGAATGGTAGAGTTCACCTTTTGCTCACTGCATTTGAAAACTCAACATTAAGCTTCTCACTGATCTTCCACACTCACAACACACACACTTATTGAATAGAATAATTGTTGCACCAAAATTCACATTCTCTTTTCTCTTATTGCTCTTCTTCTTCACTCTTGTATATTTTTATCACTTAACTCATCTTGCATTTATAACATCTTCAACTTTGAAACATATCCAAAGTTAGCCATCCAAATTCAAACTCAAATTAGGTTGGCGCCAAAACATTCTAGGGTGGAATTAGAATGAGGGAAACCCAAACACACACTTCATAGGGATCCAAATAGATCCAACATGCTTCATCAACCTCAAAAGTAATATTTCACACAAGGTCAACCAAACCAGTGTAAAACACATAGAACCATTAAGCACAAACTTTTCAAATGCTAAAATTATCTTCATTAATACAATTAGGGAAACTCAACTTTAGGACCACAAGTCATAAGGCTTTATCAAAGGGAAATCTAGACCAATATTTCTCCCAGACCTCAACTAGAAACATAGAAAACCATAGTTCACAGCTAGTGAACACAACTTGCACTATACAATGAATCAATAACCAAAAATATGGATATAACATCTAAAAACCATGAAAAACATGTCTGAACTACACAAAAATAGGAGTAAATCCATACCAAAACCTAGAGCAACCACTAAACACCTACAATATATCTTCATTACAATTTTCTCAATATCCTCGCCATATACAACCAACAACTAGTTGATAACTAGTTCACTAGTTGACATCAATGGCAACACCTTCAATTTTTCCATTCTTGAAACATCCTTATTGGTAAGGATTATGATTGCATTTGGAAAGGGTTGATTCAATCTCATATTTCAAAGGTATATTAAAAAACCTTAAGGGTCTAGGGTTTAGGGAACATGATGATTTCTAATACAATTCTACATGTTTTTTAAGTTGATTTATTATCATTGGTGAAAACATTGTTTAATTGTCTATCTAAGATTTATTTTTAACAACCAATTATTATTCTTTGAAGAAGGTCCATGCATGTATATTTGATAAAATATTTTATGCAACGTTGATATAGATGTCATTGGGTTTTGGCTGGTTAAGAACAATTTTTTAACTATCTACAAACAAAATTTTGAAAAAAGAGAGCTCAACAATGTATTTAGTGGTTCTTTTGTCCAATAGATGAGATGTGAGTTTCTAGCCAGATTATTAAAGTTTCATTATGGTAGTATGGTTGTGTTAAGTTAGTGCACAATGAAAGAAACTAAAATATCAATATGCTCATAAGGATGAGGTTCAAAGTTGTTGATGGTTTGTGATTACATTGTGTGGAAAAAGAATTGAATGACAACATTATACAACACCATTATATTTTTGTATTCTTGAAGAAAATTCTCCATGTGTATACCAGTGTGATGTTTAGATTATATTTGTGATTGAGTTGGTATCAAGTGTTGAGCATCATGAAAGATATTTTTTAATATTTTATAACATGCTTTCTTGTTGATCATGCAAGATAAGAGGGTATTGAATAACTATGCATAAAATGCTTGCTTGTTCCTTTGTATGTTAGTGCACATAAGTTGTGCTTACTTTACATTACCAAGAGTAGTTTCGAAAGTGACAAATAATTCACTTATGTCTAATATATTTTGTGTCTAATAGTGCCTAACTATATGCAATATTGATCTTGTTCTTTGTCTTGTTAAAATAAGGAACATGATTAAGTAAAGTCATTTTGTGATCTTCTAAGAGGGTTTCGATCAAGAATTTTGATGTGTGTAGAGGATTTAAGAATTCTTGATCATATAAACACCAGTTGGAGTCTTGTTTGTAGCTATTCAAAGATTATCATTCATGTATGCAAGGTGATTGGTCATTTCTTATATTATTTTGTTCATTTTGTAGAGGAGTTTTTGGAGAGATAAGAACTTATCTTATCTCTATCTTTCATTGGAGGAACTTTGTACAATTGGAGAGTTAAGGGGATGTAATATTCCTTCATGATTTTTGATGTTGTAAATCTATTGTCAAGAAAAGATAAGAATTTGTGAGTCAAGGTGTTGAAGGATTGTGTTTTTGGTGCATATTATAATAGGGTAATCCCCTGAAATAGTGTTTCTTGTTTCATTGGATATTGGTCATTAGGACCATGGAGGTTTTTCCAATGAGGTTGTCTTTTGCTAGTGAGGTTTTACTTTTCTAGTGAGGCAATAATTGTGTGTATGAAAATATGCCTATCTTAATGAATTCAAAACACATTCAATAAAACCTTATATCAAAGAAGCTTAATGAAAATAAACAAAATCTTAGGGAAGCTTCTGTAAAGTCATTTTATTGCTCCCTATCTCCAGCATTTCATTGATTCAAGTTGCTCTCAAATTTAGTATGCCAAGCTCAACGAAATGGACTACTAAAGAATGAGATTTAAACTAAAATGCATTCTATACTAAGATGAAAGATTATGCTATGCTATGATCAGATTATTGCTAAGATATGATTATTGATAGAATGCTAAAGATGCAAATGAGTAAGCGTAATTGCATGTGTGTTTGTCTGTGTCTCTGTGCAACCAACGTTTGGATTCACACATGTACTTATAGAGTTTTTTGAGGCTTTTGATTGGCTGAGTTGATCACTAGTTGTGATAATTCCTAATAGATATAATGGTTGAAGATGGATGAGATAGGAAAGAAAAATAGAAGAAAACAAATAAAGCTGGATTTTTCCATTTTCATGGAAGAGATAAGATGAGATGATTAACAAAATCATCTTTTTTAGAAGATAATGGAAATATATTGAGAAGATAAATAATGAATTATCAAATTCAATTATTTATTTATGGGTGCATGTAGATTTTTCTTAATTAAATAAATATTTAATTAATATTTTAAGGAAATTAGAAGATTTCAGAATTAAATGAAATATTTAATTATGATTTGAAAAAAGCATAATTAAATAAAATATTTAATTAAATTTGAAGAAATGATATGTGTATGAAATTAATTAAATAAAATATTTAATTAATTAGAAGAAAGTTTTAAATAGAAGAAAATAAATATTTAAAGTTAATTAAAACAAAAGATTTAATTAAATTGAAAAGATGATAATTAATTTAAATAAATAAAATGTATTTATTTAATTAATCAAGTAGACATGTGAAATAATTAAATTAAATAAATTTATTTAATTATGGTGGGAGAATAAAATGAATGAACAATATAATTAAATTAATTAAATTTAATTACATGTAGAAGACTTTAGAGAAATTAATTAAATAATAAATATTTAATTAAATGTCAGGATTAATTAGACATGACCAATTTTATGCACATACATTTTGCCCCTCTTTGAAGTGATGTGTGAAATGCATTGCTTCGAAGAAAATATATTTTTTGCCTCTGATATGTTTTTGACGCTAATGCTAATAATGCTCCCTCACGAGGTAAATCACAAATGAAGATATAAGTTTTGAAAAATGCAATAAAAGACCTGATTGGATGATGACATTCTACTGGTGATTCAGTGATTTAGCTCCTGATAAGTTGTGTAAAAGATGCCCCTGGTGAAAAAATAAAGTGATAGAAAATAAAATGGCACCAAAAACCCAACTTAATTGACCCATATAAGGTAAAAGGGGTAAAACTGGAAGTCATTTTCACCCTTTTACTATAGTGATTTTTATGCTCTAACAGTGACTTGGCGAGATGCAGATTCCATTTCACAGGCATAGATTCGAGCGGGCTCGACGATTCTAGAAACCAGCCACGTATGAACCGTCGGTGAGTCGATTGAACCCTTTGAGTCAATTTTGTTGTGTTTTTGATCAACTTTCAAGATTTTTCACGCAGATTTAGGGCAAAGAATGACATTTTAGTGCATTCACCTATCTATTTTAGCGCATTCAAAAATTTCCATAGCGCATCTAGGATGTTCTTTATCACATATAGGTGCAGGGTAAATTTAGGTTTTCTAGCACATACGAGGTGCAGATTAACACTTATAGGAAGCAAGTCCAGCTAGAAAAATTTAGCGCATCTAGGGCACAGAGTCGCGCATTTAGGGATTGGCCACAACAGAAGTGGATTAGCGCATCGAGGATATGAAGTAGCGCATCCATGGTGTATCTTAGCGCATATAGGGTTCTAGCACTTATAGGAAAAACTTTAGCACTTTTAGGGTGCAAAAGCACGCATAACGAGTTTTAGCGCTTTCAAGGTAAACTATAGTTCTTTCGAGTTTCAGTGCATCTGAGGTGTAGATTAGCGCATCTAGGAAAATTTTGGCAGAATGCGATTGTGATGAAAAATGATGGTGTATACATTGCTTCCTTCGTCAATATAGATAAATTATTTTTCCATCATGCTGATATGGATAGAAATGATAGAAAATCGAATGACTAACTGACAACTTTGCTTCCCCGAATAGAAAACAAAGAGTAGATAACTAATAACTTTGTTTCCCATAAATGTAAAACAAAGAGTATATTGATTGATTGTTTGATAACTTTGCTTCAAATGAATGAAAAAAAGAGAGTAAATATCTGATAAATTTTCTTCCGATGATAGAAACCAAATAGTAGATGATGGTTTTCAAACATATTTGCATTCATGACTAAAGTACAAATGGAAAAAATGGTGGGATTGTTGATAAATTTGCTTTCCTAAAAAAGAAAAACAAATAGTATAATGATGATAGAGTAGGTTGATTTGATATTCAGATAGATAAATGTAGCAGTGATGGTATGATATGATTGATTGCATGATATGGGTCACTGATATGATGCATTGATATGATTCGCTGATTAATTTGATATGGGTCACTGATATAGTTCACTTGATAGATAGAGCACATGATATGAGTCATTGGTATGAGTCTGATTAATTTTCCTCATGATGACCACAAAAAAATAGGAGGTTTTTGACAACCTCCAGATTAGAGAGTGTTTCCTAATATGTTGGGATCAGGTAGGAGAGCTGACTTCAACATAGATACAGTGGATAGGTGACTATGGGTTGGGATCTTTTTTGACTATCCTGAGAGGGATTCAAGTCAACAGGGGACTATTGACTACATTGGCAAAGAGGTGGCACTCTGATCATAACACCTTTCATTTGTCAACCGGTGAGATGACCATGACACCCGAGGATGTGTACAGGATTCTAGGGATTCCTGTGGTAGGTTCCCTTGTGGTTTATGACCACAAGGAGATAGGAGGGACCGAGGAACTGAGGAGGATATGTGGTGATATGATGATAGGGTGGATTTTAGTAGATATCTAGCCTTAGTTGTTGTGTTGGGTGCATTCATGTGAAGTTTCCTTTGACTGGACCATTGATCGAAGGGATTTTTAGTTGGTTGGGGTAGGATGCTAGAGTGGATGGTGACTCAGTCATAGAGGTATGCCTGGGGGAGCTGCATTTTGGCTCATTTGTATCATGATCTACATCAGGTGGTATACTGAGGATCGACTAGTTTGGCCAGTGGTGTGACTTTGCTCCAGATTTGGGCATGGGAGCATATTGTGATTACAAGCCCAGAGTGTGCTAGGGCTAGGCCACCAGGCAGGCCATATGTATATGCATATTCAAGTGCACTTGTCCAGCCCAAGCTAGGCAAGTTGGAGTACTTATGACATGTGTTAGATGATGTGGATTCAGTTATATGGAGGCTGTATATAGATTGTGAGCCCTGGGACACAAGTGATTTGGAGATGCCATTTGTCTGTATACCCCAATATTTGATGGGATGAACCCTGTACATTATTGAGAGATTTTTGGCCTTGCGGGTTCAGAGACAGTACAAATACACATAGGGGATGCCACAGGGAGTTTCTCACTATGGGTGGTGCAAGGATGATCCTGGATTGGGACAATGTATTACATACTAGGTGGCATATACAGAGTACTCTAGCTTACATCCGGAGGGATGTGAATACATGCTGGAGGTGATAGATGGAGGTATTTCAAATGATTACCTAGTGTACTTCCATACACATCGATTCCCATGATTTACATGCCCAGATGAGCCAGGCCCCATTGTAGCAGCACAACAGCTAGGGGTGGAGAGATAGGAGGAGGTGGCTAGCGAAGAGCAGGCGGTGGGTGGAGGAGAGGAGGAGGAGGAGAGCAGAGACGAGGAGGAGGGGGATAGATATGAGGAGGAGGGTGGTAGAGATGAGGAGGAGGGAGTCAGAGGTGAGGATAGCTCAGATGATGGGGATGATGGGGGAGATGGTGGAGGGGATGAGCATGAGGCAGAGGTTAGGTAGCCTAGTTAGTGCTCAGATTGTATGGTTTCCTAGATCTGGGGGCAAACCACAGACCATTATCAGGGTTTCCTCCTCATCACAATAGGCACAAATAGACATGTTGCAAGCCCAAGTGCAGACTGTTCAGGGTCAGCTAGGTTAGGTGCAAAGTTTGATAGCGCAGTTACAGGCACAACTTGCATAGGCATAGGCTCAGGTTCCAGCACTGACACAGGTATCTCAGCCTACCCTAGACTCATAGATAGCCCAGTTGGTTACAGAGAGGGATGCATTGAGACGGAGGGCAGTGGAGGCTGAGGGTGTTGCTTAGAGGCATATGGGAATTGTAGAGAGTGCATCCTTTTCAGAGGCTATTGTAGAGGGCATGAAGATGGTGAGGGAGGCAGAGTACTACCATGTCAGATATGAGGATTTGTGTCCTCCAGAGCGCAGGGAACCATTTCTATGGTTTTGTAGTAGGACCAGAAGCAGGTCATAGATAGCCACACAAATCATGGGGGTTACTAGGCCATGACATGATCCAAATGCAGGTACCAGTGGCAGGTCATCTCCTTCTGGACCAGCTCCATCAGGGGCATCAACCAGCTAGTTTATGATGTTGTGATGTAGATATATTTCACACATGTATATCATTTTTGGAGCATATATATTGATTTTGATCATATCCCATGTATCCCTCTTTGGAATTTTCAGTTTCTTTGGACATTGGACATGTGTATCATTTATGATGAGCGATGATATGCAGCGGCGATGATTTTTGATGATGATGTGCATGTATGAGATGATGATGTGATATGCATTTATTTCTATATGTTATGGATTTTGATATTCTTTTGAATGATTTGATGACTAACATGATATGTAGGATAATTTGATATGATGTTTTTATGATGATGATGAAAAATAATTGATGATGCGTACTAATGATGTCATGCAGGTGGATGACCTATGATGTGATTGTGAGAATATGTCATGGGATACTTGATATGTTTTGTGAAAAATGTTGTTTGGAAAACGATATAAAAAATGTATTTATGGAATGTTTGTTTTTTGAATTTTCAAATGCAAGTAAATAATGATAAAAAAATGAATGTTGTGTTTGTGACATGCATCGTCAATTTGTAAAATGGTAAGATGATATGGCAGATGATTAAAGATGTGATATGCAAATGATAATTAATGGATGTGATTAATAATAATGGAAGGTATGATGAAATTATAAATGATAATTATTGCAATGTGATGTAGTGAAAATGATAAGTGATAACAAGTGGAAATGAGATGTTTAGAAATGACAATGTAATGATATGTTAATGAAATGATAATAATAATGATAAAAAGGTATAAATGATAGATGATAATTCTATAATGATAAAATGATGGTAAATGATGATGATACAAAAAATGAGAATGATAAAATGAAAAGATAATGAAATGATAATGAGAGAAAATGAAATGAAATGAGATGATAAATGACAAAATTGAAATAAAATGATAGATGATAAAATTGAAATGATAAATGATAATGAAATGAATGATAATGAGATGATAAATGATATGATACTGAAATGAATGATAATGTGAAAATGAAAGTGATATGATAATGACATGAATGATAATGAAATGATAATATGAAAGTGATATGATATACCTAAGAGATGAATGATATGAAATGATAAAGGATCTAGACAATATGCAAATGAATGATAAATGATAAATGATAGGACCTAGGTGAAATGATAATGAAATGAGTGATAATGAAATGATGAATTTTTTTTCCAAATGTCCTCCACAAATAGTCCAAAGAGATATGATAGTCGTTGATATTTTTGTTAGCTCTTCAAAACTCTGATGTGAATCCATTATGTAGTCATATACACTGATCTAGAATGAAATGAAACTAAATGAAATGAACCATTTGTTGAGCCTTTTATTAGCTTTCTTGAATCATAATAGAGCCTTTTAAAATGTTCAAAGTATGTACAAGCATCAGAGGGGAAATTAGCACAAATGATGACCTAAGTACAACTTTCATGATTTTTTATATAGCAAACGAACACAAGCATCGAGGTGTAATTGAACTGAGATGACCTGAGCATTACTTGCATAAACAGACAAAGGTTAACCACTTTTCCGTGCAAATGTGGAATTGTCATCAATGATATTGCTTTGGAAATCATGTCTTGCAACATATTTGCACCAGATTGATAGCTAATCTCAAGACAACAGACAGAAAAATAATTCTCTTTCCTCGTCACTCTAGTTCAGTACATCATTGAGTGTGCTCTAGAGAGATGATATCAAAAAGAAAACAACTATTGTTCAAAATGAAATATTGTTATTCCAAACATTATTCAGATTATAGATCATCTAGATATGAGTCATGATATGGTACTTGCTGAAAACTGTTGTGCTTTGGATCAATGATTGGATAGTTGTTCATGTGATTTGATTGTTTGTTCACATGATTGGATCTTATTTCAGTGTCTAGTTGTCTCAGTAAAACCTAAAATTTGGTTGCCCCCAGTATGTCAGCATTTGCCTCCAGTATTAACATAACTCACTGAAATGAATATGTACAATAATCATGCCATGGTAAGATGTTATTGTTCTGGGAAAATGATGGTAGCATGATGCTGGTATGGACCTAAGATAATGGAAAGATGCATGAAATGAAGGCTAAGAAGCCAAGTGTAGAACATGAACTAATAGATGGAGAGCTACAAATAGTGTTTGTTTGCCAAATTTTCACTATTTTTTTTATTGCATTTTTCTTGTCAATAGACTGCCTATTGCCAGGGTTTCACCCTATGACAATTTTTTATTTTTATTTTTGCTACCGAGATTCCTGTCTGCCAGGTTTTCACCAGAATAATCATTTTTTTAGGACATTTTATGCCATTTTTGTGATTTCTTCAGGACTTTTTCTGATGTTTTTGTATTTTTTTTGTATTTCTTCAAGACTTTTTATGGATGATGATAACTACCTTAAACATAATATTTTTGCAGGTGTATGTTGTTGATGGGTTTGTCAAATAGGTCCCCTTCTGGTGTCGATAACTTGGAGGCTCTTGAACCGTAGACTACGATAACCACATAAAGACCTAGCCAATTTGGTTCAAACTTTCCCTTCTTTTCTCTTTCTTGTTGATTTCGTGGATTTTCTTTAAAAACCAGATCACCCACCTGAAAGGTACGTGGCTTTACTTTGTGATTATAGCTATGAGACATCATATGTTGGTATGCTTTCAAATGCTCAACTTCTCTTTGTCTCTTTTCATCTAGGATTTCTAGTTCTTGGAGTCAGGAAACCCTATATTCATCATCTGTTGTGAGACCTTTCAATGACACTTTAAGTGAGGTCATTTCAACTTCTAAAGGTAATATGGCTTTTGCTCCATAGATAAGAGCATACGGCGTTGCTCCTATTGGCGTGTGGATATTGGTTCTGTAGGCCCATAAGGTGGGATTGAGTTGAACATGCCAATCTTTCCCTGAATCATTCATGGTCTTCTTTAAAAAAATTAGTATAGTTTTATTTGAGGTGTCTGCTTGGCCATTCCCTTGTGGATAGTAAGGTGTTGAATATCTATGTTGAATATAAAATCTCTCACAAAGTAATTGCACATCCTGATTCTTGAAAGTTCATCAATTATCTTTAATAATGGAGTTGGGAATGCCATACTGACAAATAATATAGTTGAGTATGAACGATGATATATGTTTGCCAGCAACTTTATTAAGAGGTACTGCCTCAATCCACTTGCTAAAATACTATGTGGATGTGATGATGAACTTATGCCCATTCGATGATGAAGGATGAATCTTGCCCACTAGATCTAATCCCCATTGGGAGAATGGCCAGGTTGGCATAAATGGTTGAAGTTCATGTGTAGGAGCGTGAATGAGATTCCCATGAATCTGGCATTTTGAGCACATTTTCAGAAAAGTGAATGATTCCCTCTCCATTGTAAGCCAATAGTAACCCATTCTAATCAATTTCTTGGATAAGGTCAGTCCACTCAAATGAGTACCTCAAATGCCACAATTAACTTCTTGTAAAGCTTTGTCAGATTCATCACGTTCAAGAGATCGAAGTAGAGTACCATCAAGACCATGGTGATAAAGGATGTTGGAAATAAGAGTGTAGCGAGAGGATTGGCGGATAAAATTTTGATTTTGGTTATAGGATAAATCAGGTGGTAAGATATCATCTTTTAGGTAGACATAAATCTTGCCATACCAAGGTGAATCAGGTCCCACTAAGTGGCAAATGATTTGGCTTTTAGGGGTGTCATAAGCAGGTGTAAATGATTGTTCCACCACAAATTCTTAGTGAGCCTAATTTTTTGGGAGTTTTAACAATGATGCAAGCATAGCCATGGCATCAACCGCTTTGTTATCAAGTCTTGGAGTTTGTGTGAATTTGATGTCCACATAGTACTTCTTGAAGTCGTCAACCATCTTTTATATGGCAACAATTTTTCATCTTTGGTCTAATAATTGTCATTGATTTGATTAATAACTAACTATGAGTTTCCATACACTTGTAGTTTTGTAATCCTCCATTCCAATGCTATTTTAAGTCTATTGATTAATGCTTCATATTTGGCTATGTTGTTGGTGCATGGAAACATCAGCCTATAAGTATGCATGCTTCAGATCCATGTTGAGTGAAAGAACCATCGAAATATAAGGACCATGGTTGTTTGGATTCTAAAGTAAAGACATCAACATATGGAAATTCAATGTCCAAGGGGTGGTCTACTTGCAGTGGTGCTTTAGCTAGTTGATCAGTGATAACTTGTCCTTTGATTGCCTTGCAATCAACATAATGGATGTCAAACTCACTCAGAATCATTACCCATTTTGCTAACCTTCCTGTCAATGATGCTTTTCTTAATAGATACTTGAGTGGATCAATCTTTGAAATAAGATTGATTATATGAGTTAACATGTAATGTCAAAATTTCTGTGAAGCAAAGATTACTGCTAGAAAAGCCTTTTCGATGGAAGTGTAGTTGAGTTCATGACTTGTTAGTGTTTTACTGATGTAATAAATTGCACGTTCTTTCCCTGTATGGTCTTCTTGTGCTAGCAATGCACCCAAGGATGTCTTTGTTGCGGCAATATACAAGATCAATGGTTTGTCTGGATTTGGTGGGACTAGAACTGGAGGAGTCATCAAGTACTATTTGATTTGCTAAAAAGCCAATTCACACTTGTCATCCCACTTGAAAGGAACATTCTTATGCAGTAGATGTGTGAAAGGTAGACCTTTGTCAGCCAGTTGTGCAATGAACCTTCGTATAGATTGAAGTCATCCCTGTAATGATTTCAATTGACTGATGTTCCTTAGGGGAGGCATTTCCATGATTGCCTATACTTTGGCAAGATCTACTTCAATTCCTTTTCCTGATACTATTTACCTAAGAGTTTTCCAGAAGTGACCCCAAAAACACATTTCTTGGGATTGAGGCAAACTTTGAATTTCTCCAATCTTGCAAATATTTTGGACAATATTTCCAAATGTCATTCTTTGGTGTATGAATTTTCCAATATGTCATCTACATAATCTTCCATGAATGTGTGCATTATGTCATGAAAAATTGTATTCATGGATCTTTGGTAAGTAGCCCCAACATTCTTTAGACCGAAATGCATGACGTTCCAATAGTAAGTTCCCCATCGACATGTGAAAGTTGTTTTCTCCTGGTCTTTGGGTGTAATCTTGATTTGGTTGTAACCAAAAAAACCATCCATAATGAATACATGGCATGGCCAGCTGTCAGATCAACTATAGTGTCAATGTTTTGAAGTGGGAAGTCATCCTTAGGAAATGTTTTATTAAGATCTCTAAAATCTGTGCACACTCTGACACTTTTATCTAGCTTGGATACAGGAACAATGTTAGAGATCCATTCTACATAGTCAATTGATCTTATGAAGCCCACATCAAGGAGTTTTCTCAGTTCTTCCTTAACCAATAATGCAATATGGGTGTGCATCTTTCTAATTTTGTGTTTCACAGGCTTAACCCCTAGTTTGATAGACAAGTGATGCATTATGAGATCGGGATCAAGACCTAGCATGTCTGCATAAGACCAAGCAAAGCTGACTTGATTTGCTCTTAGAAATTCCATGAACTCTAGTATTTATTTCTCTATCATTGACGCAACTAACTATAAAATCCTTGGTTTGTCTGAAGTTTCAATATTGACATCATTTATAGGTTCAATCAAAATAGGTGATTTCTCATGGTAGTGCTCTGGGAGAGTGTCAAGATTCCCATTGTCTAGTGCCTTAAAAAGGTTTTCACCATCTAATACGCTCTTTATTTTATCTTTCACTTGATCTAACACTGCCAAATTCTGGTTTTCACTATTAGATCTTTCTTTTTTATTTTTATTTTTGTAGCTAGGAGAATTGACACTCTCCTAATTAAAAACTCTATGTCAAAAATTGCTAGTGGAACAATCATTTGTGTCATCTGCGGAAAGGAAGTTGATGATATATTCATCACTTGGAAACATAGGTATATCAATAGGTTCAAATGAATCCCAATGAATGAGATTGGGATGGATCAAAGATAGCGAGTCGTTGGGTTGCCTAAAATTAGCTATGGTTATGGTCATAACAGAGTTGACTGTAGGATCCGAGGTATGAAGTGGATCAATGATGATATTGTTCTCATGATAATCTTTTTCATTTAAATTTGACTCAGTATGACTAGAATCATAGTCACCTTGTAGTTCAGATTCTCGTGTTTGGGTCCCTGAACCTTCACCTTTGATTAGATTTGGGGTATACTTATGCATTACATCAACCTTTTTGTCCCTCCAGAACTCATCGTTGTAAATGGTGTCCCATTCATATTCAACAGAGTCTATGTCAGAGTTATTATCCACGAAATTCTGAATTGTTGCCAAACATGGTTCTCTTGAATCTGAACCTTCTTGCAATGTGAAGACAGTGCCATACAGATGTTTGGATGTTCTTTCTTTTGAGTTAGTATCATAGCCTAATCTGGTTTTCTCTTTCGTTGCATGTCCTTGAAGGTAAATAGGCTCAACTACTCCTTTTCTTTTTCTGATAGGACCCTTATCATAGCCCATCTTCTGCATGAATGAATACCCTTTTCCATATCTATCTGTTGGTAATTTGACATTAAAAACTACTTCATCTTCATCTTTATAGAGCCAGTTTAGAATTTCTCTATCCTCAGGATCTTCCATGGGGAATTTTTCTTTGATGAATCGTCCATTAAACTTTGTGCTTGGCTTTGTTGGTGGTTGTGTTGATGTTTATGCTGCTGATATTTGATGTTGTCTGATAGAAGATTGTCCATGTGACCAAGGTGATGTAGGTAAATTAGCAAGACAGAGAGAGTACTCCCCGACTCCATGTTTCCTTGAATTTCAATTTCTTGTCAAAACTATTGGTTAACTGACTAATTTGTGTGTCAATCTTGAGAGAAGTACTAGCACGAGCTTCTCGATTGTTAGGAAACAAAGTATCTTGACTGGCTTTGATATTGGCACAAGTTTGAATATTTGAATTATGATCTGGTATCATGATTTCCTATCCATCATAAGGAGACTTAATACATTGATGATATGTGGATGGGACAACTTACATTTTGTGGATCCAAGGACAACCCAACAAGATGTATGCAAGATCACAGTATAATACTTGATTGAAAGTATTTTTGATAACAGGTCCCACTTTGATTGGTAGCATTATTAGACCCTTGGATGCTATTTCCTCATCATCGTAGGGTTTAATAGTAATCTTTCTTCTAAGATCAATGGAGTCCTTAGAAAATCCTAAAGCCTTAACCAACTTCATGGTACATATGTTCAAATGAGCACCTCTTTCTATTAGAACTCATCTGACATGAAACTTGTGAACCATGACTTCTAAGTATAATGATGAATTATGGGGATGAGTTATGGAAACACCATCTTTTTCAGAGAATGAGAGGCATGTGGGTGAGAAAAAGTGTCCTACCATGGCTTGAAATTGGTCCACATCCAGACCAGTGGATACAGTCATTTCAACAAGGGGTTTTTCAAGAATTTTTTTATGTGTTGGGGAAATCTTCAAGAGTTCTAAGATAGAAATCTGAGCAGGAGTTTTCCGAAGTTGGTTGACTAAGTCATATTGATGTTGAGGTGGAGGCCTAGTGGGTTTTGAAGAGGCACCCTTTAAGAAAACTTTAGCTTGTGCCCTTGTTGTTGCGTTGACTTCTTTATATTCCACCTTCTCATTGAATTTAATAACATTGACCCGTTCATAGTTAGTGTAGATATGATTGATTATTGGATCATCAATATGATTCACACTTTTTCCAGAAGACTCACCTTTTTGATAGTTGGGCAAAGGGTTGCGAAATGCTTGGTGGTATTCATTTGATTGTTGATTTCCTTCTATTGTGATGGTGCCATTTTTTATTAAGTCTTGAATGGCATTCTTCAAGGCTTGACAATTATTTGTGTGATGACCTTTGCACCAATGATAGTCACAATAGTATGCCTCATTCCATGATGGAGGCTTCACACTAGGTTGATAGTTTTGTTGAGGTGGCAAGGTAATGGCATTTTTAGCCATCAACTCTTTGAATATAGATTCCAAAGATTGACCCAGTGGAGTGTAAGTTCTTCTGCTAGAGAAGAATTAAAATCATTATGGATTCGAGGTATTCCCTGAGGAGTTGTTATTGTTATTGGTTCCTCGGTAACCTTGATTATTGGCAGTCCCTTGATTGGGAGTAGAATGTTGATTCATATTGTTCCTCAGAGGAGGAAGATTGTTTCCTTTATTTGTGACCAAGTTGACATTGTTGTTGCGAGGAGCACTTGGAGTACTAAGGACAAATGGCTTAGTTGAGACATGATTTGCATCAATAACACCATCATTCACCACGTTCTTGTTGCGAGTCCAAAATTTAGACTTGTCCTGATTGTTATGATGATTGGATGAGCTAGGATTATCCTTGTCAAGTTTTATTATTCCTCTTTTGACCAAAGCACTTTCAATGGTTATAGCATCTTCAATCAATTTCTCAAAAGAGGGAGGACAATGTAAATTCAACCAATAGCTCATTTCTAAATTTAAGTTGTTAATGAAGGTGACCATCTTTTCATTTTCAGGAACAAGACGTGGATATCTAGTGAACATTCTTCTCCATCTCTGAAGAAAAGTAATAAAAGGTTCACCAGGTTTTTGTGCTACTTTGCAGAGATCTATCATAGTGATTTGGTGTTGGATGTTGTAGGAATATTGTAATATAAAAAAATAGATTAATTCCTCAAATTTATTGACAGGAGGTGTGATTTTTGATAGCCATTCCATAGAGTGAAGTCCAAGACTCCTAGGAAACAAATGCATCAAGTAAGTGTCTTCATGAGCAAACTCTAAAGTCATGTTTCAGAAGTCTCTAACATGATCGATTGGATCTGCTTTCCCATTATAATGATAAAATTTTGGAATTTCACAATGTTTGGGAACTGGAATCATGTTGAGACTTCGATCGAAAGGATAAGGACAAATGTTCTCAAAAGTATATTTTTTTGTTGTAGTTCCCCCTTGTAACTCTTTAATTTGTCCTTGAAGTTCCTTAATTTGTTGATTCAAAGCACTAAAATTAGATAGGGGTGTTTCTTTAGGTTTTCTCTTCAAATTCTCGGTATCAAAGTCATGAGGAAATTTAGCACCTTGGTCAGCCAGATAAATGAAATATTTTTCTTTATCGCGTTGCAAGATCTTTTCTATGGCTTTGTGAGATTTGTGATCTTGCTCAACCTCTCTAATACATTCTTCATCTCGTTCATCATCACTATCTATATGAGTTTTTCTCATGTCTCTATAGTTGTGGAATGGATTTTCTTCTCTGTTATCCATGTTGTTGTTGAAAAGTGGATTATGACTTACACTGTAAAGAGGATTACTGCTTTAACCTTCTTCTTGAGTGTTTTGGGTATGACCTTCTTGTTGGATTTCATCCTTCAATTTATTGTACTGAGATATTGTAGAAATATGCATATGATTTTGAAGAGTTCTTCTAAACTTAGATCACAATTCTGATAAGTGTGACAATGATGATATCTTGATCTGATAAGATGGGAATCCTATGATATGATCAAATATGTTCCTAATTTTTGATTATGGCTTCCAATGATGAAGGATGTCAGAATCATGTGAGGAAGTTGAATCAATAATCAGAAGTTTGTTTGAAGGGTGCACTCTTAAGATTTGATCTTTGTTTTCGAAGAAAGGTTTTAAAATCACTGAAGGATTTGATTGGGATGTGATGGATATTGTAGACACCTAAAAATGACCTAGGCCTGCAAGCTTCATTTTTACCACTTTCGTCCTAGCATAATTATGACATTTAATTATGTCCTTGGTCCACATTCAACTATTAAATAATTTATAATTATTTAATTAATTCATGTCTTTGTATTCTTCATGATTATTAAATAAATAAATTTTATTTATTTATTAAATACGTCATTAATTGTCTAAGTCTTCTCTTAATTAAATAAATTTCTTAATTTATTTAATTACTCTTTGTCATATATTTCTTCCTGATTATTAAATAAATAAGTTTTATTTATTTATTTATTATGTCACTAACTGTCATAATTAAATGAATTGATTAATTTATTTAATTAATTAATCTTATCTTCTAAATTAAATAATTAAATTTAATTATTTAATTGCCAATTTAATATTGCTCTCATTTTAAATAAATTAATTATTTAAAATGTCATCACATTCTTAACTGACAGTCCATTTTGGTAAATAATCTAAAAAGGATTATTTATTATCTCATAAAATCCATATTTTGAATTAATTTAATTCAAAGTGGCAACTAATCTTCCAAAAATCAAGTAATCAGGCATATTCTTGATTTTCCAAATCTAATCTTCAGTTCAAATCTTATCTTCTTGATTTTTCGAATCTTGCAAATCAGACAATCTTTATCTTCTTGATTTTCAAAAATCTTTATTCTCTAATTAATTTATCTCGTTTATTCTCCACCATCGATTCAATTATCTGAGATATTATCTTGACCACTTGCTTAAGGATCTTGACCTAACCCTAATTAGAGATTCTCAGGTTTAATCTAGACCTCTCATTCTAGGTCTTTCTTAGAATTTAATCTCATCCGTCCACTCAAAATTGTGTTTTCTATTAAAGACAATTTTGCTCATAATTTCAAGGACCCGTCATTTTTAATATAGGCATTATAGTCATTTTAGCATTAATAGTCATTATTTTCATCTATTATATTGTCATAGACATAGGAATTTATCAAATCCTTCAACATTTTCATAGGGCTTTGGCATTATTATAGGTTGCTCATTTGAAATCTGAGGGCCTTATTCACTTGCTGCAAACTAGAAGGTGCTATGAAGGTGAACCATGGAAGGAAAGGAAGGTGTAATCATTCTTTGTTTTGATTTTCCATTGTTCTTGATAGCCTCTTTGGATTTTTGATGTTTATTATTTAATAATATAACCCTAGGGTATGTGCAAGATCATCATGGAAAAAACAGGCCCTTAAGTGGCAAAAAATTTAGAAAAATTAGTGTTAGGAAACTTGACGTAAAAATTTGAATAAGTTATATATATTATTTCAAAAATATGTAAGAATAAAATCTATAGAAAATTGAATGTAGTTTCTAAAATACTAGGTTTATTTAAAAATAAATAAAATCTATTTGGTGAGAATTTGAAATTTCAATGCAGCAGTACTTAAATTTCAAGGAAAAAATAAGAAGTAGGTGTTCGTCTGACCACCCTAACGATAATAAAATGATAATATTTTTTTATAAGATTTTATATATAAGTAGAGGACTCATGTCTGGATGTGATGCATATTTTTCTGTAATTTTTTTCCAAGTAAATAATTAATTATGAATTTTTTATTACAACTTTTAAAAAATATAAAAAATCGTATGTCTGACCACCTTAACTTGGTCAAAACATCATGAAATTTAAATTTTCTTTTTTTTTAATCCTATAGTATGTGAAGCATAGAATGTGATGCATGTTTTGGATTCAAAAAATGTGATACTATTTGAAAGTTATAGATGTTTTTCAATCAGCCTATTGATCAAGACTTTAGTCGTAATTCTAATAGAAAATAAATAATAATTATTTATTAAATTCAAATTAAAGTATAATTTATATTGGTTGAAAGATGAGAATCTCCTCTAAAAACCCTTTTTTTTCATCAATTTTGGGAAAAAAAAAAGTCGTCAACCACATACCCTAAAAATACCCATAATATTGCCACTTTTTGGCCCATCATGATCCTGCACATACCCCCTATCTAAATTTCCATAGATACATTTGGTGAACTCGACGTGAACAAAACTCTGTTATTTGTTGTTATTTCCATATGGTTTTGTGTTTTCTACTATTTTTGAAGGTACAGGTACAAAGTGACGCAACCTTTTTTTAAAAAAATTGTGACGCATTTGATGCATTATGGCGCATTCAAAAATAGGAAAGCCACAATCGCTCTGTCAAGCCGCAATCGTAGTACAGAAAGCCACAGTTGAAATATAGAGCTGCATTTGATGAACCAAGTGATGCATTTGCTCTATCGTGACGCATTCGCCTGGTAAAGTTTTCTTCTCATTTGCATTCAGATTTTTAAGGTTTTTTTGTTCTTTCTGTTTTCTTTTAGCATTCTGGTTTATTTTTTGCATTCTACCTAATAGGGGCTGTCGTGTTACTAATCATGTTTCGTAGAGTGTGGTGGTTACATTTCATGGGTCCAAGAGTGGTGGATAAAACTGCTAACTTATGGTTTTGCAGCTATGCTTGTCAAAGACTCATTTTTCAAACAACTTGTTTGTGATTTCTAGTGTAGAAAATATTTCATTTTGGTGCTTTTAAAATGGATGTGTGTTTGTTTCTATTTGATTGTGTTTGCAAAATGGTAGGTGAGTATGCTCTCACTTGGTGAAAACATCGTGATCAGAAAACTAGACCCATTTTTATCTGTTATTACCCTGACTTGGTATATTGGAGTATCCTCTCCCCTCGCACTTTCAGGTGATCTTGGGTGTAAGAGAAACGGTTATGAACTCTAGAAATTCGGCCTTCATGGGGATTTCATCACCCCAACATGACTCAAACCGGAAATAGAGCTAAAGCCAAGCTACCCCCGACCGGTATATAAATGTAAACCTTAAGGAAAAACTTAAGGTTGCTTGTGCGGATGTGTCATACGAACGGAGTTGTACTCCCTTAAACCCTGTTGAGCTTAACCTCTTCAGGCTAGAGTGCCACCTTAATGGTGATTAATCTCTTGCCCCATGTATGGCCACTAGAACGGGGGTCCCTAACTAAAAACTTTTGTGTAGTAAGCCAAAATCCTTCTATTTGCTAGCGCATCACCGGTTGGTGTGAAGGAATCCACACTTTCGTAGTTTGTAGTAGAGGTGATCAACTCGCCACGGGAGTTTCATGGGGGTTGGAAGCTTGGTTGGCCTAAGAAGAGAGTGCACTATAAGGGGGAGCCCGTGTAGCCAAGCTTCTGAATTCACATGCTACAAATATGCGGTTGGGGAAACCCATGTGGAATCTAGCGAATACTGTCATGGCCTAACCTAGGATTGTGCTTATCTGATGTGTGTTTGGTTACTTTTAAAAACATTGTACTTGTCAAGTGTTTTCTAGAATTATCACATTTACAACTCCAAACAAAATGCTCAACACCAAATAGATCAAACTTGCCATCAAAATGACAAGTAAATCAACTCTATACAAAATTGTGTCGCATCTATTGAATTGCAATCGATTTTCTGCACTGCAATTGCTCTGTTAAACCACAATTGACATTTAAAACACCGCATCTGTATGTGTCGCGACACATCTAAACACTGCCGAGCCACATATGCTAAATTGAGATGCAACTGACTGTCATTGAGTCACATTTGCTGAACTTGAGCCACATTCACAAAACCTCGACGCAATTGACACCTCAAACGATGCATTTTCCTGTTACAATTTTAAACTTCATACAAAGTCAAATCTGAAGTCTTCATCTTGTCAATAATTTTTTAAACACTGTTTCCAAGAAGATTTTGTTAGAAACCAAACTTGAAATTGCTCAAAGTCTTGACCATTAGTTGCATTCATCACCGTAGGTTTCATCCTTTACTTTTGTTTAGTTGCATACATTCGACATTAGGTTGTCCCTAGGTTCACATTTTTGCATCTTCAGGATTAGGTAAACCTCAACACAATTTGCAACATCATTTTGTTTGAAACTAGGCTCTTTTGGACTAAGTTATCAACCCCTTTTCAGTCATTGTCCTCTTTTGTGAAATTTTCGAACTCAAAAGTCTATATAGGAAAATTCACTAGTCATTTTGACCTTGTCACCTTGTCATTTTAAACAAAGTTTGAGCTTAGAATTTCTTAGATACCCTGTCCTAAATTTCATTTTAAATCTTTACATTGCATATCCTATTCACAAAAATCCAAAAAACATTAGTCATCCTAGTTGTCATTTAGAATTTAGACCTTGCATGGCGTCATCACTACATTTAGTCATCATTCCTTTTTATTTGAGCAATCTCATTTATGGTGGAAACCAGACTTCAAAAACAACAAAGACAAATGGCAAACTTTCGACAAGACCCCATTTCCACTATCGATAATCCTACAAATGACTCAAACTAGACCTTTTACGATCCATTTTCCAATTCAAACAATCAACCTCCAATGACAATGCAATCCTCATCAAATAGTGCATTTGAATCTTTTTTGCAAAAAGATGAACATGGTCAAATACTTGAGGAAAAATTAGAGGCAATAGCACAAGACCCAGAGGCCTCTCAATTCATTGAAACAATGGTCCATCACAATAGAGATAGATACTTGGCTATACTCTTGAGTGAAGGAGCCAAATTACCTCAAGGATTTGACATTAACATGATAAATTTGATACCTCCCAACCCTAATAACAAAAACCCACATAACATGTCATACAGTGGTCAACCTTCAAACACTACGAGCAATACTCCAGTTGACACCACAACGACATTGCATGCCACCCCCAACATCCCAAACACCTCCAACACCATAAATACGATGACAGCAAATGCCACGACAGTAAATGCCATGGGGGCATCATCAAGTCACAACAATCCCCCCTTGATAGCTCCATCTACTACCATGAGTACACCTTTGACATATTCATTCAGTGGTATTTCACAAAATCCTTTGGGAGGGGGAAAGGGACACATTTTTATCCAAGGACAACAACCAAACATTAACATGACAACACAGTCACATGTCATTGCCTCCCAAGGTACAAATACAAACATTCCCCTTGTGCAAACCCAGCAATTCACACAAGGTGGCCAAGTAACACAACCCATGGAACCATTAATGCATCATAACCTTCATGGTCATCACATTCCCCAAATAATGACACACATGGCTGGGGGACACATCCCAACCTACTCATCTAATGTTCATACTCATCAACACACACCCAATCATAACTTTCAATATCAACAACACGGCAACCCACAAACATCTTACACATCACAACAATCCATACCGCAATAACACACCAATATTCATGCACAACAAACAGGACCTTATTGTGTACCAAGCAATACAACATACGGAAACACCAATGATCCTGTTATGGATGCCCTCCAAACAAGACTGATGGGTTTAGAAAAAACTATCCAAAACATATACATTTCAGGCAACAAATTAGAAATGTCATATGATCTAAATGTATACCCATTCCACACGAGCCTATACATGCCTCCATTTTCGCCAGGATATGTGTCACTCAACTTCACAAAATATAGAGGCAAGACAAACCCCATTGAGCATGTTCACGAATTTGCAACCAATTGTATGGACATCGCCTATGAACAAACATACTTGATGAGACTTTTTTCTAAAAGTCTGGTGGGTCAAGCCCTTGAATGGTTTTCCACACAAAAGGATATCTAGACATGGGATGAGCTTAAATGAACATTCATCAAAAACTACGCATACAACATCGACATGGACACCTCCATCACTAGCTTGTGCAATCTCATGCAAGAGGATGTTGGAGAGACATTTATCCCATTTTTTCAAAAATGGAGAAGCCTTGCTAGTCGATGTCACATTGACATCCCCAAAAGGGAGAAAGTCGACATGTTTTTCCAAACACTTCTGGGGCCCCTAAGATATGCATTGCAAATACATTGTTGCAAAAACTTCACAGATTTAGTCAAAAAAGGGGTCTAGATTGAGAAAGCCCTTATCGCAAAGGGAGAATTATGATATGGTTCCAAAAACACAAATGTCAATCCAACCATTGACAAGAATCAATACTGGATAAAACATAAACATGTTACAAATGACAGTGTTGTTGATGCCAAGACTGCAAATGTTGTGGGTCTTGTACTAGCCCTAAAAGGGGTTCAACAACAATACCAACCAACAACATCGACACTCCCTCCTAATGTCCCTTTCAACAATTAGAATATTCAAAATAACCAGGGACAATACCATCGAACGAGACAATTTCCCAAAGGTCGTACATACACTCCTTTGGGTGAACCCATTGAAGAAGTCCTTAAGAAATGTATCTAGAATGGGGTCATTACACTCCAAGAACCAAAATCGTATGACCCAGGACAATTCAAACCAGCATGGTGAAATGACAATGCATTTTGTGAATACCATCAAGGAAAAGGACATACAACCTCTAACTGTCAACAATTGAAAAACCTAATACAAGATCTTATCAAAAGTTACGTCATTGAAGTAGGTGGATCTCAATTTACCTCCAATTCAGATCATACTATCCATAAGAATCCACTGCAGAACCATGGTTCTCATAATGCTTCCACATCAGGACCACAAAATAAGCTAACTTTTCCTGAGTTAAGTACAACTATTTTGGTGGACCCATTATTAACAACGTCTGAATTGATAATGAATACATCAATACCATTACGATCAAGAGAGCACCCCAATGTAATGCTACTACTCAGAGTGGAAAGGTTACTATAGTTGGTCTGCCTCCCGCTAGACAACCCAAAATATCCATACTTGGCCCATTTGCTAAAAAGCCAAAACCTGTCCCGACTACAAAACAATGGAAACCCAAAAGTCAATTCAACCTCATCGACCAGCTAGGAAAGACTCCCACACAAATCTCTATACTTGAGCTGCTTCGCATATCCCCTGCACACAAATAAATCCTGGATAAAACCTTGCTTGAGTTGTCGGTCCCCAAGTACATCGATGTCAATCAATTTGAAACCATGGTGGGATATCTCACTACGCCTCACCACATCACCTTCTTCGATCAAGATTACTCATCACCTAAAACCAACCACAATGATGCACTGCACATAGAAACTTTTGTCCACAAGCACAAAGTTAGACAGGTTTTAGTAGATGGTGGAGCAGGATTGAATATATGCTCCCTCAAACTGGTTAAGGCCCTAGGTTCTCTGATGTGTGCGTAGACCCAAAGAAGAGTATAGCGATCAAAGCATATGATGACAAGGAACGCTCTTCACGGGGTGTTATCTCTCTCCCAATCAGAGTGGGACCGGTCATTGTGGACACAACCTGCCAGGTCCTGGATTTGGAACTACCATATAACATCTTACTAGGCCATCCATGGATTCATGCATTAAAAGTTGTTCCGTCCACATACCACCAGTGCCTAAAGTTTCCATTTGATGGCATAGAAATAACTATATATGGAGACCCCGACCCTTTCCAATATTGTACAAAATTAAGGGGTATCTCTGAAAATTGAGTACCTATTAACCGAGAAGCATCTGGCTCCTCGTCATCCAAATACGTTGACCCATCCACACTCACACCATCTTCCACATCCGCTCCCTCCACGTCTTCCACCATACCACCACCTTCCACTAGCACTAAGACTAAATCCACTATCAAAATCTAGGACCTTGGCTACAGAGAATTCAAACTGCACATAGCATACAACATAAGAACAATGCCCAGGTCTCCAAAGGACTATGGTTGGCCATGTTTCAGAATGGAACCTCAGGAAACTTTCAAAGTTCCACCGAAAATAGTTTTCATCAAGTGGGGAGACATGAGTAAGGAAGACCTTACTATCATTTTAGGATGGATCTATAAGGATACTGTCACACTACCCACATTACCAGTTCAAAATTATGGCAAGGCTTTTGACATCATGAAGGCTAAAGGCTACGATGGTACTAGTGGCCTAGGAAGAAATAAAACTGGCCAAAGGGAACCCATAAAAACTATTCAAATTCTGAAGTATCTTGGATTAGGGTTTGGATCACCTGACAATGACAATCGACGTACCTCTGGACTTTCAAATGAGTGAGTACATGCTTCAGATAGTGTCGAGACTACTAGGGAAATCCTCACGGAAACTAACTCCCAAGAATGGGAATTTGGCTCAGAATGATCCCTAAGTGACTGTTGTCTTGATGATTTGTTTGTTGAACCAGGGGAACTGACCTCTGAACAATGATTTTGGAAAACATTCAAAATTGAACAAACACCAAATAGTCAAAGTCCCATTACCACTTCCCATGATGTCCAACACCCATCATCCTAACCTATTCCATCCAGTCCATCTGAAGTAGCAGACAACATTGACAACCAGGGCTCTAAAACCTTCACTCCTTATTTTGACAATGAATATGACACTAGTGAAGGAGAATATTGGATAGAGTCTGATGTCGAGTTGGATGATGATAATATCATCTACAACATCACTGAATACGTCTGTATGATGTTCTCATCCTCACCCCAATTCACCAACATCGACGATGGAATTTCCTTAGTTTACCCTAAGCTAGTCGATTGGGACCAACAAGGACCACCAGTGCTGGATACATTTCAGAATGATGAGGCAATTGCTGAATTTATGGGATTACGAGAAAGCATACCCAGTGGGGACCACAAATCAAGATTCGCCATTGATTTGGACTACATGGCATACTTCGGCGAGACTACTCCGTCCTCTAGTCACAAAAGTAAAAATAAGAATAAATCAAAAGGTGAAATGTCTCTAGGTGAAAATCGAAAGGCACCTCTTGATGATAAAATAGTAAAAATAAAGGACCTATCTTTGGGTGAAAACCTCTTTGAGGTTCCCAAATATGGAGGACTGGACTTTCTCCCCATGCAATAGGAAAAATTGGCTATGCTTATCGAAGACACAATAGAGGATAACATATCAACTACAAAAGATCCCAAGATGGTCCTTTTTGCTGCATCATTAACTAAAGATGAGAGATCAGAATTTCATAAATTCTTTGTAGAGTGAAAAATCAACTTTGCATGGTCCTATGCTAACATGCCAGGATTGGACCCAAAACTAGTTATGCATCATCTGCCACTGTTATCTAATGCTAAACCAGTCAAGCAGAAGTTGCGCAAAATGCACCCTCAAGTTGCTCTATTGGTCAAGGCCGAGTTAAAGAAATTATTGGATGCCAGATTCATACGGTCTATAGATTATGCTGAATAGATTTTCAACCTAGTGCTGGTGACAAAGCCAAATGGGCTGATCCGCGTATGTACAAACTTTTGAGTCCTAAATAAAGCATGCTCGAAGGATGACTTTCCTTTGCCAAACATTGACATCATAGTTGAACTTACCACAAGATATGAGATGCTATCCCTCATGGATGGTTTCTCTAGCTATAATCAGATTCATATTGCTCTTGAAGATTAGCACAAAACAGCATTTACTTGCCTATGGGGAACATATTGTTGGAATGTCAAGCCATTCGGTCTCAAAAATGCAGGTGCCACATACCAAAGAGCTATGACTACAATCTTCCATGACATGATGCAAAAAATAATGGAAGATTATGTAGATGACCTATTGGCCAAATCAACAACCAGGAAAGATCATCTGAAGGTACTCGACACAATTTTCAAGAGACTTGAAGAGTACAAAGTCCAGCTAAATCCTAAGAAGTGTGTTTTCAGGGTCACATCAGGAAAACTCTTGGTATACATAGTTTCCTGAAGAGGCATAGAGGTTGATCCATTAAAGGTCAAAGACATAATAGACATGCCTCCACCCAAAGGAATCAGTGAGCTAAGAACTCTACAAGGCAGGTTACAATCTATTTGGCATTTCATAGCCCAATTGGTAGATAACTGTCACCCATTCTAGTATCTGTTGCACAAGGGTATTCCCTTTGTATGGATAGAACAAATGTCAAGAAGCCTTTCAGCAAATCAAAGATTACCTATTGTCAACACCAGTCTTCAAGCCTCTGATTCATGGAAAGCCATTGATACTCTACATCTCGACTACTAGTTTAGCACTGGGGGCATTACTGGCACAAAATGATCATGAAGGAAAAGAACGATCCATGTATTACATCAGCTGCACACTAATAGGGTATGAGTTGAACTATACAAACATTGAACGTGCATGCCTTGTTGTTGTCTTTGCATCCCAGAAACTAAGACACTATATGCTCAGTCACTAGACACACCTAGTCGCCAAGATTGATCCACTGAAATACCTCTTAATTCGGGCAGCATTAACAAGCTGATTGGCAAAATGGGTTATGATACTAAGTGAGTATGACATACAATATGTCAAGCGTAATGCAATAAAAGGAGAGGTAATAGCAGATCAACTGGCAGATGCACCGATTCATGTCACTCATCCACTTGTAACTAATTTTCCTGATGAGTCCATTTTTCATGCGGAACTAGCAGTACCATGGAAGCTATATTTTGATGGGTCTCATACTAGTCATGGCTTAGGTGTTGGAATCTTCTTTATCACACCATAGGGGGATTCAATTCCTAAGGCATTCTGGATCACTTTCCCTTGTACAAATAACATTTCCGAATATGAAGCACTAGTCACAAGTCTCAAAATGGCAATTAAATGGAAAATTCAAACGTTGCTTGTATTCGGGGATTCCCAGCTCATTATCAACCAAGTGAATGATGACTATGAAACAAAGGATGAGAAGTTGCTTCCCTACAAGAGGATGGTGGATAGTTTCCTCACATACTTCCAATTGATTTCTTTTGAACAAATCCCTAGGATATAGAATAAGGCAGCTAATGCAATGGCTACTATTGGTTCTCTCTTGGACATCCCTCAAAATATGTCACAATTTGAGTTCTTAATAGAACAAATTTTAATACCAGTATATGATATCCTAGAATCAGAAATGGTTTGTGAACTTGTTGGTCCCAACTCTCCCTGGTATCAGGATATTTATGCCTACTTAAAATCTCAAACTCTTCCATTGAACCTAGCCAATAACCAAAGGAAGTCCATCCAAAAATTTGCAAAGTATGCCATTGTTAGTGACACCCTATATAGCCGTAGTTTTGATGACACCCTCCTTAGATGTCTCGACACCACCGAAGCACGTATGACCTTACGTGAAGTGCACGACAGTATATGCGGATCTCATTCGAGTGGTCCTACTCTAGCTAAGAAAGTAACGAGACTTGGGTATTATTGGCCAACAATTGAAAAAGATGCATTTGAATATGTGAGGACTTGTCACAAATGTCAGATTCACAGTGACTTGATCCATGCCCCAGCACAGGAACTACGACCAATCACTTCTCCTTGCCCTTCGCTCAATGGGGACTCGACTTTGTGGGTAAGATCCATCCAACCTCATCCAACGACCATAACTTCATTATCACCGCCACTGAGTATTTTACGAAGTGGATTGAAGCCATCCCATTGACATATATTACCTGAAAACAAATATCGAAGTTCATCCTTAACTACATTATTTGCCGATATGGCCTTCCGCAATCCATCATCACTGACAACAGACATCAATTTAAAAACCTAGATGTTCAGGAGTTATGTGAGTGATTCCATATCCAACACCACTTTTCATCTCCCTAGTACCCACAAGGAAACGGTCAAGTTGAGGCGTCCAATAAAACCATTGTCAAAATCCTCAAAAAGACTATCAATGACGATGGCCGTGACTGGCACATACAACTCAACCCTGCTCTATGGGCTTACCAAACTAGCATTTGTACACCTATAGGGGCCACTCCATTTTCCCTAGTCTTTGGCGCTGAGACCATCTTACCCATTGAGGTTGAAATTCCTTCGTTACGAGTGTCCCTGAAGGGTCTAACCAATGAAGAGGAGTATCGACAGTCACGCTTGCACGAGCTGGAAATACTAGAAGAAAGAAGGAAAAATTCACTGAACCATCTCCAAGCATATTAGAACCATCTTTGTCGTAGCTACAATAAGAAGGTTATGGTCATAAATTTTAACATTGGTGACCTAGTTCTCATGCAGAATCCCAAGAATTAAGGTGACAGAGAAAAGCTGGAAAAATTTGAACCAAACTGGTTGGGTCCCTACATTATCATATCTTCTTTCATTTCTGGAACTTATTAGCTAGTCACACCAAATGGAGAACAATTAACAAATCCCATTAACAGTTTACATTTCTGAAGGTTCTACGCATAGCATCAGAGGATTTGGTTGAAAACTGTAAAATACAAAAAAAATGAAAAATGATAAAAAATTGTTGCCTTGATGAAAACCTGGCAAACAGGCATCTTGGTGACACCAAAAAAAATTAAAAATTCAAGAAAATAGTAAATAGAAAAATAATTCGTTCAATAGTGAAAACCTGGCAAACAGGCGCTTTGGACAAGTTCCATGGTGAAAACCTGACAAACAGGTGCCATGTGTAGTCAATCATTGCTCTGCCATCTACTGTCGGGTGCTGTCATAATAGTGGTTTACAATTCCTGAGAGGAACGAATTTTAGCTGAAATCACATATTTTTAGAAAATATAATGATTTAAGCCTTAAAAAGTTCCATTTTAAGGATTCCAATTGAAGAGGGTTTGATCAAATCACCTTAGATCAAACCCCCTTGGATAGAACCTCGCTAGTTTTAAACCATACCTATCGTCTCCTTTACACCTATCAAAATGCTGATAAAAAATCACTTTTGATTTAGCTTTTGGGGGATCAAATGAATTCATTTAAAATTTATTTCAAATGATTATGGTATTCCTCAGAACAAGCTATCCAATGAATATAATTTTAATATGTTTTGGTTTTGTTATGTATTTGTTTTTTAAGTTTTATTAAACATAGGTTTTTCATCGAAAATGAATTTCTTTGTTCTTCACATGTGGAAAAATAGAAGATTATCAAAAAAAAATGAAAAATATATGTGCACTAGATATTGAAGTCCTTGATCGAACATAAAAAATCAAATAAAATTTTGACATATATAAAAAAATTACGCGTTATACGGTTTGTGTCTAAATTGTAATTCATTTGACTTTGAAACTTGATTAAGGAAAAAATATTCAATAAAAAACTATCTAACCAAGTGGAAGCACTAGATATCAGAGTTACAAATCTAAATTTGAAAGAATTAGAATTTTATCCTTCATGGAAAAAATGTTAAGCGTTATCGATGTCGTCACTTTTTAAAAATGTTGTTTTTGAAAAATCAATTTTCGTGGGAGATGGAAAAAGAAGTGCAATTTGATTCCAAAAATTTTGAAAAAAATATTTTTAGAATCTACATACAAAATTTGATGAGACTCTAGTTTGCACCATCTTTAAATTCCTCATAGTTTAGCTGCTATAGGTGCCTGAATCTGAAGATTTAGTTGAAAAATAATAATTTTAGTGTCCAGTTTGGCCAAAAATTGTAAACCACTATTATGGGATCACCCTGTCACTTTGTCTGCCTTGGCTTAGGATGAAAGGTATTATCGCCATTAGTATGTAAATCACCACCACATTCTACCCCACCTGTCATAATGGATAAACGATTGACATCAAGTCCTGACGACTGTCCTTCTAGTAAACCAATAGCATCCTATCCATAAAAATGGCTAAATCTTGGACCTGACTGAGGGAAAAAATTTTATCATGAAACTACAGTGGATGTCACACATGATCTTTGAAATTGGTAAAAGTCCTAAAAAAAGATAAAAACATCATAAAAAGTCCTAAAAAAAGACAAAAACATTGCAAAAAGTCCTAAAAAAAGACAAAAACATCGCAAAAAGTCCTTAAATAAGACAAAAACATCGCAAAAATTCCTAAAAATAGACAAACATCTCAAAAAATCCTAAAAAAAGACAAAAACATCGCAAAAAGTCCTAAAAATTCCCAAAAACATCACAAAAAAAGTCCTGAAAAAAGACCAAAAGCATCACAAAAAATCCTAAAAAAAATCCAAGAACATCGCAAAAAGTCCTGAAAAAAGACAAAAACATGATAAAATGTCCTGAAGAAAGACCTAAAAATTATAAAACTTCCTGAAGAAAACCACAATCAAAACATTAGACTGCTCAGGGAATGGAAACACATTGTGATCTCTTGTCAAAGTCAGTCATATCAATTAGTCTTTGTCATTTGTCTGAACTACGTTGTCTCTGCGCATTTGCTACGTAGGCAAGACTCATATTTGAGTTGCCAAGACATTAAGTCAGTCCAGTTAGGTTTGTCAGAATAAAACCATGATTCAAACTTTTTTCCTCTAGACAAGGTCATTGGTCGTGTCAAACTACAAGGTCTTTGAGTGTATGACGTAGGCAAGGCCATCTGTCGATGAGCCCCCAAGGCCGCACTAGGTCAGTCCATTAGGGTTCATGGCACTACACTAGCACACACATCAAAAGTCTTCAATCATGTTCCAGATAGGAAAAACTCCTAAAACAAAGTAAAACAATCATTTATTTATCATGACAATCTCATCAAGACATCACTGATATCATCATGACAATATCCACATATGGTCAACACAAGTCAAACTTAGCCAAACGACGGTCAAACTTGGTTACAACAAGTCAAATCATCATAACCTGGCAAACTGTCAAATCTTTGTTAACCTTCAGATGGGTCCTTCTGAAAGATAACCTCTATCATTCATGCCTTAGAATGTGTCCTTCCTTGGCATCGTCACTGTCATTCAACATTTTGAGGGATCCTCTCAACATCTAAGGATCATTCCTCTTGGCTTCAATTTTTTCTTTAGATGTGTCTTTCTGAAGAACCAGCTTTGTCATCAATGCCTCAAGATGCATCCTTCCTAGGCATCGTCATCATCACTATCACATGGAATTTGGAGATCAATTCTCTTGGCATTCATATTATTCAGGATGTGTCCTTCCTGAATTTGGAAAATTGGGACATTTTTTGTTTGACTAGCATCAAAGCTTTAATACTCGGACATCTCATCATCATTAAACCTGACATCTTGACATTAGAACAATGGATATCTAGATGCACTTGGCAAACACTTGACAATTATCTTTTAGTTTTTATCATGATATTAGTTTTTCAGCGAGATCCCACTAAGCAGGATTTAGAGAAGTAGCAACGTATCATGACGATTGACACCCATGACTATTAGTTTCTCAGCGAGGTCTTGACTTGGGGATTTAGAAAAACGACGACATATCATGGTAAGGGCTCTATCTCTTGTATTTTGACAATCATGCTGCTAGTTTCTCAAGGATGTCTTGGCAACATGATTTAGAGAAGCAACAAAATTTCATGATTTGTCCTCGTCTTTTTCTGCTTGTAGTTGATTATGACAAAAAGATTAGGGCAATCACGCTCTTAGTATGAGTCATGATCATCCTTGTCTACGACTACTTGTCTTACGTGATGGTACGACCTTGCACACCTTGATCTATGTCATATCATGGTGTTTCTTGGCCATTACAATAGTCTACCCAGTGATGATTAAGAGCAATAAATACTAATGTCCTATGGTAAAGCTTTGAAGGATTTGGTCTAGGAATTAACATGCATTTTCATTGGTTTGGTCATCTCCTCTTCTTCGATCTGGTCATCTTCTCTCATTAGTCTCCTCATCCTCTCTCGTTTATCTCATGATGATATCCTATGACATCCAAAAACATAAGTGCATACATGATCATATAAACATTGCATTAGGTCCATGCATATATCATCCACAACATCAAAACATATATATAATCACAAACATTGCATTAAAATAATCATCAACATTGCATCTTTTACTAAAATATATTATGCACATCATTATCATCTCATATAAATAAGCATTGCATCATCATGGCATCAACATCACAAATAAGCATCATAGGACATACATGGCATCATAAATCAACATCATACATCATATATATCATAATGCATTAAATCAAAGAACATCACATAACACATGTAGGCCACATCAAAACTGCATCATCATATAGTATCATCTCAAAAATGTACAATGTCACAGGATAAAGTCATGGGATATCCCAAAAATGGAACTCGCGGGCTTAATAATCTACATAGTGTGTCATAATAACAAAATGCCCCTAGGGTAGGCTCTCATCATCCCCTCGTGGTGAAGAATGTGGTAGTTGAAGCTCTGTCACTAGCATTGAAACGATAGGTGGACCTGTAGCGACCTCTATCTGTGCTACCACTAGAACTGAGAAGGAAGGTGTCATCTCCATGGTAACAAACATCTGTGATGTCACTGCAGCCAAACCCTAAGAAGTAGAGGGATCAATCACTGGTGGCTGTACCTATCCTGACCTCCAAAGCACTGAACCAGTCGGCCCATGACTGTGACTCGAATGGTGACTCAGGGTGTGCCTGCGTGAATGATGTGACTTGTGCCCTGATGTGTGCACTGTCGAGGTAGACCCTTTGACACCGGTATGACTCCTACTGCCACTAGCACTGCCTGATCTGTGGCCACTACCTGTACTTGACTGTGACCTAGACAAAGTAGGATCCTGTCGCTCTGGTGGCATTGCCTACTCATATAGGGTCCAGTACTGTCCCAATCTAGTGCTCACCCTGGCTAGCTTGCGAGCCATGTCTCCTATAGGACCTGTGCATAATGCTAAAAAATATGTGCACCACTGAGCCGCATCCTGCTGACAGATCACCACCTGATCCTGCTCTACCCGAGCTAACTCCAGCATTGACTGTAATGACCTAACCTGTGCCATGCTATCATCCAATCTCTACTATAGATCTGCCACCCTCTGATCTATTGTGGCATCATGAGGCAACACTGAACTGGAGGGTATCTCCTCCTCTCCCTCCACCATCCACCATCTGAGGAGTCTCTCAGCCTCATCCATGGTGTTGTCCTCGTCATCATCATCCTCTGCCACCTCCTCCTCCTGTCCTCCCACCTCCACCTCCTCCTCTTGTCCTCCTAGCCCCACCTCCTCCTCCTGTCCTCCCACCTCCAACTCCTCCTGTCCCCCCACCTCCAACTCCTTCTTATGCCTCTCCTCCTCTGCTTCCTCATCATGCCTCTCCTCCTCCACCTCCTCCTCATGCCTCTCCTCCTCCCATCTCTCCTCACCCTCTCCCTCCTGTCAGGGCTGCTCCTCTCTCTCTCCCTCCTCGCCAACCTTAGGGATAGTGTCTAATGCTACCCTCGCCACACGTGGGTGTACCCACTGGACCTATCTCTACCCATCCTATCATTGCCTCTGACCATCTTTGCCATCATCCCCACCTCTGCCGCCGTCTCCACCCCTGCCTCCATCTCCACCCCTACCTCCGTCTCTGCCTCCGTCTCCACCCCTGCCTCTGTCTCTGCCTCTACCTCTCCCCCTGCCTCCATCTCTACCCCTGCCACCTCGCCTGGCCCATGGCACACAAGGAATCATTGACCGTCTATCAACTAGAGCTGACCCATCCGGATCCGTCAAAGGCACTGGCCTGTGTGTTTGCCACCATAAATCATAATCTGGTGTCATCCCAAGATCAGTTGCCTCTCCCCTCCATCCCCATGCCTAGGCTACTAACCTGTCAATCTGTTGCTCTGTAAATGCCACTGGGATGGTTGGCCCCCACACATACTCTCGGGATGATCTAGCATACTCGACTGTCCCCGCAGGTACACCTTGCTGCTCTTCGAACTACCTAAGAACACGCTATGGTAAATACATCTCGATGATTAGTGATGTCTGTACTGTCCTACCAATCAGATACCTATACTATCTGTAGAAGCTAAGGTGCTCATCCTCATCGTCCCATGGCTCACAGTCTCTGTACGGCCTCTAGATAAATGTCACCATGGTGTCAATCCTGTGTTGCCACTAGCCTGTCTCACCCATATGAGTCTACTGTAACGCACCTGCATAGTAGTAAGCATAAGGCATACCATCAGCCAACTGTGGTCTGTCAATGGGAGGTCAGAATATGGATATGTGCTCCCAGGCCCATATCATCATCAATGTAGTCCCACATGAGATGCTCTCTCCTCTCCTGTAAGCAACATCGTGCAACTAGTGGTAGAGTGTCCCAAGTAAGCAAGGACCCCATGCATAAACGGTCCTATCTCGACTCATGCCCACTAGGACGTCTCCCCAGCCAATAGGGAATCCGTGTCCCTGCTGGTGGGGAACCAAAATACCTGCAATCAGAGTTGCAAGGAATGCATCAAAGTGACCATAATGATCCGTCATGAACTCCCACCTAATCTCGTAACCCTGGATGCCCAGTCCAGCACGCTGATTTTGATAGTAGGCATGGAAGGTCTACTCGCCATGTCTAGGGTCGTAGACGATCCACTCCCCACAAATTGACACTCGCAGAATATGATAGACATCCTCTAAAGTACTGGTGGCCTCACCTATTGGCAGGTGGAAGGAGTACGTCTCTGAATGCCACTGCTTGCACAGCACCGTTAGTAGTCCCATGTTCACCTGAATGGCAGGCATGAAAGCAACATAGAATAATCCTAATTGCATCAATCATCACCACTCTCGTAGGCTTAGCTAGTCAGCAAACCAAAACGTCGTCGGTCTACTCTTGCAGGTATAAATCAGGGCAAGCTGCCTCTGCAAAACGTAAAGCAAGTCGTTAGAACACTTTGAGCAAATTGGTTAACATTATCAAAATGCATCTAAGATTACGCAAACATCAAAATAAGCTCTAGACAAGTGACAGAAAAATGCATCGCAGTAAAGCAATTGCATCTCAAAAAATCAACTGCATCGTTTCATACATCAAATGCGGTCCAACAGAGCAAATGCGTCACAGGGCAATGCGTGCGCTGTGAAATTTATCAATTGCCTCACAACAAGGTGAATGCGTCACACAATAACAATTGTGTCGGTCAAAACATCGACTGCATTGCTACTTCGTGATTGTGGCATTCCAGCAGTCAAATGCGACTCGATAAGTCAAATGCGTTGTAGTATTTGTCAAATGCAGCGCAAACCACCGCTTTACCCTAATCTAATTTTTCACTTGCGTCACAATGCATCAAATGCGTCAAACGCAACATCGAATGCAGCTTACGTGAACGCAGTTGCATGGCAGCGTAGTTATTATCTATCCTAGAAACTTAAAATTGGCATGCAAAATGAAAAAATTACAAAGAGGGACAAGGGTACGTACCACTGGCTCCGAGCCTTCTAGTCGTCTGAAGGTTCAGATGATCTCACTGCGGTGCTCTATCACTGGAATCACCATCCTCGCTGCACTCCTTGTTGGTCTAGGCTCTCAGAATATGCAAAGTAAATAGTAGAAATGAATTGACTTTTACCCTTTTGTCAACCTATTTATAAAGTTAAAATGACATTTTTCAAAAAAGGTTAATACTAGAAGGTCATTTGACCAAGTGTGAACACCTCGTGGGCTGTCCTAAACGTGTCTGAATCCAAAACCGACTATGCCATTGTTTTTCTGGGCACCAAGTTGAGTTATCGGGACCCTTTACAAATTTTTCTGTCGCCGGCCCAAAATTTAAAAAAATTTCCCAAGGGGGCAATGACACTTCGTACCTTCACTGGGGCATATTTTTTACTTATTTTCTTTTTCACAATGCGAAATGCTACATTATGACAAAGAGGGGCAAAATGTAGACACCTAAAAATGACCTAGGCCTACAAGCTTCATTTTTACCACTTTTGTCCTAGCATAATTATGACATTTAATTATGTCCTTGGTCCACATTCGACTATTAATTAAATAATTTATAATTATTTAATTAATTCATGTCTTTGTATTCTTCATGATTATTAAATAAATAAATTTTATTTATTTATTAAATATGTCATTAATTGTCTAAGTCTTCTCTTAATTAAATAAATTTCTTAATTTATTTAATTACTCTTTGTCATATATTTCTTCTTGATTATTAAATAAATAAGTTTTATTTATTTATTTAATATGTCACTAACTGTCATAATTAAATCAATTGATTAATTTATTTAATTAATTAATCTTATCTTCTAAATTAAATAATTAAATTAAATTATTTAATTACCAATTTAATATTCCTCTCATTTTAAATAAATTAATTATTTAAAATGTCATCACATTCTTAACTGACAGTCCATTTTGGTAAATAATCTGAAAAAGATTATTTATTATCTCATAAAATCCATATTTTGAATTAATTTAATTCAAAGTGGTAACTAATCTTCCAAATCAAGTAATCGGGCAGATTCTTGATTTTCCAAATTTGATCTTCATTTCAAATCTTATCTTCTTGATTTTTCGAATCTCACAAATCAGACAATCTTTAGCTTCTTGATTTTCAAAAATCTTTATTCTCTAATTAATTTATCTTGTTTATTCTCCACCGTCGATCCAATTATCTGAGATATTATCTTGACCACTCACTCAAGGATCTTGACCTAACCCTAATTAGGGATTCTCAGGTTTAATCTGGACCTCTCATTTTAGGTCTTTCTTAGAATTTAATCTCATTCGTCCACTCAAAATTGTGTTTTCTATAAAAAACAATTTTGCTCATAATTTCAAGGACCCGTCATTTTTAATATAGGCATTATAGTCATTTTAGCATTAATAGTCATTACTTTCATTTATTATATTGTCATAGACATAGGCATTTATCAAATCCTTCAACATTTGCATAGGGCTTTGGCATTATTATAGGTTGCTCATTTGAAATATGAGGGCCTCATTCACTTGCTGCAAACTAGAAGGTGCTATGAAGGTGAAGCATGGAAGGAAAGGAAGATATAATCATTCTTAGTTTTGATTTTCCATTGTTCTTGATAGCCTCTTTGGATTTTTGATGTTTATTATTTAATAATCTAACCCTATCTAAATTTCCATAAATATAGATATTCAATAGAAGGTTGTGGTATATTATCAAACTCAAGAGGTTGGTTAAGATTATGTCATTGAGATAGAGCTAATCTCTAATAATAATCTTGGGGATCCAAAAGTTCTACAACATAATCGTCAGTGAATCCCCTAACAAAGTCTTGGTATCTATGAAGAAATCTGCAGTAATGAAGCAAGACGTGTCGACTTTTGTACAATTTTTTTCTTTTTTACAATGTTTTCCTGTACCCTAAATGTTTCTTGGGTTTCCTAATCCTATTGGAAACCGATTTCTTGAAAAAAATTGTTGATTTCCACTCTCTAAGCATGGGAGAGATATCTGAATGTTACTGGACCAAAGATGTTAGAAAGTTAGGTGTATGGATGATTTCAGTTGCTATTTTTCATGTTCATTTTGGATGATCTCTTATCTGAATTAATGTGAATGAAAACATAGCAAACAATCTGAATTAAATGGAATGTAACCAAACACAGATAAATCAAGCACATCCCATGGTAAAGCCATAACAATATCTGCTAGATTCCACGCAGGTTTCCCTAGCTGCATATCGATAGCGTGTGAATTCAGAAGCTTGGCTACATGGGCTCCCCCTTACAATGCACTCTCTTCTCAGGCCAACCAAGCTTCCAACCCCCTTGAAACTCCCATGGCAGATTGATCACCTCTACTAAAAACTGCAAAAGTGTGGATTCCTTCATACTGACTGGTGTTGCGCTAGCAAATAGAAGATTTTTGGTTTACTAAACAATGGTGTTTAATTCGGGACCCCCATTCGAGTGGCCATACATGGGGTGCAAGATTAAGCTTCATTTAGGAGGCACTCCAGCCTAAGGAGGTTAAAATCTATAGGGTTTTGGGGAGTAAAAAATTGGTTCGTATGACACATCCGCACTCGTAATCTTATGTTTTCCCTTAAGATTCACATTTGTATACCGGTTGGAGGTAGCTTGGCTTTAGCTCCATTATCAGTTTGAGTTGCGTTGAGGTGATGAAATCTCCAGGCAGGCCCAATTTCTAGAGGCAATAATCATTTCTCTTACACCCAGGATCGCATTAGTGCACAAGGGGAGAGGATACTTGGATTATTGCATTAGGGTTACACAGGGATAAAGTGGGTCTGGCTTTTTGATCACCTAGTTGGCACAAGGTGAGAGCATAGTCACCTACCACTTTCAAACATGATCAAGCAGAGTAAACAAATTCATTTTAATGCACCAAATCATAATGATTTAAGCTAAGTAAAGATATTGCTTCACAACTAACATGGGGTTCATTTTAACTGCATGATCAAAGTGTGGTGACTATCCTAGATTGATTCATTTTAAACTAGAAAAGATCTTGTTTGCGGAATGCATCAGACTCATAATCCTATTTTTGTGTTACAACCTAGATGCGCAGAAATAGATAGTATATGCACAGAAATAGGTCTTAGATGCACAGAAATAGACCCTAAATGTGCTACAGAAAATCCTAAATGTGCCAAAATAGTTCTTAAATGTGCTACTTTAATTAAATGCAGATTTAAATCTCTAAATGACACCGTAGGTAATGCTCTAAAATCTACCTTAAATATGCTAATCTAACTCTTATATGTGCTAACTTAACTCTTAAATGTGCTACTTTAATTTAATGCAGATTTAACTCTAAATGTAATGAGATTACATAGGCTATTCTATCTCTCAGATGTGCTAAATTAACTCTCAGAAGTGCCGAAATAGTCCCCAAATGTGTTAAAATACCTACAAAAAAGAAGCATTAAATTCCCAGATGCACTGTAGAAAGTATTGGATGTGCTAAAATGCCAAATTTTTCTGAAAGTTGAACTTCAGAATGCGGAAACCTGTTAAAATGCTCTACAAGAAATTGTCAAAATCAGGGCATAGGCCCCATGGTGGGTGCCATTTTATGTGTGTATGAAAATATGCCTATCTTAATGAATTCAAAACACATTCAATAAAACCTTATATCAAAGAAGCTAAAAAAAAAAACAAACTCTTAGGGCAGCTTCCTCAAAGTCATTTTATTGCTCCCTATCTCTAGCGTTTCGTTGATTCAAGTTGCTCTCAGATTTAGTATGCCAAGCTCAATGAAATGGACTACTAGAGAATGAGATTTAAACTAAAATGCATGATTATGCTATGCTATGATCAAATTATTGCTAAGATATGATTATTGATAGAATGCTAAAGATGAAAATGAGTTAGCGTAATTGTGTGTGTGTGTGTTTGTGTCTCTGTGTAACCAATGCTTGGATTCACACATGTACTTATAGAGTTTTTTGAGGCTTTTGATTGGATGAGTTGATCACTAGCTGTGATAATTCCTGACAGATCGAATGGTCGAAGATGGATGAGATAGGAAAGAAAAATAGAAGAAAACGAATAAAGCAAGATTTTTCCGTTTTCATGGAAGAGATAAGATGAGATGATTAACAAAATCATCTTTTTTAGAAGATAATGGAAAGATATTGAGAAGATAAATAATGAATTATCAAATTCAATTATTTATTTATGGGTGCATGTAGATTTTTCTTAATTCAATAAATATTTAATTAAGATTTTGAGGAAATCAGAAGATTTCATAATTAAATGAAATATTTAATTAAATTTGAAGAAATGATATGTGTATGAAATTAATTAAATAAAATATTTAATTAATTAGAAGAAATTTTTAAATAGAAGAAAATAAATATTTAAATTTTATTAAAACAAAAGATTTAATTAAATTGAAAAGATGGTAATTAATTTAAATAAATAAAATGTATTTATTTAATTAATCAAGTAGACATGTGAAATAATTAAATAAAATAAATCTATTTAATTATGGTGGGAGAATAAAATGAATGAACAATATAATTAAATTAATTAAATTTAATTATATGTAGAAGACTTTAGAGAAATTAATTAAATAATAAATATTTAAATAAATGTCAAGATTAATTAGACATGACCAATTTTATGCATATACAATAATCAATGAGATAACCATTTTTCTAGTGAGGCTAATAAAAATAATTTTCTGATTGGTTTTTTCTCCTTGTAAAGGGTTTTCCACTCATAAATTATTATGTTATGGTTTCTCATTATTTGTGGTCTATTGGTCTTCATGTTTAAACATTCAATCTTTTCAACACTTGAATTTCTATGTTAATCAAGCATTAAGCCTTTCCTATTGGATTGGGTTACTTTTTAGTAATTGAACATTCAAGTTATCACAAAGAGACTATGTGTTTAAGAAACAATTGAATTGAATTTGTTTATTGAAACATTGATTCACCCCCCTCTCAGTGTTTCTATACTCCAATAAGTCAATCTTGCAACTGGACAACTTTGACAAATTTTCTCTAAACTTCTTCTCCACTTGATATTCAACCTATAAATATACAAATACAAACCCAAGGGAAGAAAAACTTGTTTATTTTTTAGTGAATTGAGGTTCGCCTAATTCAAACCCCTTGTAGGTAATTAAACCAAATGATGAAATGATATAATTGAAGCATGAACATGAAATATGCAATTGATACCTTGGATGTTGTCTTGTAATGAAAATATACAAACTAACATGTAGTGACCATGAAGAATGTAGATATTAATCCTTGAATAAGATGTGAACAATTCTTACAAGTAGATCCTCATTGCTACATCAACTTTCTTACCTAACAACATGTAGGAATTCATTAAACCCTTGTCATGATGAAATGATCTTGAATTGCTGCAATAAACTCTTGATAATCTACCTTGAAATGCCTTTAAATATGCTCTTGAAGTGCTTTATAATGCTCTTGTGAAAGTGCTCTAATGATAACTTGGACTTGCTAGGGTGCTCCATAAAATTTCTAGGTGGAGCAATGTGAATTAACCCCTTATTTATACTAAATCAAGAGATTAACCATGGAATTCAAACAATTCAAGCTGACACCAGATCTAGAGAAACATTATTAAATTACTGCTAGAATGAAATTCAAAAAGGGGGTCCTCATTAAGGGAGGACCCAATTTCCACCTAGGGCAAATGCATCCTGACACTGTTTTCCAAGACCTTGCCTTCAAGGGATGAAAGATCATGAAAAACCCATTTGAAATATGTTGATAAAGGGGGGTCCTATAGAGGGAGGACCAATTTTCCACCTAGGGAAAATGGGTCCTAGCACCAATTTCTAGGACCCTAATTTTTCCCAATTAAATGTTATGTAATTTGAATTGTGGGTGTTGGGATATATCTTTAGGAGGTGTCATAATTAAGGCTTAAATTTGAATTAAAGGGGCTAATTAACTCTAATTAACCATAATTAATTAAAAGGACCCTAGATAAATGTGAAAGTGTGTTACAACACTTTAAAAAACTTAAATAAGGTACAAATTAAGTTCATTTTATTAAAAGAGGGCCCACGATCAGTGTGAATGTGTTACAACACATTACAACATTAAACCTAGGATAAAATTAGGTTAATTCAATGACAATTATTCCCAAATCAAGTAAGGAAAAAAGGATAATTTTTCTATTACCACAACACCAAGGAAAGCTAGGTATAGAAAATATTAGCACATTCCCAAATCTTCAAGACAATAAACTTTAGCATGGAGAAATTTGAAGCAAGTTCATTTCTCTTAGACATCCCTCTTCACAAGCTAGAGATAGTCTACAACACTATCAAACATATCTTCTACTAGTTCATGATCCAAAACCTAGAAATCTAGATATAACATATTTGAAGACTTTTGAATATCATGTTCAAACCACAAAAGTTCATCTTCAAGAATGAAGAAATCCATAGCAAAATACAGAAGACTTCCCAACCATCTTGTATAGTATTTATGCAAATTTTCTCAAAAGAATGATCTAGAACCTAGAAATCTAGATATAATACATTTGAATACTTTTGAATATCATGGTCAAACCACACAAGCACATCTTCAAGAATGAAGAAATCCAGAGAAAAATACATAACACTTCCCAACCACCTTGTATATTATTTATGAAAATTTTCTCAAAAGAACTTAGGAACCAAGTAACCATATTGCATCTGCAACACCTACTCAATACCATAAACACCTTCTCAATATATCCATACTAGAGGTTGACATTAATGACAACACTGATGACAACATAGTGTAACAATATGTACATGAGGTTTACCAAACAACTTGGTAACCTGTAGAGGCCTAAAAGGTTACACATTCAGTTAGACAAGATGTTGTCCAACTTGATCAACCTAAGTAAACCTAAGTATAGTGAATAGATAAATTATTCACTCTAATAAGAAGTTTGAGTGGCATTGTGAGACTATGGGCTAATTAGCCCCAAGTAGCTAGATGATAGTGTTGGAGTTTGTATTTTTCTCTTGGAAGGTATTTAAAAATTTGGAAAATATTGGGAAAGGTATCTCAACCTTGTATTCTCAATGGCATATATTTATTATTTTTATCCTCATATGAAGTGGAGCATCCCACTTTGAGGTGGAACTCATTTCCATCTATCTACCATCTTTGAATGTTTTTAAGGAATTGAAAGTAAACCTAATGTCATTAAGATGTTTAATAGAATCTTATGACATTGTAAAATGTGAAAATTATGACAAATTTTATGATATGAAACAACACATAATTATGGAGGTTATATTGAAATGTTGATAAATATTATGATAGTCTTGTAACAAGTCAATTTAGATTGAAAATAATTTTAATTAAATTTTAAAAAATAATATCTAAATCATCTAAAGAAACACAAAAGAAAGAAACTTGTGACTAAAAAAATCAGTAATTTCTTCAAATCTTAGGTTATTGACCATTATATGTCCTTGATTTTGTATAACTATCAATGTTAGTTATTCACTTATTAGGTGTGATTATTGAATTATAATTTATGTACAAAGCATGCTTGAAAGTATAATATGTTTTTCTTGCACTCCAATTTTAATTTTTTTATTCATTGTGGCCAAAGAGGCCATTAAATGTTTGGGCCATCCCAATATTATCATGAATATTACAATTTTTTAATGTTGGGTGTTGTAAAGCATTGCATGATCAACATGATCTCATATTATGAACTTGTGACATTGATTGTTAGTGGATGAAATGATTGGGGAGATGATGTCAAGGATTAAGAAGATGTAGCTATAAAAAATTCCAAAAGGAGATAATGGAGGCAACTCACATCATTGATACATATGAATATTTGTGTGTAGGTATAATAAAATATCAAAAAAGATATTGAAAGAACCTACATAGAAGCATCAAAAGTGACATGTTTTTCTAGCTTGGTAATTGAAATATAAACATAGCATGGAATTATAGTTATCACATGGTTATTATGAATGACACTATATGTAAGTTAACTAGAAAATAGAGCATGAGAGGCATCTAGTAAATTCACCACTAGCAATTCACTGTCGAAAAATTCATTGCCAACAATTCACTTCAGGAAAATTCACTGCCATGAAAAATTCACCCCAAATAAATTCAACATCAGCAATTCACCACCATGGAAAATTAATCACAAAATTTTAAAGCAATAAATTTTCTGTGGTAGTGAATTGTTGGTGGTGAATTTTCCTTGAGATGAATTTGTCATGATGATGAATTTTCCTAGAACCAACACAAGAATAGAAGGAAGACACAACATCAAACAAAGATGGTTAATCTTCTAGCCATGGCTCAATTATTAGAAACATGGCATGCACTAAATAAAAAAAAAGACATAGGTTTTCACTATGCAAGCTACGAGTGAAGCAGTGCATGAATCTAGGGAATAAGTTAAAATATAAAATAATGTTAAGCACCCATTCAAACTAATAGTACCTTCCAAAAAAGCTAGCACACCATCCTAGATTATTGTGTAACCATTCAAAAATAGCATTAGCATTTCACAAAGAGCATGAAAATAATGATCAAGATAATGTGGATAACCATATAGGATATTCAGGACTATCTAATAGACAAAAGAACTAACACTGTAGACATTTTTTGAATTGTTAGAAATTTTAGCTTTCATGAATACACCTTTGGTTATTATATGGATGGCACGGAGAAATTTTTTTCCACATGTTAGAATACATTGGAAACTATCTAATCTCTCAACTATAATGGCTAGAAGACAAGAAAAATCTCTATTATTTTCCAAAAGAGATGCACTTTGAGTTAGAGAGTAAATAAAATGATATCATAATTTAAACCATGATTCTAAAGCAATGAAAGGAAATTATTAAATCATTTGCATGCAGAGGTGAGTTGGGGTCCAATAAATTTTTAGAAGTTTATTAAAGTATTTATCATAAATATATAGTTTTTTAATAAAACCATCAATGAAAGGGAATAATTTTTTTTAAGAAAAAGTGGAAAAACAACAAATTTATTGAATTAAAAGAAGTTTACATATGTTCATCAATTGCAGATGAGAAACAAAATCTATAGATCTCAATATCCAAAAGATTAACAAGAAAACATATCCCAGATGAGAAAACTTGGGCAAGTGAAGCAAAAGCCTGTGTAGAGATCAAAGGCCAGTAAAATGGTCAAAATCCATCGAAGCCAGAGAACAAGAGAAAAATGATAACTCCAAAAATGCCAGCTAGAGAAGCCAAAATGACCAAAAGAATTCAAAGATATCCAATGCAAGAAGCATCTTCCCAAAGACATTTAAAGTGCCCAATACACCTGAAACCAAAACTGAAGAAAAGGAAAAATTTGAGGAGATATTTCAAATTGACTAATAGAAAAGAAATGGGAGATGAAAGAAGGGAAATGAGAACATACCTTATGAATTACTTCTCTCAAAGGAGGTTATGTGTGTAGGAAAAGGGAACTGAGGCTCTTAATGAGGCTCTATAATAGCATGTTGAATAAGGAGCCGAATTTCCTTGGATAGCATGAGAATTGGATTACTTATCGAACACCCATATTGATGCTTGAGGAGATTTAACCATACTTTGAACTCACTATGGAAATTTTTTAGGAGCCCATAGGCCATTGCATTAAGTAATTTGGAGAGATGGTAGTTTGAAAAAAGATGATGCTTGCTTAAAACTCCACCAACTGAATTCAACCCCTGCAAAATGGCATATATCTCCAAAGCTAGTTGGAGAGTAGAAAGAGGGCACACATGTGGTAATAGGTAGGTTCCTATTAAAAATTTTACCATTTCGATAGAACCCAACATATCCATCAAGTTTGACACAAATTGTGAAGCCATTTCATATGGTAAGGCCATTGTGTGTATATCCATCCAATCAAATCCCAATACAATTTGAATTTAATCCAATACCTATTTACACTCTAAAGAAAAATCCCTTCAAAGTTTCTCTTGAGTGAATGGAGAATCAATCCTAATTAAATGAACTTAGGGAGGTACCAAAACTTTGTAAAGATGATCCATTAATGAAGAACAAAGAAACAAGACACCAAATTTGAATGAGAAATGAACCATATACCAAGATTATATAAAAGAAATCCATCACAATTTGAAATATAAAAGAAAAATTCATCATGCCTAGATCAAAGAACAATAAATGTTCAGGCATGCCAAAAATTTGACAATGCAAATGTTTCCAGGTGTGAAGTGTTGGAAATGTAGCTAGAATGGTAGAGTACTCGAGCTACATAGTTCCTCCAAAGATATCACAATGGATTCTTTCGATGTCCAATAATGAGAACTAAATTCTCATGGTCAAACACTGAAAGAAGCAAATAAACCCCATTTCCAAATTTATCCCCTTCAAATTAGGTAGCCGCAAAGAAAATAGTAGGGAATAATAATAAATGAAAATCCATGGACAAGAATTTAGCCATGAGTGAGTCCCAAGAGAGGACATAAAACATTTAAATAAACAAAGATTCCTGATTTTGTAAGTGTTTCTTGGGAATCAAGCGAAATATCATGTGCTAGGAAAATTACCATGTTGTTTAAAAATGGAACTAGCTCACAACTGACGAGAGAAATTAATAGAAATCCAACTTCATATTAGGACATCTAGCCTGAGAAGGAACAATCAGTACTGGAAGAATAATTTTTGATAACAAGAGAGGCATGACTACAGGGTGTAATAATTGCAATAAAGTGAACACATGAAACTATTACCGTTACCCTGATTAAAATAGGGTAAATAATTGAATCCAAAGAGTATTTGAACATGAATCACATGATAACCCATTCTACATCTGTCAAACCAAGAATCTTTATAAGTAAAAATATAATATCACATGAACAGGGTGAGTGAGATATAAAAGCACAAAGAAAATTATAGATTTTTGCAATAGATAAATCATCTCAGCACATTGAAAATATCATAATTAAAGAGGAACTTTAAGAAATAATCTGTTACATTCTTCTATAGAGAGTTCCCAAGAAGTAATATTTTCATCAATAACTTTATTAGCTAGAAAGTGTAGATGGTGAAATCTGCTAATGGTTAAACCTTTAAAACACACATTAGCATAGTTAGTTTAAAACAAAGAAAAATTTCAACATCCATATGAAATGATACATCAATGCTTTCAAATGAAAACAAATGACAAGAGCAATATAAATAAGCACATGAAAAACATGAAGTAAATCATCTCATTTTGGATTGGTGCTTCTATGGAAAGAAGCCCTTTCCCAATCCTTTCTTAAGCTCAATGATGAAATTGATATGAAGATACTATGATGCAATGGACAAAATAAGTTATCCAATGAAGAGAATGACTTTGCATAGGATTTGTGGATGAAATTGTGGAGATTGTGGAGGATTTGATCAATGGAGGAGACCTCTATTTATGGCCAAAGGTGATAAACGAATTCCAAACATGGAGGATGTGGGACTAAAGATCCACCAATGAGATGAGGCCACTTGTCAACTTGTGAGTGGTTGATGCATGTGCAAGATTTGGGAAATGTGCCCAAGAGAGGGAGATTTCAAATTCAAATTTGAGAGAAAATGTTGAGTGGGTGACATGGAAAAGTTTATTAATTGCTTTGTTGGATGGACAAGTCTATTTGGGGGGAGATTTCAAACTTGGAGGAATATTCACTTTTTGATGCCATTTTGAAAGTAAATAGGGAATTATTAAATCAACTAAATGATTTAATTGTGCAAGTTACAAAATCTAGAGGATTTGAGTGATTAGGATTAGCATTGATCATAATTTGATTAATTTAAATGATGTTATTTGATTTGACCATTTTGAATTAGATTTGTGGGTTGAAATAAATCAAAAAGAGATGAAAATGATTAAGACCTAGTTAAATAAATATTTTGATTTATTTAACCAAAGGGGGTGATGTTAGATTAAATTAGATAAATGCTTGATTTATTTAATTTAATTAGATTAACTTTAGAGATTTAATCAAATAATATGGATTAAAATAAAGATAGGAAGATGAAATGACCTAGCTAATTACATAGAGACAATGATTTAATTAAATTGATGGATTTATTTAATTAAAAGAGGAATTATGATGACTTTAATCAAATAAGGCTATTCAATTAAATGGTTAGAAAAAGGGATAATTTAGGATGAAGCGATGTTAGTAGATCAAGATCGAGTGTGTGATATCAATTTGTATACTTTTGATGCCTACAGAAAGTCTACAACCACATTAGCTTCCCTATAGTAGTGAGCTATCAAGAAGATAGGAATCTCTTCAAGATGCAATAAAATATGCTCTAAAATATAGTTTAGGTGCCATGAAGGAGTGTTTCAATTTTTTTAGGGCTGAGATCGTAACCATTGAGTCCCCTTCGATAAAGGGATGGGAAATTGATAATTTTTTAGCAAGCTTGAGATCCAAACATAATGCTCTGAATTCCACCACTTTATTAGATCCAACAAGAATTTGTTCACATGCAACTAGGATAAAAGAACCATTCCAATCTCTCAATACGATAGCAATACTATATTTTCCTAGATTTCCCCTAGATACTCCATCAAAATTGAGTTTGATGAAGCTAGGGGGAGGAGACCATGAAGAACTATTTCTTTTAGAAATATAAGCCATCAAAGAAACTGAACCAACCATAGGGAGCTTCAATAAATACCACTTCTTCAGAATAAAAGAATCCTAGGAGGAAAACTGACAGTTTGAAAAGGATTTTCTATGAAGAGATGAATGAGTGACTTCAAAAGTTAAAATTTCAATTCTTTGAAGGACCTAAGAGCGAGGGGAAGATTTCTTTCTAAATATTATTTTATTTCATTCCATTTAGATATTCCAAATAAGAATGGAGGGGAAAATTTCCCAAAGGGGAGAGAAAATGGAGGAGGAATAAAGAGAAGGCCATGAAAGAAAGTGATGGTAAAGTGAATTGTGAAGAGGAATAGACCAACCAAGGTTATTTATCAACCAACACTAGCATGCGTGAGAAAATTCACAATTTGAGAGAAGATTATCTATAGAATCAAAAGCTCTCCCACACATGAAACAAGGAAAAAGATTCGTTATACCCAATCTATCTAATCTCAAGCCAATCAAAAAAATTTCTTTAATGGCTAGCCAAGCAAAAGCTTCCACCTTGGGGAGAATGTGAGGTCCCCAACAAATCCGGATGGGAAAAGAGATGCTATGATTAGTGCAAACAAGAGAGTTGTAACCATATTTTATGTTGTATTGCCCAGATTTTGATTTTAACTATATGATTTCATCCTATTTTTTTGAAAGATAAACTTGTCTCTTGTCCAATTCAGCCTTTAATAACTACTTGAGATGAGGAGGAGCATATAGAGAATTAAAGTCCTATTTAAAATTGGAAGGATTGGAGGAATCAATATCTAAATAATCTCTAACTTTTATTCGCCATTTGAGTTTTGATTCTAATTATAATTGATTCCAATCCCTCAATTGATGAAGAGGTGAATGCCTATTCCATGCATCATCCCAGAAAAGAGCTTTTTCAGCATTATTGATTACCCAAGAAAGACATGTGGAAGAATGATTGATCTATAGGAAGAAAGAAAATTCCAAATTTTAGATCCGTTAGGAAGCAACTTTTATGTAAAAATTCTTTATTTATCAAGAGAATCCAAGTATTTGTATCTCATCAATTTGCTCCATTTAGAATCTGATTTAGAATATATTTTCCACGCCAATTTTGCACTTAACACCTTATTTTGAAGGAAGGTATTTCTCAAACCAACCCCACCATAAGATTTAGGTTCACAAATAATATCCCAGGCAACAAGAGGTAATTTATTTTTTACCATCATGTTTTCTAACCAAAGGAAATCTCTAAGAAATTTTTGCAATAACAACCCTTTCCCCTTAGGCAAGCTCAAAACTAACATTAAATAAATTGGAAGTGAACATAAAACTTGTTGGTGTAGGTTTTTTATTTTCCTTATGTTAGGGAATATTTATTTTTCCTACACACATTATTAAGCTTTCTTAGCTTATATTATAATGGTTAGGAGGAGGACATGTGGCATAATCCTACAATCACATGTGTCATTCACACCCACCTTTGGGTAGTTGAATGTCACACTCTCTTTTGGATTTATTTGCCACCTCCCCATAACCATTTTTTTTCTTTATCTAAGTTGGCATAACCATGTATTTGGAATTTACCAAGTAGGTAAAACCTCCCACCTATTATGGGTTAAGGGGAGTTATTATTCCTCTTGGTTTTATATGCCTATATTTTTCTATATAAACAAGTCCTCACCTCTCCCTATGCTAATGAGAATACTAGCTCAAATTGTGAGTCTAGTTCAATGCTAGGAGAGTGTTGAGTTTTGTTCATAATTGAGTTCTTATCTTTCTTTCCTTCAGTCACTTTGATCTTGGGTGGTTTCACAACCAAATCTAACATGGTATCAGAGCTATATCTCAGCTCTTACATGGTATCAGAGCATCAAATCTGCAAGCCCCTTCTTGAATTTGAGAGTTGTGAGTGTTTTAATCAGTATTGCAGATTTTAGCATGTCCTTTCTTGTCTTAGGTAACTGATTATACCTTTTCATGCTGTTATTTGGTTGCTGGGGTGGTTTTTTGTTGCTAAAGGCATCATTTTTACACTAGATCCACATTTTTTGTATATTTTAAAGAGAATCCACCATCTGCGTTTTGTTCGCAGAAGAAAAAAACCATCTGGGTCATCCCTATTTTTTTCATAAAGGTTATATATTTTTCAGAAACTAAATCAAATTGTTTCTATGGACCCCCTCTCTGTTGGAGTTTTGTATTTTGTATCCAAATTTCAAAGGCCTCTAACTCTGTCATTCGAGCTCCGTTTTGTGAGAATTTTTTTTTGATTTGGCGTAGAATTTTGCAGGCTTTACAGTGGTGAAATTATTTTTTGCTCAAGTAATCCCTTTTTTTTTTTGAAAATCAGTTTTATCAACAGATCTGAAGGACAGTTCTCGTTTTTGGAACTTCAAACGGCTATAACTTTCACATACAACCTCGTATAGAGGTGATTATTTTTTTGAAAGTGAATATTTTTCTGAGCACTACACATTGGTGCTATTTTGAGGTTCTTATTCTGATATTTTATTGTACTTTCAGTATTTGGGTCTATTTTAGACATTTGTAAAACTCTGAAAAACAAATCCAGCATTGTAAACGCACTGATTTATAAAGTGCCAAATAATTTTTTGTTGGGGGGATTCTTGATTGAGTGAAAAAGGGGGGGTATCTCTTGGTGTGTGTGTGTTTTTTATCTATTCACTTGTGCTCCACTTTTCCTTCACACATGGATCATTCTAAGGTTCCTTTGCTAACACCTTATAATTATGCAATATGGCATCAACATGCATGGAATTCCTTAATGCAACTTGGGTATACTCCATATGTTGAAAACAAGGTAGCTGAACCTGAAGATGATAAGGAAAAGATAAAATGGATACTTGAACATACAAAAGCTCTTGGATGTCTTCGTAGCTTTGTTTCCCTTGATCTTATGTTTTAGATTGAATCTTGTACAAATTCACATGATGCTTGGGAAAAGTTAAAATCTTTGTATGGTACAACAGATGAAGTCAAAGGCTATCAGATTGAAAATGAACTGATGAGCCTTGATCCAAAGAACATTGGCAACATTCGGGATTATATTACTAAGGTCAATGATCTGAGAGCACAATGTAAAGCTTGTGGTATTGATAAAAAGGACATTCAGTTAATCTATAATACACTGAATAAACTTGGTCCTGAATTTGTAGCTTTTGTTTCTAGCTTTCATACTCATAGACTGACTATGGGATCTGTATATACTATGCCTTCATTTGCATCTTTTTATGAGATGTTAATGCATGAACAACAAAAGCTTCTTTCTATGGGTCTCATAAAGCCATCACAAACTCAAGCCTTGTTGGCTAGTCAGCCTAAGGGACATAAAGAGTTAGGACAATCTGACAAGAAACAAAAGAAATCTAAGAAAAATCCACAAGCAGATCGAGCACAACACATATCCTCTACAAGGGAGGACTCATCTAAGAAGGAGAAGTCTACTTGTTCATATTGCAAGAGGATTGGACATGAAGAAAATTCTTGTTATAAGAAGGATATTGATGAACTGAAACATCTTCTTAAGAAGAACAACATTGATCTACCTTCTAGAATGTCTGAGTCTACTTCTTCTTCACATTCCAAACAGTTAGGATCTAGTAAGGATAAAGGTCATGCAGAATTTGCTTCTGAGTCTAAGAAAAATAAAGGTAAAGCTCTTTGTGCTTCTACAAGTCATGAATCAGGGAAATGGTTCCTAGATTTTGGAGCTTCTCATCATATGGCTTCTTCACAGTCTATGTTCTCTTCTTTTGAGCCTTGTGCTATGCCACCTATTATGATGGGCAACAACACTTACATGAGTGTAATTGGGAAGGGTTCTGTTGATATTGGGGATGGCACCTTCAATGATGTTTTGTGTGTACCTCACTTGACAAACAATATTCTTTCCATCTATCAAATCACTCATGGTGGAGCAAGAAAGACTGTGGAATTCACCCCTAATTCAGTTATCATCAAAGATTTGGAGAGCAAAGAGATAATTGCTACTGGGATAGTTGATCACGAATCTCGGTTGTATACCTTTTCAGACTTTGCACCTGATGATGGTTTTGATCCTTTGGTTGTTGATCACACTCCTTGTGTCACATTTGATTTTGAGGAGAATTTTGGCTATTTGAATCTTGGTATTATCACATCAAATCTAGTTATTGAGCCTTGCATTCCTTCTCCTCTATCTAATTTTGCTTCTGAGGATACTTGTGTTACTTTCATGGCTACTTGTGATTCAGTGCAACAGGATCAACATCGTCTTCTAGATATAGTTGCTTGGGATGACTACATGATAGACATTGTAGGTTTGTTCATAGAGTCTCATATTTCAGACTTGGGAGACACTATTCATGACATCCATCTTCTCTTTGATGAAGTTGATTCTTCTTCAGTTGTTATGGAGGAACGTTTGGATCCTCTTGTTCATTCTCCACATGATCATTCATCATAGTTTGACATGAGTGTGGATACTTTTGAGCAACATTTGGAGGAGGCATCTTTATCTTCAGAGGAGGTAGTTGAGTCTTTGGATTTTGTTCTACACACATCTCTACTAGGTTTTGGATTGTCATTTTCATCAATGTGGCCTAGAACGCCTAATTTGGTGGTGGCAATTTTTGGCATCGACATGGAGACAAATGAGCAGTTTTCAGAGACTTCATACTTTTTGAGCTTTCTTCCCTCATTCATTTCAGCAATGGGAAGACATTCTTCATACACCTTTGGTTTTGTTTCTTCCTAAGGGGAGGAACATTGTTCGACGATCATGGACCATGTTCTACATTCAGTTTTGAGCTTCAACCATTGGCACAATTGACTACTTTGGGGAAGGCTACATGGTCTTTCCTATCCTTTCTATTTTGAAGGGGACTTCTTCCTTGCATGGGATTCTTCTTGTGTTGGGAAACTTGTTTTCTTTTCTCTCTTTTGAGGAGGAGTTTTGTCCCACTGGGTTTTCTCCTTTACTCCATTTGTGAGAGTATTTTGTACATGGGTACCTAACATGGCCTAGTAGCCAGGACCCATATTTGCATCTTTGTGTCTTTTCACCCACCTAAGCTATGCTTAAGGGGGGGTGTTGGTGTAGGTTTTTTATTTTCCTTATGTTAGGGAATATTTATTTTTCCTACACACATTATTAAGCTTGCTTAGCTTATATTATAATGGTTAGGAGGAGGACATGTGGCATAATCCTACAATCACATGTGTCATTCACACCCACCTTTGGGTAGTTGAATGTCACACTCTCTTTTGGATTTATTTGCCACCTCCCCATAACCATTTTTTTTCTTTATCTAAGTTGGCATAACCATGTATTTGGAATTTACCAAGTAGGTAAAACCTCCCACCTATTATGGGTTAAGGGGAGTTATTATTCCTCTTGGTTTTATATGCCTATATTTTTCTATATAAACAAGTCCTCACCTCTCCCTATGCTAATGAGAATACTAGCTCAAATTGTGAGTCTAGTTCAATGCTAGGAGAGTGTTGAGTTTTGTTCATAATTGAGTTCTTATCTTGCTTTCCTTCAGTCACTTTGATCTGGAGTGGTTTCACAAACAAATCTAACAAAAATGACTTGAGCATAACCAATTTTCCTGCAAAAGAGAGTCATTTGGATTTCCAGAGAGAGATTCTATTAGAAATTGAAGAAAGTAGTTTATCCCAAAAGTCATGCTTTTCCTTGCCAAAAAAAGAAAGGAATACCCAAATATTTACAAGGAAGAGAGTCACACTAAAAGCCCCAAAAATTAAGTAATTATCTTTTGATTAATGGATCAACATTCAAAAAGAAGATCTTTGATTTTGTCAAGTTACAAACTTGTCCTGAATAAGAGCAATAATCTAAAATAATCCTTTTCATAACCTTAGCCTCTGCCATAGTAGCTTGACCCAAAAGAAGTGTATCCTTAGGAAAAAGAGTGTGCAAGATTGGAGATGGAAAGGATCGAATAGAAATTCCTTTCCAAACCCTTGCATTACGAGCCAAGATAATAGATCTGCTTAATCCTTCAACCAATAAAATAAATAGAAAACAAGATAAGGGGTCTCCCTGCCTTACCTCTTGAGAAGGGGTAAAAAAACCACAAGGAGAGCCATTAATAATAATGGAAAAGCTAGCCCTTGAAACACAAGAAAAAATCCATTTACACCAAGAATGGGGGAAACCAATTTTCTTTAATATTGCAAGTAAAAAAGCTCAGTTAACTTTGTCATATGCTTTTAGCATATCTAATTTTAATACCATTGCAAAATATTTTTTTGATATAACTAAATGAAGAACATCATGTGCCAAGATGGCACCTTTTGGAGTTTCCTTCCTTGGGACAAAGCCCCCTTGTTCATCTAAGTTTATCAAGGGGAGCAATTTGGCAAGTCTTGATGAAATTGCTTTAGTTAGAATTTTATATATCGAATTGCAAAGGCCTATGTGCCTAAAATCATCAAATAAAGGTGGAGTCAATTTCTTGGGAATGAGAGCCAGAAAGGTTGTATTAAAATCTTTAAATACTTTCCTGTATCTCCTAGATTCTTCAATGGCCGGAAGAACATCAAAATTAATAATATCCCAACATTTCTTAAAGAAAAGAATTGTAAATCCATCGGGACCAAGAGCTTTCTCGAGTTCCATTGAAAATATCACATCTTTAATCTCTTCAAGAGAAAATCTTGTCATCAGTTTTTTTATTGTGATCTTCATTTACAAGATTCAGGATATTATTGATAATATCATTCTCTTCATCAAAAGAAGAAGAAATATCAGGAGAGAGAAGGTTTTTAAAATAATTGACTACCTCAAAACCAAGATCTTCATCTATAGTGAGAATGGAACCAAAAGATGATAAAATTGAAATGATTTTATTTGATTGTCTGTGTAATTAGTATTCTTGTCACCTTCATTTAACCAAGTCTCCTTGGATTTTTGTCTCCAATAAGACTCTTCATCAGCAAGAATCTCTTCTAATTCTACTTTTAGCATTTTCTCTTTGATATATACAAAGAATTATCCATTCCCATTTTGATAACTTCACAAATTTTAGACAATTTTGATTCAATTTGAACTTTTTCAATTTTTTTTTTTTTGAAATGTTTGACATTCCAATCCTTGATCTTATTTCTTAGGTATTTCAACTTCTTTCATAATTGAAACTTCTTGTTCCCTCAGAAAAGGGAGAGTTAGTTGACCAATCTCTTATTAAATCAATGAAATTTTGGTCTCTAAACCACATACATTCAAATCTAAAAGGAAACTTAGTAGTTTTATTTTCTTCAGAAAAAGATAGAGAGGTTGGAAAGTGATCTGAGCCAGGTAGAGCATGAATGATTGACATATAGTCCCAAGGAGCAAAAATCCAATTTTCTAAAAGAAAAAAATGATGAATTTCTTTTGCAATCTGATAAAAATCCTTTTGCCTATTAGTCCATGTGAAAGTACCATTTTTTATAAGACAGTCATACAAATTATTGGAGGAAATAAAATTATTAAAGGCATCCATCATAGTAGTTGGGAGAGTTATTCCACCAATTTTTTCAGAATAATTTCTAATAGCATTAAATTCTCCCACTACAATTTTGAAAGATGGTGAAATAGATTCAAGACTTAAATATAATTTCTTCTAAATTTTCCTTTTTCCTTCTATAGTGCATGGACGATAAATATTGCAAATCATAAAGTTAGTATTTGATCTTAAGCACCAATTTGAAACTTTAATCCATTTTTCTTTATTCTCAAATTCACCAAATTTAATAAAAGACTTATTCCACAGTGTGATTAAACCCCCTAAAGCACTAAAAGTGGGAGACACAATCAAATCCAAGTCTTTCCAAGAACTAAAAGTTTCTTTAGCCAATTGAATTGAGAGTTTACTTTCTTGAAGCAAAATAATTTCAAAAAATGCACTAAGTAAATGATGCTTTATCAAGTGTTTTTTGTTAGGGTAATTTAAGCCGCTAACATTCTAGGAGGTGACCCTCATTACAATCAAGGAGAGACTCCATCTCTCCTCTTCCTCTTGATTCTTTCTGAAGATATGATCCCCATAGTAGAATCACACTACCAACATTGCAAGGGGGGATTCAACCCACCTGATATCTTGGAGGTTGAACGAAGTTTCATTTTCAGAGTAGATTAAAGCCCAACTATAATTTCAATATTAGTCTTCTCCTTATTCAATTTCTGACCTCTTTTAGGTCTAGGAGAAGATGGATCCTTTAGGTCAACATTAGATTGTGAGATGGGAGGAGAAGAGAAAGACTCCATCACAACCGATGCAAAAGAAGGAAAAAATAGAATAGAATCAAAGAAATGTTTTTTTCTTTTTGTAGAAGACAGTGAAATGGAAGGAGTGGGAGAAATCATAACTGAATCATTTTCTACCAAAACCTCATCAGCAATTTCTTCGATTAGATCTCTTGTTTCTTTAGTCATATCCTCATTTACAAATTTCATCAATTTGTCCTCAAATCTATTAAGGATTTTTTTAAAATGTTTAATATCCCCCTTCGAGAGAGCAAGGCTCTTTAATTAGGTCTAAGAGGAAGAGATCGAAGAATTACAAGTGGATGAGTATTTATTCAAAGGAAATGTTGGAGAAGAGGATTTCAATACATGACTTACAATGGGTTGGGAATGAACTTGCTAAAAATTTTTAGAAATAATGTTAAGATCCTCAGTGCTAGAGACTGAATTTTGAATCGACTTTGAATGATTTGATGAAGAAAGAGGAGAAGGGTGAGGAAAATATTTAGGAAATGATTGGTTCAAATCTAAAGCCCTCAAGAGAAAAGAAAGATCTGTATTTTTCAGCTCTGAAGAAGATATCAAAATCAATGATTATGTTTTCCTCCTTCTAGGTAGATTTCTCCCATTTTAACTATTGAATCCATTCCCCTTTAACAATGAAAAAATGGATTCTAAGTGGGAGGGAATAAGGTTTCTTAATTAAATCCCAAACCCTAATGGAGGGTTTTCCATTCACAATAATAAATTCACTTTTTAAAAAATCCTCAAAATGATTAACAATCCTCTTGATTGAAGAGATCTCAAAAAATTCTATTGGAAGAAATGGAAGTGAGAAACAAGCTGGAAGAGGACATAAATTTAGGGTTTCTAGTGACATATTTTCTTTCTAGTATAGTGTTCCAAGAAAATTATTTCCAATCCAAAAGGGTCCTTTATGAAAAACTCTACCCTTAACAGTAGTGTTCTTGAAAAGAACAAAAAAGGAGGAAGCCGAAACTACAAATAAATCAAAACATTCATACCATTGGTCATGTATCTAGACACGAACCTCAGAAAGTGGTTTCTCTTCACCCCAAAGTTTCACAAAGAAACCATTTTGTGCACAATCTTCACATTGGGTCTCTAAATGAACAAGAATTGTAGAAAATGGCCTCCATCCACGATCTTATGTGGTTGAAGCCTCAGGGCCTTGAGGAATAGAATCTTTTCCACATTGAGAATGAGAATTTGAATAACTCTCAGAGTTTTTAAAACTTTTCTCAACCCCTGAAGTAAAATATTTATTTCCTTGATCCTTCATGAATCTTCTCTGGCTCTCACGCTGACTGGAACAATGATTCCGGTAGTAATTACTATTATGGTAACCAAAATACCTTTTCCTTTGGTGAAAATTCCTTTTGGATGTATGACCAGGAACTGGTTGATCATTTGAGGGAGGGTGAAGAAATTCCTTATGATTTTTCTTCTGGGAGGGCTCTAAACCTTCATATTTGATTGAGTATGAAGGATCTTGAGAGTGAGAATTTCTTGGGTGCTTAGTGTTCCTTGAACCATCAGATGAGGAACCCAACTTTGGAGTTTCAAGGATACCCTTCTCCCAATGGTTAAATTGGGGCTTCCCTTGATATGAAAAAAATCTAGATTTGGAGTGTCTAAAATACCTTGTCCCTAGGCTTAAAATGAGGATGCCTTTTGTCTATGGTAAATGCTTTCCAAGGATGAGATGAATCCTGATTGTGCTTGCCAAAATGAGGGTTCAAGGGCCAAAAATAGTTTGGTTCATCTGCCCACCTAAACCTTCTTCCATGTGTCTTGTCCTGCATTCCACCACCATGGTTACCCAACGCTTCCATTATGCAAATCAAGCATGTGGATAACTAAAATAGAGTCAAAGAAAAGGACAAAAGGAAGAGTTTCTCATAATATTTTCATGAGCTCATATAAAAGGGAATGATATTTTGGTCAAACAAGAGCCTTATAAAAAACAAGAGATGCATTGCAACATTGTGTCATAGGTATGTGCAAGATCATCATGGAAAAAATAGACCCTTAAGTGGCAAAAAAATAAGAAAAATCAAAGTTAAGTAACTTGACATAAAAATTTGAATAAGTTATCTATATTATTTCAAAAATATGTAAGAATATAATTTGCAGCAAATTGAATGTAGTTTCTAAACTAATAGGTTTGTTAAAAAAAAAAAAATCTATTTGGTGAAATTTTGAAATTTCAATGCAGTAGTACTTAAATTTCAGCAAAAAAATAAGTAGGCGTCTGCCTGACTACCCTAACCACAATAAAATGATAATATTTTTTTATAAGATTTTAGATATAAGTAGAGGACTCATGTCCCTATGTGATGCATATTTTTTTGTAAAATTTTTCCAAGTAAATAATTAATTATGAATTTTTTATTACAACTTTTAAAAAATATAAAAAAGTCTTATGTCTGACAATATTAACTTGGTCAAAACTTCATAAAATTCAATTTTTATTTTTTTAATCTTATAGTACGTGAAGCATAGAATGTGACACATGTTTTGGATTCAAAAAATGTGATACCGTTTGAAAGCTATAGATGTTTTTCAATCAGTCTATTAATCAGGACTTTAGTTGTAATTTGAATAGAAAATGAATAATAATTACTTATTAAATTAAAATTAAAGTATAATTTATATTGGTGGAAATCTGAGAATCTCCTTTAAAAACCCTTTTCATTTCATCAATGTTGGGTAAAAAAAAAAGTCGCCAGCCACATACCCATCATATTGCCACTTTTTGGCCCATCATGATCCTGCACATACCCTCATATTCTTGTCCATTCTATGCGGGTCTAGTTTGATTTAGAAATTAGATAGTAGTTCAGTATTTTTTCATGATATAAGTTTAATATATGTCAATTTGGATTTAACAAGGAAACAACATGAGGTGCAAGGGTGGTCGTGGAAGAAGAGAAAGTTGAGAGTGTGTATTTTTAATTATTATTATTATTTATAAATATGATTTATTGATTTTCGTATTGACAAATTTTGTAAAGGGTAATTGAAAAGATTAATTATTGGTGATTTTAAATAATTAGTTATTTTTGTCTCAAAATATTTGGTAATGAATATAGTACATTATGTTAGAATACTGTTTCATGAAAAGTGAGGTGAAAGTTGAAAAATTAATGTCTTTAATGATTTGTGAATTACTTTGAAGTGAGTTGAGAGTGGTAACAAAGTGATTATTAATATTTTCAACTTAGTGAATGTTATTGTCTCAATATATCTAGTAATGAAGATAATACATTGTGTCAAAATACTGTATCATTACAAGTGAGGTGCTAGTTGTTAATGTCTTTATAGACATTAAGTGAGTTGGTAATTACTTTTAAGTGAATTTAGAGTCGTGAGGGAGTGATTATTAATTTTTTGAGCATAGTTTGAATCTATTGCTATTGAATATGGTGAGTGTCGATGGTAGTTTTACTCACAATAAATAGGTCAAATAAAATCTCCACAGACAAGACCGCGAAGATCCTATCCTTCTCGAAAGATATGGAATAAAGATAAGTCAATCCCAAGTCTCTAATAACTAGGTCATGGTTGCACTAGGGTTTCTCTAGGGTAATGATGTGATATTTGTTATTAATCTAAAAGGGACTACGATTATTTCTAGCTCTACTAAGAATTATAAACATTTCACATAAAATTTCACTTCATCATCAAATAACATCATGAAATTGAAAGATTCAACATAATATTTCATGAACATCACAAATTCTTTGCTCACTTAAGTAGATTTAGCATTAAGCATTCAATAACTTCATGGAAAATAAAAGATTTTAACCAAAATTATTTCCATTCATTTATATTTTTTCGAACATTTTCAAATATTAATAGGGTATGTGCAGATCATCATGGAAAAAATAGGCCCTTAAGTGGCAAAAAATTTACAAAAATCAGAGTTAGGCAACTTGAATAAAAAATTTGAATAAGTTATCTATATTATTTCAAAAATATGTAAGAATGAAATCTATAGAAAATTGAATGTAGTTTCTAAACTTCTAGGTTTATTTAAAAAATAAAAAATCTATTTTGTGAAAATTTGAAATTTCAATGCAGTAGTACTTAAATTTCAAGGAAAAAGTAAGAAGTAGATGTCTGTCATACCACCCTAACCACAATAAAATGATAATGTTTTTTTATAATATTTTAGATGTAAGTAGAAGACTCATGTCCATATGTGATGCATATTTTTTTATAATTTTTTTCCAAGTAAATAATTAATTATGAATTTTTTATTACAACTTTTAAAAAATATAAAAACTCATATGTCTGACCACCTTAACTTGGTCAAAAATTCATGAAATTATTATTATTATTTTTAATCCTATAGTATGCGAAGCATAGAATGTGACACATACTTTTGATTAAAAAAATGTGATACCATTTGAAAGCTATATATGTTTTTGAATCAGCCTATCAATCAGGACTTTAGTCATAATTCAAATAGAAAATGAATAATAATTATTTATTAAATTCAAAGTAAAGCATAATTTATATTTGTGTAAAACTGAGAATTTCCTCTAAAAACCCTTTTTGTTTCATCAATTTTGGGTTAAAAAAAGGTCGTCAGCCACATACCCTACACATACCCATCATATCGCCACTTTTTGGTCCATTATGATCTTGCACATACCCAATATCTATTCTAAACCAACGTATAAAAGTATTGAAAAATAAAAGTTTCTCCCAGTTATTATTCATGGATGCCCCAAAGAATTAATCAAAATAGAGCAAACCGCTTTATATTTCACTAGATTGCTTCATAGCTACGTATAAAATGATGCAAGCTTTTAAAGAGAGCATTTCATTTATGGACATCGAGTAGGTTATATATGCACCCTTGAACAACACAACATATAGTCTTGTTCAGCCAAACTTACAAAACCAGCTACAAAAGATATTAAGATAGGTAGCTATCCATAAAGCTATGATATCAATTAATGTCTACATGCATACAAAGTTTTATGCGGAATGGTTTAGAAAATAGGAAAAAAGAAAAAAAATTAAAAGAAGTTTATATTCCTCTGACATCCACAAATTTTGAACTTAAACATAAAAATGTGGAGGAAAAGGCCTTTTATAGAAACAAGGCCCCAAAATTTCAACTTAAAAGTCTATCTAGAGAATCAAGAATAAAAAATTAAAATGTGTCATGTGGCATCTGCCAACTGTCATAAAGGACTTTCTAGAATAGTCAAGGCTTTGAATTCATCTGCAACAACACTTCTCTTCATACTTTAACATGAACACTTTGTATCAATCAAGGCTACTAGCTTCCTTCCAAAACACTAGAATGAGGAACACCTATCAGGACCGAGATCAACTTGCAAATTTAAAATTGAAACCAAACTAAAATTCATCATATTTCCAGTATCTGATGTCCAATTCTTTCTCTTTTCGCTTATGACTCGAGCTTTGGGATTCTTCCTTCTTTCTTCAACTGATATTCTTAGAAAGCCCTTAATACTTTTTGTATGCGCTCTTTTGAAATTATTCATATTGCTCTCCAAGTGAGCTTGAGCCTAATATATTCTTCAATTACTTGAAGTATGATGTGATTTTTTTATGCTTTGGCTGCTTCATACTTGGCTATAAATTTTTTGCACTATATTATTTCGTTAATAACCTCCTACATTAGCAATTGAACAGGATCTCTATTTATCCTTTCTATCCATTCCTTGACAGCTTTAGCTTCCTTTCTCTCCTATCCTAATGTTTGAGGATCAAAACCTTGACGTGTCAATATTTGAATAAATTCTTGATTTTTAGTAATCAAACTTTGGTACTCGATGGTGACTCTTTTAAATCCTTCAATACATTGTATTAACATGTCACCTTCCCATTTCAATTATTTCTTCCATTTTCCTGGCAATGAAATTTCATGTCTTCATATTATGTTACTCTATATTAATTCTTGGATGTCTAACTGCATGAGAATTTCAATGTTTTTCCTTTCATCAATGACCTAGTCCTGGTGAAATCTACATTCATTTAAAAATATTTTAAATTTCTCTGAATGATGGCATGCTTCCTTGTAATTTCTTATTGCATCTATTATAAATTCTTCTCCTTGCTTTACCTAGTATTCAATCCATTCTTCAAACATGTTCATTTTATGATGAACTACAATAATTGCATCTACTTGCCCTTGTGACATTAGCACCTGATATTGGGGTAGTTCAGCTTGTTCTTGACTAGATAAATTCAATGACTTAATGAAGTGTTCCAAGGTAGCAACCTGTTGTTTCAATTGTCATTTATTTTGTTTATATTTTTGTATTATGGAAATAGTAGCATTTAAATTTACATTTATTTCCTCTTGTAGACACTTAAAAATGACCTAGTCCTACAAGCTCCATTTTTACGACTTTCGTCCTAGCATAATTATGACATTTAATTATGTCTTTGGTCCACATTCGACTATTGGTTAAACAATTCATAATTATTTAATTAATTCATGTCCTTTGTTCTTCATGATTATTAAATAAATAAATCTTATTTATTTATTAAATACATCATTAATTATCTAAGTCTTCCCCTAATTAAATAAATTTCATTTAATTACCTTTCTTCAGTCATTTCTTCCTAATTATTAAATAAATATTATTTATTTATTTATTTAATATGTCACTAATTATCATAATTAAATGAATTGATTAATTTAATTACTTAATTAATCTTATCTGCTAAATTAAATAATTATTTTTTTGGTTGCGATCATACCAGCGTTAGTGCACCGGATCCCATCAGAACTCTGTAGTTAAGCGCGCTTGGGCTGGAGTAGTACTGGGATGGGTGACCTCCCGGGAAGTCTCGGTGTTATCTTTTTCAAAAAATAATTATTTCTAATTATTTAACTATCAAAATTAATATTCCTCTCATTTTAAAGAAATGAAATTATTTAAAATGTCATCACATTCTTAACTAATAGTACATTTTGGTAAATAATCTGAAAATTGATTATTTATTATTTCACAAAATCCATATTTTGAATTAATTTAATTCAAAATGGTAACTTTCCTCCAAAAATCAAGTAATCGGGCAGATTCTTGATTTTTCCAAATCTGATCTTCAATCCAGTCTTTATCTTCTTCATTTTCGAAAATCTTTATTTTGAATTAATTTCCTCATTTATTCTCCACCGCCAATTCGATCTTCTTAGATGGCATCTCAACCGCTCGATTAATGACTTTTTCCTAACCCTGATTAGGGATTATCAAATTTAATCTGGGCCTCTGATTTTAGGTCTTTGTCAGAAGTCAATCTCACCCGTCCATTCAAAATGGCATTTTCTATAAAATGCCATTTTCCTCTCATTTTTCAATTACATAGAGATATTACACGCATACGAATTACATCATTTCTTGCATATTAAAACTTAGATTTCTTTCAGTCATTTTTAGTAATTTAGGCATAAACATTTGTTCAAATCCTTCAAAGCTTGGTGTAGGACTTAGAATTGTATTTCTAGATTGCTCGCACGTCAAATCTGAGGGCAACACATCAACCAACAAGCTAGAAGGTGTTACAAAAGTGAATCATGGAGGTCTCGGTGATTAATAGGTATAATTGTTCTATTGTTTACTTCCATTATGTTTTGTAATTGCTATGGGTTTTGTGTTTTATATTGATTTGCTAACCTTAATTGAACCCTAAATAACCCTTAGTTACATTGGTGAACCCGACTCTATTTTCTGTTATTTTTTTCATATGGTTTCGTGTGTTTTCTGTCAATTTTGCAGGTACAGGTATGGAGTGACGCAGTTGTTTTTTTTAAATCGTGATGCATCTACTATGTCATGAAACATAAGCAGGCCCAAACACTACAATCGCTTTGTCGAGCCGCAATAGAAGTCTAGAAAGTTGCATTTGTGATCCCAAGCCACATTCAATACACAAAGTGACGCATTCGCTCTGTTGTGACGCATTTGAGTAGTAACATTTTTTGTTCATTTACATTCGGATTTTTACTATTTTTTGTGTTCTTTCTATTCTGGTTATTTTCTACATTCTACCTAGCATAGGTTTTTTGTTACTAATTGAGATTTGCAGCATTTGGCGGTTACTTTTCGTGGGTCAAAGGAAAACATTCAAACTACTAATGTGTGGTCTTACAGGTTTGAACGTCGAAGACTAAACATCAAAACAATGTGCCTGTATTTTTCTTAGTATAATACACATTTCCTTTTGGTGCAATTAAAATGAACTTGTGTTTCTACTATGTTTGAATGTTTTTGGAAAATGGTAGGTGAGTATGCTCTCACCTTGTGAAAACTCAGTGATCAGAAAACTAGACCTGTTTTTATCTATTATTACCCTCACAATTTGGTATATCCAAGTATCCTCTCTCCTTACGCTCTCGGGCGATCTTAGGTGTAAGAGAAATGGTTTCTAACTCTAGAATTGGGCCTGTCTAGGGATTTCATCACCCCAACGTGACTCAAACTAGCAACGGAGCTAAAGCCAAGCTACCCCCAACTGGTATATAAATGTGAATCTTAAGGGAAAACCTAAGATTACGAGTGCGGATGTGTCATACGGACAAAGTAACTTACTCCCATAAACCCTATTGAGCTTAACCTCTTCAGGCTAGAGTGCCACCTAATTGGTGATTAATCTCTTGCCCCATGTATGGCCACTCGAACGGGGGTCCCAAATTAAAAACCAATGTTTAGTAGCCAAAAACCTTCTATTTGCTAGAGTAACACCAGTCCATGTGAAGGCATCCACACTTTCGTAGTCTGTAGTAGAGGTGATCAATCTGCCATGGGAGTTTCATGGGGGTTGGAAGCTTGGTTGGCCTGAGAAGAGAGTGCATTGTAAGGGGGAGCCCGTGCAACCAAGCATCTGAATTCACACGCTACTGATATGTGGTTTGGGAAACCCACATGGAATCTAGCGAATATTGTCTTAACCTAACCTAGGACTGTACTTGTCTTATGTGCACTTTCTTACATTCAAAACACTGTGCTTGTCAAGTGCTTTCTGGATTCATCACATTTAAAGTTTTGAACAAAACATTCAACATCAGATAGATCAAATTTGCCATCAAAACGACAAGAAACTCATTTTTCACAAATTGTGTCACATTTGTTAAACTGCATTCGAGTTTCTAAGATGCAATCGCTCTTTTAAACCTCATTCAAAATTTCAAACACCGCATCTACATGCGTCACAATGTAACTGAACCTTACAGAGTCACATCTGCCAAACTAATTCACATTTTTTAGTTCCCAAGCCGCATTCGCTCAAACTGAGGCGCATTTGCGGCCTCAAATGACGCATTCGCCTATCACAAGTAAAACGTCACCCAGAGTCAAATCTAAAGTTTACACATTATCAAACATTTTTCAAACATTGTTTCCAAAATGATTCTGTCAGAAACCAATTTTGAAATTTCTCAAATTTTTGACCATTAGTTGCATTCTTCACCATAGGTTTCACCCTTCATTATTTTTAGGTGCATACATTAGGCATTAGTTTGTCCCTAGGTTTCAAATATTGCATACTTTGGATTAGGAAAATTTTAGCACAATTTGCAATGTCATTGCTTTCAAAACTAGGTTCTCTTGGACTAAATTATCAATCCATTTTTTAGTCATTGTCCCTTTTGTGAGATTTTCCAACTCAACAGTCTAGTTAGGAAAACTCACTAGTCATTTAGACCTTGTCATCTTGTCCTTCTCAACAAAGTCCTTTAGTAACCGAAATTGAAAACAAAGATTGAGCTTAGAAGTTCTTAGGTACCCTTGTCTCAAATTGCATTATAAGTCTAGACATTGCATATTCTATTCCCAAAAATCCAAAAATATTATTCATCCTAGTCATCATTTTGAACTTATACCTTGCATAGTGTCATCCTTGCATTTAATTTTCATTTTCATTTGAGCAATCTCATTTTATGGTGGAAACTAGACTCCAAAAACAACAACAACAAATCAAAAACATTTGACAAGACCCCACTTCCACTATCAATAATCCCACATACGACCCAAATTGGACTTTCGACTTTCCATTTGGCAATACAAATGATCAACCTCTCACAACAATACCATCCTCATCAAACAGTCCATTTCAACCATTCTTGCGTAAAGATGAATACAGTCAAATACTTGAGGAAAACCTAGAGGTAGCGGCACAAGATCCAGAGGCCTCTCAATTTTTCGAACAAATGGTCCTATACGACAAAGACAAATACTTAGCCATACTCTTAAGTCAATGAGCTAAGTTACGACATGGATTTGACATCAACATGTTGAGATCAACATCTCGAGACCCTAATGTCAACAACGCACATAACCTGTCAAATAGTAGTCAACTTTCCAACACTACGAGCAATAATTTCTTTGACACTACAATGACAGTGCATGCTAACTCTCACATCCCAAACACTTCCAATACGATAAACATTACATCCATTGGAGGATCAGAATCTGCCACGATGCCCACAACATTCACAACACTATCACAATCAGCTAGAACCACCTTTGGCTCCTCATAAATATGGGTAAATTTTTCAAACCCTCTCTCTACCATGATAGTAAATGCCATGGGGGCATCATCAAGTCACAACAATCCCCCCTGATAGTGACATCTACTACCATGAGCACACCTTCGACATATCTGCTCAGTGGTATTTCACAAAATCCTTTGGGAGGAGGCAAAAGACGTATCTTTATCCAAGGACAATAACAAAACATTAACACGACAACACAGTCACAGGTCATTGCCTCCCAAGGTACAAATACAAACATTCCCCCTATGCAAACACAACAATTTGCACAAGGTGGCCAAATTACACAACCCATGACATCACTAATACACCACAATGTTCATGGTCACCATATTCCCCAGGTAACCACACAAATGGCTTGGGGACACATTCCAACCTACTCATCTCACATTTATACTCACCAACAACATGCCAATCCGAACACATCATACATGTCACAACAATCCATACTACCACAATACACCAATATTCATGCACAACAAACAAGGACCTATGGTGTACCAAGAAATACAACGCATGGGACCAGAATGACCCTATTATGGATGCCTTCCAAACAAGATTGATGGGTTTAGAGAAAACTATCTGAAACATATACATTTTAGGCAAGAGATATGAAATATCATATGATCTAAACATATACCCATTTGACATGAGCTTATACATGCCTCCATTTCCTCCAGGATATGTGTCACCCAATTTCACAAAATATAGAGGCAAGACAAACCCCATTGAACATGTTCACAAATTTGCAACCAATTGTATGGATGTCTCCTATGAACAAACATACTTGATGAGAATTTTTTCTAAAATTCTGGTAGGTCCTACCCTTGAATGGTTTTCCACTAAAAAGGATATCCAAACATGCGATGAGCTTAAACAAAAATTCATAAAAAATTAAGCGTACAACATTGACATGGACACCTCTATCACTAGCTTGTGCAATCTCACACAGGAGGATGTTGGTGATACATTCATCCCATTCTTTCAAAAATGGAGAAGTCTAGCTAGCCGGTGTCACATTGACATACTCAAAAGGGAAAAGGTCGACATGTTCATGCAAACACTTTTGGGGCCCCTAAAATATGCATTGCAAGCACATTGTTGCACAAGCTTCACAGACTTAGTTGAAAAAGGGGTCCAGATTGAGAAAGCCCTTATCACAAAGGGAGAACTAAGGTATGGTCCCAAAAACACAAATGCCAATCCACTCGCCAACAAAAATAAATATTGGGTTAAAAATAAACATGTTACAAATGACGGTGTTGTTGATGCCAAGACTGCAAACATTGGGGTCCTGTACTAGCCCTAAAAGGGGTTCAACAACAAAACAAACCAACAATGACATTGACACCCCCTACCAATTTCCTTTCAAACAACCAGAACAGTCAAAATAACTAGGGGCAATACCCTTAGATGAGACAATTTCCTAGGGGTCACACATACACTTCTTTGGGTGAACCCATCGAAAAAGTCCTCAAGAAATGCCTCCAGAATGGGGTCATCACATTGGAAGAACCCAAACCATATGACCTAGGACACTTCAAACCTGCATGGTGGAATGATAATGCTTTTTGCGAGTACCATCAGGCAAAAGGACATAAAACCTCTAATTGTCGACAACTGAAAAACATAGTACAAGATCTTATCGAAAGTCGTATCATTGAAGTAGATGGATCACAATTTTCCTCCAATTCAAATCATACTATCCATAAGAATCTGCTATAGGACCATGGTTCTCATAATGCTTCCACTTCAGGTCCACAGATAAATAATAATCAAGCTAACTTCACCTGAGCCAAGTATGACTATTCTGGTGGACCAATTATAAATAATGTCTGAACTAATGACGAATACATCAATACCATTACGGTCAAGAGAGCACCTCAGTGTAATGCTACTACTCGAAGTGGAAATGTCACCATAGCTGGTCCGCCTCCCACTAGACAACCCAAAATCACCATACCTGGCCCATCCGCTAAACAGTCAAAACCTGTCTAGAACAAAAAGCAGTGGCAACCCAAAATCACCATACCTGGCCCATCCGCTAAATAGTCAAAACCTATCCTGACCACAAATCAGTGGCAACCCAAAAGTTAGTTCAACCTTATTAACCAGCTAGGCAAGAATCCCACACAAATCTCAATACTTGAGTTGCTTTGTATCTCTCCCGCACACAAAGATATACTGAATAAAACCTTACAAGAGTCATTAGTCCCTAAGGACATTGATGTCAATCAGTTTGAGACCATGGTGGGATACCTCACTACGCCTCACCACGTCACCTTCTCAGATTAGGACTACTTATCACCTAAAACCAACCACAATGATGCATTACACATAGAAACTTTTGTCCACAAGCTCAGAGTTAGACAGGTTTTAGTAGATGGTGGAGTAGGATTGAACATATGCTCCCTCAAACTGGTTAAGGCTCTAGGATTCTATGATGCATGCATAGACCCGACAAAGATTATAGTGATCATAGCATATGATGATGAAGAGTGCTCTTCACATGGTGTTATATCTCTCCCTATCAGAGTGGGACCGGTCATTGTGGACACAACCTGCCAGGTCCTGGATTTGGAACTACCATATAACATCTTGCTCGGTCCTCCATGGATTCATCCCTTAAAAGCCATCATGTCCACATATCAACAATGCCTAAAGTTTTCATTTGACGACACAGAAATAACCATATATGGAGACCCCGACCCTTTCCAATATTGTACCAACCTAAGGGGTATTTCTAAAAACTGAGTTCCTATTAACTGAGAAGCACCTAGATCGTCGTCATCCAAATACATTGATCCATCCATGCTCACATCATCTTCCACATTTTCTCCATCCATGTCTTCCGCCACACCACCACCTTCCTCAAACCCTAAGGCTGAATCCACTATCAAGATTTAGGACCTTGGCTGTGGAGAATTCAAACTGCACACATCATACAACATAACAACAATACCCAAGTCTCTAAAGGTCTATGGTCGACCATGTTTCAGAATGGAACCCAAAGTAATTTTTAAAGTTCCACCAAAAATAGTTTTCATCAAATGGGGAGACATGAGTAATGAGGACCTTGTTGACATCACAGGATGGATCTATAAGGATATTGTTGCACTACCCCCATTACCAGTTCAAAAATATGGCAAGGGTTATGACATAATGAAGGCTAAGGGCTATGATGGTACTAGTGGCCTAGGCAGAAATAAAGTTGGATGAAGAGATCCCATAGAACCTTTCCAAATTCTAAAGTATCTTGGATTAGGGTTTGGATCACCTAACAATGATGATCGATGTACCATTGGACTTTTGAGTGAGCGAGTACATGCTTCAAAAAGTTTCAAGACCACTAAGGAAACCCTCACTGAAACTTACTCCCAAGAGTGGGAATTTGGCTCAGAACGATCCTTAAGTGATTGTTGCCTTGATGATTTGTTTTTCGAAGCAGGGGAACTAACCTCTGAACAAAGATTTTGGTAAACATTTAAAATTGAATAGGAACCAAATAGTCAAAGTCCCATTACCACTCCCCATGAAATACAAGACCCACCATCTGAACCTTGTCAGTCCAATCCATCTAAAGTACTAGATGACAATAACAACCAGGACTCTAAGGCCTTCACCCCTTATTTTGACAACAAATATGACACTAGTAAAGGGGAATATTGGATAGAGTTCGATGTGGAGTTGGATGATGATAATCTCATCTACAACATCACTGAATCTGTCTGCATTCTTTATGCATCCTCACCTCAATTCACCAACATTGACAATGGCATTTCCTTAGTTTATCCTCAGCTAGTCGATTGGGACCAACAAGGCCCGTCAATCTTGGACACATTTCATAATGATGAGGCAATTGTAGAGTTTATGGGATTACGTGAGGGCATACCCAATGGTGATCACAAGGTAGATTCACCATTGAATTAGATTGCATGACATACTTTAGTGAGACTGCTTCATCCTCCAGTTGCAAAAGTAAAAATAAAAATAAAATAAAAAATGAAACATTTCTAGGTGAAAACTGAAAGGCACCTTTTGATGATAAAATAGTAAAAACAAAGGATGTATCTGTAGGTGAAAACCTCTCTGAGGTGCCCAAAGATGGAGGACTAGACTTTCTTCCCATGCAACAAGAGAAATCAGCTATGCTTATTGAAGACACAATAGAAGACAACATAGCAACTGTAGAAGATCCCAAGATGGTCCTCTTTGCTACATCATTGACTAAAGAAGAGAAGCCAAAATTTCATAAATTCTTTGCAGAACGTAAAATCAACTTCGCATGGTCCTATGCTGACATGCTAGGACTAGACCCAGAGCTAGTTCTGCACCATCTGCCACTATTGCCTAATGCCAAACTAGTCAAGCAGAAGTTACGCAAAATGCATCAGCAGGTCGCTCTATTGGTCAAGGCTAAATTGAAGAAACTTCTAGACGCCGGATTCATATGGTCTATTGATTATGCTAAATGGATTTCTAACCTGGTGCTAGTAACAAATCCAAATGGGCTGATATGTGTCTATATAGATTTTAGAGACCTAAATAAGGCGTGCCCAAAGGATGACTTTCCTTTACCAAATATTGATATCATACTATTGGAATGTCATGCCATTCGGTCTCAAAAATGCAGGCACCACATACCAAAGGGCTATGACCACAATCTTCCATGACATGATGCATAACATAATGGAAGATTATGTAGATGACCTATTGGCTAAATCAATAACAAGGAAAGAGAATCTCAAGGTTTTAGACACAATCTTCAAGAGACTGGAACAATACAAAGTCTGGTTAAATCCTAAGAAATGTGTCTTCGGTGTCACATCAAGAAAACTCTTGGGATACATAGTTTCTAGAAGAGGCATTGAGGTTGATCCATTGAAAGTCAAAGCCATCATAGACATGCCTCCGTGTAGAGGAATCAATGAACTCAAAACTCTACAAGGAAGGGTGCAATCTATTCGGCACTTCATAGTCCAATTGGCTAATAAGTGTCACCCATTCCAATATCTGTTGCACAAGGGTATCCCCTTTGTGTGGATAGATAAATGTCAAGAATCCTTTCAACAAATCAAACATTACCTACTGTCAATGCCATTCCTCATGCCTCCCATTCACGGAAAGCCATTGATCCTATACATCTCGACAACTAGTTTAGCATTGGGGGCATTACTAGCACATAATGACCAAGAAGAAAAAGAAAGAGCTATATATTACATCAGTCGTACATTGGTCGAGTATGAACTAAACTACACACCAATTGAATGAGCTTGTCTAGCCGTGGTCTTCGCAGCTCAGAAGCTAAGACATTATAAGTTAAGCCATCAGACACAACTAGTAGCAAAGATCGACCCCCTAAAATATTTGCTAAGTCGAGCAGCATTAAGAGGATAGCTAGCAAAATGGGTTATGATTCTGAGCGAATATGACATTCAGTATGTGGAAAGAAAGGAAATAAAATGACAAGTCATAGCAGACCAGCTGACGGACGAACCTTTCCAAAGTGATCACCCATTAGTGGTAGATTTTTCAAATGAGTCGATATTCCATATGAAACCTAAGGCACCTTGGCGACTCTACTTTGATGGATCACACACAAATTATGGCTTGGGGGTAGGAATCCTATTCATCACCCCTCAAGGAGACTCCATTCCTAAGTCTTTTCACATTGCCTTCCCATGCACAAACAATGTGGCAAACTATGAGGCATTAGTTACAGGACTAAGAATGGCAATAAAATGGAAAATCAGAGCATTACATGTCTATGGGGATTCTCAGCTAGTCATTAATCAAGTTAATAATGACTATGACACAAAAGATGAGAAGCTAATGCCCTACAAATGGATGGTTGATAGTTTCCAAATGTACTTTCATATGGTAACTTTTGAAAAATTCCCAAGAGCATAGAACAAAGCGGCAGATGAAATGGCTACAATAGGCTCTCTCCTTGAAATACCAAGTAATCTGCTTCAGCTGGAATTTCTAATAGAGCAATTGTTGTTCCCTGCCTATGATATTCTAGAGTTAGAAATGGTTTGCAAACTTGTTGGTCCTGACTCTCCCTGGTACCAAGATATTTATGACTACCTTAAGTTTTGAACCCTTCCACCAAACATGTCCAATAACGAAAGGAAGTCCTTTATCTGAAAATCCGTAAGGTATGCCATTGCCAGTGACACCGTTTATCACTATAGCTTTGATGACACCCTCCTTAGATGTCTCAAGACTAATGAAGCACGTACAACCTTATGCAAAGTACATGATGATATATGTGGGTCTCATTCTAGTGGTCCTACTCTAGCCAAGAAAGTAACGAGACTTGGGTACTACTGGCCAACCATTGAAAAAGATGCAATAGAATATGTCAGGGCTTGTCGCAAATGCCAGATTCATAGTGATTTGATCCATGCTCTAGCATAGGAACTTCGACCAATCACCTCTTTGTGGCCTTTCTCTTGATGGGGACTTGACCTCATGGGTAAGATCCATCCGACCTCGTCCAATGGCCAAAAATTCATAATCACCGCCACTAAGTATTTTACGAAGTGGATTGAAGCCATCTTGTTGACATACATAACTAGCAAAAAAATATCCAAGTTCATCCTTAACTACATCATTTACCGGTATGGCCTTCCACAATCCATCATCACTGATAATGGGCGTCCATTTAAAAACCAAGACGTTCATGAGTTATGTGAGTGATTTCACATCCAACATCATTTTTCATCTCCGTACTACCCACAAGGAAATGGTCAAGTTGAGGCATCAAATAAAACCATTGTTAAAATCCTCAAAAAGACTGTCAATGATGCTGGCTGTGATTGGCATATACAACTTAACCCTGCTCTGTGGGCTTACCACACTAGCATTCGTATGCCTACAGGAGCCACTCCATTTTCCCTAGTATTTGGCGCTAAGGCTATCTTACCCATTGAGGTCAAAATTCCTTCATTACGAGTCTCCCTGAAGGGTTTAACTGATGGAGAGGAATATAGACAATCGCACCTACATGAGCTGGAGATGCTAGAAGAAAGAAGGAAAAATTCCCTGAATCATCTACAAGAATATCAGAACCGTCTATGTCGTAGCTACAACAAGAAGGTTATGGTTAGGAAATTTGACATTGGTGACTTAGTTCTCATGCATAACCCTAAGAACCAGGCTGAGAGAGAAAAGCCAGGAAAGTTTGAACCAAACTGGTTGGGTCCCTACATCATTGTATCTTCTTTTGTTTCTGGAGCCTATCAGCTGGCAACTCCAAAGGGAGAACAATTGACAAAGCCTATCAATAGTCTACATCTCCGAAGGTTCTATGCATAAAATTAGGAGATCGAGCTAAAAATCGTAAAATACAAAAAAAAAGATATAAAATTGTTGCCTTGATGAAAACCTAGAAAATAGGCATCTTGGCAACACCAAAAAAAATAAAAAAATGATTCTTCCAATAGTGAAAACCTGGCAAACAAGCGCTTTGGATAAGTACCATAGTGAAAACCTAGAAAACAGGCGCCATGCGTAATCAATCATTGCTCTTCCATCTACTGTCACTTTGTTTTCCTTGGCCTAGGATGAAATGCATCTCCTGCCATTATCACGCAAATCACCATGACATTATACCCTTCCTTTCATGGTTGATAAACAGTTGACATCAAGTCCTCTAGACTGCCCATCTGGTACACTGACAACAAACCTTTCATGTCACTTCAAATTGGCTAAGTCTTGGACCTAACTGGGGGAAAAATCATTATCATGTAACTATAGTGGATGTCACACATGGTTTTGGCAATTGGCAAAAAGGTGAAAAAACACAAAAACATCACAAAAAGTCCTCAAAAAAGACAAAAACATGGCAAAAAGTCTTAAAAAAGACAAAAACATCACAAAAAGTCCTAAAAAAAGACAAAACCATCACAAAAAGTCCTAAAAAAAGACAAAATCATCACAAAAAAGTCTTGAAAAAAGACAAAAACATCGCAAAACATCCTAAAGAGACCTAAAAACTAAAAAACATCCTGAAGAAAACCACAACAAAACATCAGATTGCTCGAAGAACACAAACACATGAGTCCTCTCTTCTCAAACCTGTCATGACAATCCATCAAGTCTTTGTTGTTTGTCTGAACTACGTTGTCTCTTCACATTTGCTACGTAAGAAAGACTCATTTTCCAATCTCCGATACATTAGGTTAGTCCTTTTAGGTTGTCAAAACAAAATCATGGCACAATATTTGGTCATTAGTACAGAGTCATTGGTCATGTCGAACTATGAGGTCTCTGAGTGCATGACGTAGGCAAGGCCATCTATTGATGAGCCCTCGAGGATGCACTAGGTCAGTCTATTAGGGTTCATGGCATCACATTGGCACACACATTAAAAGGTCTTCAAGATAAAGTGAATCATTCCTAAATGGATAAATCTCATAAAGCAAATTATGGCTATCATTTATTCAACATGACAATCTCATCGGCACATATCATCATGACAATATTGACATATGGTCAACACAAGTAAAACTTGGTCAAAGCAAGTCAAATCATCATAACCTATCAAACTGTCAACTCTTGGTTAACCTTCAAATGTGTCCTTTTGAAAGATAACCTCTGTCATTCATGCCTTAGGATGTGTCCTTCCTAGGCATCATCACTGTCATTTGAAATTTTAAGGGATCCTCTTGACATCTAAGGATCACTCCCCCTGACATTAGTATTCTTTAGATGTGTCCTAAAGAAAGAACCAACTTTGTCATTTATCCCTTAGGATGTGTCCTTCCTAGGCATTGTCATCGTCATTGTCACATGGAATTTTGAGGGACCCCCTTTGAAATTTGGGGATCAATACTTTTGACATCAACATTATTCAGGATGTGTCCTTCCTGAATTTGGAAATTTTGGACATTTGTCATTTGAGCATCATCAAAGCTTTGAAACTCTAGCATCTCATTAGTATCAAACCTGAAATCTTGACATCAGAACAATGGATATCCAAATGCACTTGGAAAACACTTAACACTTGTCTTTGGATTTTTATCATGTTATTAGTTTTTCAGCGAGATCCCACTAATAGGATTTAGAGAAGCAATGATGTATCATGACGATTGACACGCATGATTACTAGTTTCTCAACAAGATCCTGATTCCAGGATTTAGAAAAACAGCGACGTATCATGATAAGGGCTATATTTTGTTTTTATATTATGACAATCAGGTTGCTAGTTTCTCAAGGATGTCCTGGGAACAAGATTTAGAGAAGCAACAACGTTTCATGAATTTTCTATCTTTTTTCTGCTTGTGGTTAATTATGACAAAAATATTGGGGCAATCATGCTCTTAGTATGAGTCATGATCATCCTTGTCTATGGCTGGTTGTCTTACGTGATGGTACGACCTTGCACACCTTGATCTATGTCATATCATGGTGTTTGTTGGCCATTACAATAGTTTTTCCCAATGACGATTAAGAGCAATAAATATTAAAGTCCTATGGTAAAGTTTTGAAGGATTTTTTCTAGGAACTAACATGCATCTACTTCAGTCTGGTCATCTTCTCTTGTCCATCTCACGATGATATCCTGTGACATACAAAAACATAATTGAATACATCATGATCATATAAAACATGGCATTAGGTCCATACATACATCGTCCATAGAATTAAATCATATACATATCATTGCATATAGCATCCATATTATCATAAATACATTATACACATCATTATAGCCATCATCACAAAATCAACATGACACATAAATAAGCATTGCATCATCATGGCATCATATCATAAGAAAGCATCATAAAACATACATAATACCATCATACATCATGAAACAACATCATACATAGGACATCATACATCACATATATCATAATGCATAAATCAAATAACATCACATAGCAAACATGTAGGCCACATCAAAACTGCATCATCATATAATATCATCTCAAAAATATACATTGTCACATGATAGAGTCAATAGATATCCCAAAAATAGAGCTAACAGGCTCAATAGTCTATACATAATGTGGCATACTAACAAGCATGCCCCTAGGGTAGACTCTCATCATCCCCTTATGGTGAAGAGTGTGGTGGCTGGAGCCCTGTAACTAGCGCTGAAATGATGGGCAGACTGGTAGCAGCCTCTGCCTATGCCACCAATGGAACTGACAATGACAACATCATCTCCGCGATAATGGACACCTATGACATCACTACTCCCTAGCTCTGAGAAGTAGATGGATCATCCACTGGTGGCTACCTCTGTACCGAACTCTACACTGAACCAGTAGACCTATGACTATGGCTAGAGTGGTGACTCGAGGCATGCTGGTGTGAGTGGTGGGACCTGTGCCCTGAAGTGTGCCCTGTTGAGGTAGACCTTCCTGCACTCGTGTGACTCCTACTGCCACTAGCACTGCCTGATCTGTGTCCACTTCCTATCCTCGTCCATAAGTATGACAATGTCAGATCTCATCATTCAGGAGGCACCTCCTACTCATACAAAGTCCCATAATATCCTAGCCTCCTGCTCACCCTAGCCAACTCACAAGCAATATATCTAGATGGTCCTATGCATAACAAAACAAACTCAACGCACCACTGAGCTGAGTCCTACTAGCTGATCACTACCTGATCCCGCTCTACCCGGGCCACCTCTAGCGTTGACTGTAGTGCTCAGACCTGTGCAACACTCTCATCTAGTCTCCGCTATAGATCTTCCAACCTCTAATCTATCATGGCATCCTAGGGAAATCTCGAGGAGGATGGTATCTCCTCCTCTCCCTCCACCATCTACCATCTGAGAAGTCTCTTAGCCTCATCCATGGTGTCATCATCATCATCATCATCCTCCTGCATCAGCTGGTTCTCCTCCCATCTCCCCTCCTCTGCCACATCCTCCTCTCGTCTCTCCTCCTTTTCCATATCATATGCCCATCTCCCATCCTCAGCCACATCCTCCTCCCATCTCCCCTCCTCTGCCACATCCTCCTCCCATCTCTCCTCCTCTATCACATCCTCCTCATGTCTCTCCTCCTCTCTCTCTCCCTCCTTGGCCACCTCTAGAATAACATCTAGTGCTACTCTAGCCACATGTGAGTACACCCTCTGGCCTTGTCCCTGACCATCTCTCCTTTGCATCCGACCATCTCCTCCATCATCTTCATCATCCCCATCATCTCCCCCCGGCCTCTGTCCCTGCCTCCATCCCAACCTCTATCCCTGCCTCCATCCATGCCTCTGTCTCCACCCCGGTCTCTGCCCCTATCACCATCCTTTCCTCCTCACCTGGCTCTCAGCACACGAGGTATCACTAACCATCTATCCATAGGTGCTGGCCCGTCAGGATCTGTCAATGGCATTGGTCTATGTGCTTGCCACCATAGATCATAGTTTATTGTTGTCCTAAGATCAACTATCCCACCTCTCCATCCCCACAGCTGGGCTCTTAACCCATCAATTTGCTACTCTGTGAAGGCTACTGGAATGGTTGGCCCCTAAGCATACTCTCTGAAAGAGCACGCATACTTAGCTGTCCCCGCAGGTACACCCTGTTGCTCTCTGAACTGTCTAAGAACACGCTGTGATAGATACATCTCTATAATTAGTGAGCTTTGCACTATCCTCCCAATCAAATATTGGTACTATCTGCATAGGTTGAGATGGTCCACCTCATCATCCCACTACTGACAGTCTCTGTATGGCCTCCAAATAAAAGATACCATCATGTCAATCTGATGCTGCCACCAACTTATCTCACCCATCCACATTTGTTGTAGGGCACCCGCATAGTAGTAGGTGTAGGGCATCCCCTCTACCAACTGTGCTCTCTGAATCGGTGGGAAAAATATAGCAATATGCTCCCAGGCCCAAATCATCATCAAGGTGGTACCACATGAAATACTCTTCGCCCTTCTGTAAGCAACCTCGTGCAACTAGTGGTATAGTGTCCCCAGTAAACAAGGACCCCAAGCATACACTATCCTATCTCATCTCATCCCAACCAAGATGTCTCCCCAGCCAATAGGGAATTCATGTCCATGATAGTCAAGAATTAGTAGGAAAGCATCAAAACGAGCATAGTACTCCACCATGAACTCCCATCTGATCTCATATCCCTAGATGCCAAGTCCTGCACCCTCATCTAGGTAGTATGTCTGAAAGGTCTGCTCACCATGGCGAGGGTCATAGATGATCCGCTCTCCTTGGATCGGTACTTGTAGGATACGATAGACGTCCTCAACCATGATAGTCACCTCACCCATTGGCAAATGGAAAGAGCATGTCTCTAAATGCCAGCGCTCACACAATGCAGTTAGCAGTCCCCTGTTCATTAGAATGGAAGGCATATAGGTGACATAGAACAATCCCAGCCGCATTAGTCATTGCCACTCCCGCAGAGTCAGCTAGTCCACAAATCGGAAGGTCGTCAGTTTGCTCTCGGGTATATAAATTAGGGCAACTGTCTCTACAAAAATCCAACAAACGTGTCAGTACCTTCTAAAAAACTACCTGTATAATTAGAAGCATTTCAAATTGGGAAAGTATCAAAATCAGCCCTAGTCACAGATAAAGTCAAATGTGTTGCGCTGGGACAATTGCGTCGCAGCACATCACATGGGTCGTTTAGTACTTCAAATGCGTCGCATCATGACAATTGCATCGTTTGGATACTCAAATGCGTTGCATTATAACACTTGTGTCACGATATATGATGATTGTGTTATTCCATTCAAGTGCATCGCTTCAACATGCAATTGCATTGCAAAATATCGATCGCGGCATTCTAATTGGCGATTACGACTCAAAAAGGCGAATGCATCACAAATTTTAGAAAATGCGGCACAAAACCTCTCTTGCCCCTAATTTACCAGTGTTTGTGTCACGACGCATCAAATGCATCGAACGCGAAAGTGAATGAGGCTTACGCGAACGCATATGTGTCACGGTACATTCATTGTTCCCCCTAGAAACCTAGTTTTGGCATGCAAAATGAAAAAATTACAGAGGATAGGGGTACATACTACTGGCTCTGAGCCCTTTGGCCATTTGAAAGTCTGCACAATCTCACTGTGATGCTCTGTCATTGGAATCAACATCCTCACTGCTATCTTTTTTGCTCTAAGCTCTCAAAATTCGTAAAGTGAATAGTAAGAATGAATTGACTTTTACCCTTTTGTCAACATATTTATAAAGTCAAAATGGCATTTGTCAACTAGGCTATTACTGGACGCTCATTTGACCAACTTTGACCATCTCATTGGCTACCTTAAACATGTCAGAATCCAAAACCGACTGCACCATTTTTTTTCTAGTCATCAAATTGACTTATTGGGACCCTTTACAAAAAAATTTCTACCGCTAACCCAAAATTTGAAAAATTTCTTGAGGGGGCATTGATACTCTATACCTTCACTGGGGCATGGCTTTGACTTATTTTCTTTGTCACAATGTGACAAGTGACATTATGACAAAGAGGGGCAAAATGTAGACATTTAAAAATGACCTAGGCCTACAAGCTCCATTTTTACCACTTTCGTTCTAGCATAATTATGACATTTAATTATGTCTTTGGTCCACATTCGACTATTGGTTAAATAATTCATAATTATTTAATTAATTCATGTCCTTTGTTCTTCATGATTAAATAAATAAATCTTATTTATTTATTAAATGTGTCATTAATTATCTAAGTCTTCCCCTAATTAAATAAATTTCCAAATTTTTTTAATTACCTCTCTTCAGTCATTTCTTCCTGACTATTAAATAAATAAGTTTTATTTATTTATTTAATATGTCACTAATTGTCATAATTAAATGAATTGATTAATTTATTTAATTAATTAATCTTATCTGCTAAATTAAATAATTATTTCTAATTATTTAATTATCAAAATTAATATTCCTCTCATTTTAAATAAATGAAATTATTTAAAATGTCATCACATTCTTAACTGATAGTCCATTTTGGTAAATAATTTGAAAATCGATTATTTATTATTTCACAATTTCCAAAATAATTTCCAGATTAACCAATTAGGTGTATCATCATCTTGTTGTACCTTCGTAACATTTCCTTGTCCCTCTTTACCACTTGTTTCAGGAACTTCTTCTCTTTGACTTGCCACATTATCTAAAACGGGGATCTCTTTGGTGACATCTAGCATAGATTCAGGATTGGTGGGGTTTGACACTGCCTCCTCTATTTGGAGACTTATATTTTCCTATCTATCTATATTTTTTGTTTCATCTCTTTGAACATTATCTTCTTTATTTACTATTACACCGAGGTTCTCTTCATTTTCAATTCCATCTCCTGCAAACTGTGTAGCTTCTTCTTCCGGAATTTTAGTTTCAATCTCAGTTTCAACATAGCCTTTCTCTTATTCTTCAAAGACCTATGAGTTTTCATTAACATTTTTCACATTCTTGAGTGAAGGTTGGGAATCAAGAGTATCTTTAAAAATTCTTTCATCAACATGATCTTGCTCTGTAGTCTCCCCTATCTCCATTTCAAGTACACTAGGGTTTCTTGCCTCTGAAGTGAGCATTCCTTGAATAAACTCTTCTTCTTCAAAATTTATAGGGTTAGAGCTTGTATCTTGAATTTCTTCTATCTTTAGGCATATCGTGGGTTTGTCTTTAGACTTCTTTTCTTGCACTTTTTGCCACAGAGTACCCCATTTGTCCACCTATTCTTTAATTTTGGCTTCATCTTCCTTAGAAATTTCCTCTAAAGCTATAGGAGTCCCTCCAAGTGCTAGTTTCATACTAGCCATATTAACAAAAGGGGGAGAGGTAGATAATGCTTCAACCCTTTAAGATGCAGACCTAGTTTGTGCACCAACATTCTCTATTGCTCATGTTCCTTCATCAATAATTACTCTTGTTCTGGGTTTAGTTGTGGAGGAAGATACACCTTTAGTTCTCATGTTTTATTTATCTTTACCTATCTCTACATCTTTCTGTTTATTACATGGATTTATGGGAACTTGTTGTCTTGTAGTTTCAGGGGTTCTTTCTTCAATTCTAACACCTAGAGTCACCTTACTAGTCTCTATTTTCTTCTTGGTAGGCTCTCCACTTTCAAAAGTAGTTTTATCTCTTTGTTTCCTTCTTTTATCTTCTAAGAAGATAGGTTCAATTCCTCTTTCTCTCAAACCTTTACAAAAATCATCAATCCAGTGCTGAGTATACATTAAGACTGGTCTAGTAAATTCATCAATTGATGCCATCTCTTCATCTTCAACACTTGGTTCTGGAATGGGTTCATCATATACCTTGTCATCATTGTAAAATTGATTCAACACCTGACCATCATCTTCTTCCAATTGGTCTAGAATGTCATAAAGTTTGATTATTTGAGAAAATCTTAGAGTCATTCTTTCATATTTTCTTCTTCTTACCACATGCTCATCTTCACAGTTAAGCCAATAATATTCTAAATGAGGCACATGAGCACGAAAACCAGCTATATTTTTAGTAATATTTCCTTCAATATCATAATACACTCTTTGGATTGGGAACTCTTCAAAATTATAGGTCCTCAGTTCTTCACACAAATCAGTTACTCTAATTACACTGCATTTATAATTTCGTATTGTGATGGGAAATTTAAAAGAGGACTTTTTGTGAGCATGGCTATAAAGAGCCTGAGATGGTTTTAACTATCTCACTAATTCCAATAAAAAAAAATATTTATAGGATACCTAGGTAGCATGAATGGGTGTCCATCAAATCCCTCAACTCTAATGTAGGAGTAAGTTGGGAACTGTATGTACCAACCTCCCATAGGCCAAATGGCACTTGTGCTTCTAGGGATAATCTCTTAGCTTTATCACCTTCCATTTTTGTCACCAATTTTATGGAGAATAAATCATTAACTTTCCTATAATAATCTTTATACCCGTGAATGGTGATATGGGGTAGATGTGCACATATCAAACTGTTGCCAACCTTTGTGCCCAGAGTACCAATCTATTTCAACCCTTGTTTAATGGCTCTCATAGCACATGAGTAAATAACATATGATGACACGCAAAACCATCTACTTTTGGGGAATGTACTAATCTATTCATGTAGTCTATCACTTATCAATTTTCTCCAATGTAACTCTACATGACCCTCTATCATACAAGATATTACATGAACATCCAGGGTTGGATTTTTCTTGCATCTCTTAAACCAACTCCTCTGCTCAACAAAGTTATAATATCTTGCATTTATTTTTTAAATATAAACCTTTGAATTATCTCAGTCTATTGTGTAATTGGTTGTTGGCACCATTGGGTTCTCATAATTTCTCTATTACGCTCCTCAGTGCTTTGATATGTCTTGGTATTGGCCTTTAGGTTGACATTGAACATCTGTGTGTAAATGGGGACACCAAATGTGCATGGCATTCCTTTATTTGATAGGTCTACATAAATTCTTCCTTCTTTCTCAACAATCCTCTTAGCTGGGTTGTAATTATTTATACATTGGATAACTAATTCAGGAGCTTCCATTGCTAGCAGAAACCCTCTTGCAGGAAGTAACCCATTCACCACAACACTCTTGGTACATTGAGAAGCATTCTCTTGTAATAGTCATGAATAGATTTCAATGTCATAAGACCATCCCATGTGGGTGTCTGTAACCACTACATTAATGGGTATGGCTTGTGAATTGCAATACTTGAATTCATCTTCTACCCTTGCATCAAAAGTACTCATTTTGTATATAATGTGCTTTGCAATTTTTAGAATATGTGTCTTGTGTGTGAGTTAGGGTTAGATTTAACCAAAACTTATGTTTCATAAAATTTTCAATTCATTTTTGATTAAATATAAAAACTCAAAGAATAATTAACATTTCAATTTTAGAATGGGAAATACCATTATCAAGATTTTTTTTTAGCTTGATAAATTCTTAACAAAGTATCAGTTATTCAAAACATACCTAGTTCTAGTTAAAAATGGCGATTCTTCATATGCAACTTTGAAACCCTTGGTAGCTTCATCTTAGTTTCTCAAAATTTTACCTCTCTTTGCGCACTAAATTCATTTTGTTAACTCAGTTTCCTTAGAAAATTTGCAATATGATGTGAAGTGGAGTGTTGTAAAATAAATTGCATGCTTGAGGTGGTGCCAAGTACATAGGTAGTTCACCATCTTCATTAGTTACCTATTATTTTGCATTAATTCCTAGAATAAAGGTGCAATCATTACAGATTATGGTCCAAATCATGAACACCTAGATTTCAACATTGGATCACTCTTTGCGAAGAAGGACGGCATGGTGATTATACATGGTAATCAAGTTTCATGCTAATTATTTGTAAGGTATATGTCATTAAAGATATGTGATCAATTGGTGATCACCAGGATTAAAGCTTTCTGATATTGCTTTTGAAAAGAGCAAACAACACCGGGATCTGAGAAATGCCTTCTAAAGAAAGAAAAAACTTGAATGAAAAGAAAAAAAACTAGAAACTGAGTCTAAAAGATAAATTTGACATATTTCAAAGCAGACTCTATGGTTTCCGACTTTCAAAAAAAAAGAAACAATAAAATGCTGGACTCTGATAAAAGAGGAAATTACCAGGATTAAAATTTTGATCAATGAAATATCGAACAAAGCTAGAATCTTATGAAGATACAAATTCTTTTGGCTGAAATGCAAGACTTCGGGATTTTGGTTTCTGGTAATAGACTAATCATTAAGAGCATACCGAAACACCAAAACTAGGAAACAAAAGGATATGAAAAAAAAGAGGCCAAGTGAAAATGAGAGAGGACAACAAAAACCAACCAGACAACAAAATGATGCTGAAGTGAGCAAAAAAAAAAGAGAAAGAAAAAAAATAAAAAAGGGGGTCCACATTTTCTCAAGGGAGAAAATTAGGTGTGTTGTGAGACCACACAATAAGTAGCAACCAACAAAACAAAAAAAAATAATAGAAATTCAATTCTAGATCTAACACCAATGTTCCAAATTTCTTTAATATTCTAATTATAAATCATGGGATCCTTATTCCACATTCAAATTTTACTTTGGTTAGCATGTAAAATTAAGTATTACTAAGCTCACATGTGTGCAATTGATTATTTCTTCTATAGTAAACTTAGAAATAGCAATTGTTTGCATTAATCTACATAATATGAAAATTCCTTTTAATCCAACCAGGGATAGAGCCTTGCTACTAGTCAAGCATCCATAGCCCCGACAAGGTTATCTTTGTAATTCCCCCAAACATAGGTCTATTTCCGGTCAGGCATCCATAGCCCTGGTAGACTTATTTGGATGTCCTAATGAGTTGATATCTCCTTTTCTTTTATAGATTTGGCAATGATAGCTCATTTTTTACTTTTGATATTGAAATAATAGCTCTTTTATCAACTTGCAAGCAATCAGGCCTACTATTAGGTTGGGAATTACAATGGTAGCAAAGGTAGTCTTGTGATTTTTCAATTAATGCAAACAAATGTTATCCCAATTTTTTGTAGAATGATTTGAATATATTTTTTTGTAGCTCAACATCCACTAAATGATTCATGCTTGTTAAAGTATATTAAATTGAATAATTCTCAAACAATTTATTAATGGAAAACTATTTCTAGTCAGAATATAGATTAAAGTTCTATTGACTTGTAGACCTTCAAAGGTTTCCAATTAGTGTAAATTAAAATGACACAATACCCAAAAAAATGAAAAAGAAAACAAAAAAAATAAGCAAAACCATCTACAAAAAAGAAACAATGTACAAAAACTATTTACAAAACTACTTACAAAACTATTTACAAAAATATTTACTTATGACTAGAAATAATGCTTTAAGAACTTCCCATTCACATGAAATGGGATATCTTTTCCAGTCAAAGACTTCAATCTATAAGTACTATCACCCAAGATTTCAAAATTTTAGTATGGGCCTGTCCATAATTTGTCAAATTTACCATATTCACTTTTACGTTGATGAGCTTTGTTCCAATATAGGACCAAATTTGATATTCTAAAAGTCTTTAATCTAGCTCTCTTATCAAACCATATTTTCACTATAGATTGATGTTTAGAAAAATTATATATAGCTCAAGTACGTTTCTCATATAAACTTATCAATTGCAACAATCAGGCTTTTGTTTGATCATCTAATCCAATATATTCTTGTGCAAACTGCCAGGTAGGGTTAAGTTTATTGGTAGTATAGGATCTACCCCGTAGACTAAATGATAAGGAGACTTCCCTAATGCAATTTTCATCCTAGTACGATCTACCCAAAGGGTGAATTTTAACAAAGAATGTCATTCCCTAGGGTTCTTTTCAATCAATTTTATAATTATATCCAACAAATTTTTATTTGATAACTCAACTAATCTATTTCCCTATGGATAATAATTAGATGAAAATTTTAGTGTTATGCCATATTCAAATGCCCAATTAGAAAATTTCAATGAAGCAAAAGAAAGGGCATTATCACATACCAATACATATGGTGTTCCAAACCTGGTGGTAATGTTTTCTTCCAAAAAATTTATGACCACATCTGTAGTGCATTGCTTGCTAGGGCATGCCTCTATCCATCTAGTACAATAGTCTATAGCAATCAATATAAATATGTGACCAACGGAAGATGGAGGATTGATAGTTCCAATAAAGTCTAATCCCCATTGTGAAAAGGGACACATCTCCATTGCCTGCTGTAATGGTTGAGCATTGAATCTTCCTTTATTTGATGTTATTTGACATGTATAACAATGTTTGATATGTTCATAAGTATCTTTAAAAATTATGGGCCAGTAGTAGCCCACTCTTAAAATGAGTTGTGTAGTAGCTAGAGGTGTTCCATGAGTTGTTTCAAATTTATCATGTAGTTCCTGCAACACTTTATCAGCTTTTGTTCTATTTAAACATCTTAAATAGATTCCTTCATGATTTCTTTTCAATAGATCTCCCCCCTTAATCATGTAACTCTATGATTTTATCTTGATGGATCTTCTTTGATTCCTTTGCATATGATTAGGGCAAGTATGACTGACCAAATGATGCCAAATGTCTGAATACCAATCTTCTCGATCTTTTTCATCCAATGTCTATTGTTGGTTTGAGATTTTTGGATCTATTTCTGTAATAGATTTAACCAAAGTGTGTCTTTAGACAAACCAAATGGGTATGATGTCTAAATCATATTCTTGTAAAATGGTAACCCAATTAGCTCTCTTTTCTCTGATCTCACTCTATGTTAGCAAAATTTTGATAGTCGAATTTGGGACAATGGATTTAACTATACTTCTGAGGATGTAATGTCTGAACTTGTGTACAACTTTGACCAAAGCAAATGCTTGTTTCTCAATGTATTTGTATCTCAATTATGCTTCCTTGAATGGAGCACTTATTAAAGCAATTGGTTTTTCTTCTTTTGTAATGCTCTGCCACGCAACCATAGAGGAAGTTGTAATTTACTACTCAAACTTACTATTTTTTTTTGTTTAAGTACAAATAACTTGCAAGTTCACTACCCATTGCCAACAACCTCTAAGGTTACGAGACAAATATTACTTTTAAACCCAAACAAGAAACATGAATTGAGAACATCACATTTAATTACTTAACAAATTAAGAACACATACATTCCGTACATGATAAATTACATCAAAGCAAAAGAGATACCACATTTTTTGAAATAACAATAAATTCACAATACGATTACAACAGTCATTCCCTGAATGAGGTAAATCCAATAAACAAGGTTACAAATTACACCTTTCACCTCGATAAAATAAGAGGGGAATAAAATACAATAACAACTAAAATGAATAACACATGAAAATAAACTGGATCCAATGAGCTCTCCAACTAGAAATCTCATCCACACGAACAAGAAGAAAACCCAACGGATTAAGGTGCACGTTCCACCCAACCATGTGATACTCAGAGGCTCACCCCCCATGTTAGGAGATAGTAACAAGGAATCCTAGATAAGACCATCAACCTCTAGACATAGGATAACTCACATTGACCCAGGAAATCACATGAACCATACAACCATAAGAATAACACAAGTACAACTCTAACATCACTGACATAAGTCACATTGCTTCTAGAAATAAAATAGATCGAGTATGATAAGAATACCATACACATAAAAACAAATACCAACTGTTGTCGTAGAAAGAGTGTCATCACACAGCTCATCATGGGATATCCTTTGGGAATCTTCCTAGGCTCCGGCCCCCACTATGAGTTGTCCTAGTGGCCTCTACCGAATCCCACCACCCATACTCACTCATGCGGAATCAAATACCTCTCGTAAGGACAAGATAGATGACCTTGCCATTTCAGGCCTTCTCGTCTCATCCCAAGTCTATACAATCCATTGTGTCCATGAGCAAGGCTCAATTATCTTAATTAATGTGAAAAACTACCTAACTTCTAAGTATATTGTTTTAGTTATCACTTGACTAAACCACCTCTGAAGGTTTCCCAGTTTACCTCTTTGGGCTTTGGCCCCTAACAGAAGCTACTCTTCTACTTGACAACATACCAAACAAAACCAAACACCAAGGGAATCCCAAGTGCATACCAACAAGATAAAACCACTCCAACTCTAGGGGGAACACATAATGAAAACTCACTCCAAACACTGGAGACAACAAAAAGTCAAAACTCTCTCCAAACACTAGAGGCAACTCCAAACACTGGAGGCAACAAAGTTCAAAACCCTCTCTAATCACTAGAGGCAACAAAGGTCAAAACCCTCTCCAGACACTGTAGGCAACAAAAACCAAGACCCTCTCCAAACACTAGAGGCAACAAAAGTCATAACCCTTTCCAAACACTAGAGGCAACAAAACACATAGTGTTTGGCAACAAAACACATAAACCACTCTTAATTCAAGGGAGGCACAAAACATCCCCATTCGTGAAAACTGGGTAATAAAATAGGATACAACTATACACACTAACCAAGGAAATACAATGGTTAACTAACATAATACAACAACCCCAAAAGTTAAACCCCTTCTCGAAGACTTAACAACCCTTCTAATCAACTTCCCCAAAGTGAAAAATGAAGAAGTGCACATTCAAGAAGGCAATCAAACAAGAATTAAATCTATATTTGGATTTCCTAAATCAACTTCCTTCATTAACATTCAGTAATTTATTGTCTTAGTAAAACTGACTTAGTAACATCTCTTTCAAACAAAAGATGAAATTTAAACCATATGTTCAATTCCTTAATTGCTTTTAAATAATAATAAAATAAAACATTTACTTCTTCTATTCAGAACAAATCAATAAATCATTTCTTTTTTTCAAATAATAATAATAACCATTTCTTCTTTTCAAAATAAAACATTTAAAAAAAAACAATTAATTCCTTTTGTCCAACATCAAGAATGAGAGAGATCATGGCGAAAGGACAACTTAGGAAAATTATTATCCTACCTTAGGATTTTCCTAAATCCAAGCAAAGCGATAACATATTGCATGTAATCAAATAAAAATAATCCACATTATTTGCAACTACCCAACAATAATTAAAATTATATTGGCAATATTGAAGAATTTAAAGCTAATAATTTAACTCCATGTTTCTCCAATTACACATATTAATAAAAATCAACTTTTCAAATAAGATCATTTGATTAAAAAAAAAATCAGCTTTTTCAAATAAAATAATTTGACTATAAAATCAATTTTATTTCTCTCTATGAATATAAAATAATCGTTTAAATCTCCATATATTTAAATATTAAAAAAAGAAAATCATTTAAATATATGTCCAAAACAAAATAACACATTATATAATTTAAAACTAATTGCCTATTATTTAACATATATACAATATATTATATATATATATAAATAATAAAATACAATATTTATTTAAATTAAAATATATTATATATATATAATATTTAAATAATATATTATATAATATATATATTATAATATATATATATATAATACAAAATAATAAAATAAAATTAAAGTTTAATTTAAAAAAAAAAACACAAACCCCAAAGGAGGGAGGGCATAACTCCCTTGTTGGTTACTGGTTGCAGGGGGAGCCAATCCTCCATGTTGCCACCCCCATCTCACAATTTTTTAAAATTTTTTTTTATTCCATTAAAAAAATAGAGTCCTCCATGTTCTGGGCAATTTTCTCATACAGTATTCACAATTTTTTTTTACACAATATTTTTCGAAATGAAAAACCAAAATACAAATACATATAATATATGTATATATATATTTTCCAAAGTATGTGTATATATATATTATATATCCATTTTCCATTTTTTTTTTAACATATTGGGAAAATTTTCTATAGAAACTACAAATTACAGAGGAACTCAATTTCCACCATTTAAATAGAGATTGCAAGAATTTTTGTTGATTTCTTTTGTTTTCTTTTCCAATTATTTTCTATTGAACAAAATGATTTGCCAGTTGTTGTTTTCTCTTATTTTTCTACAAGAATCTAGTATTTCCCAAGATTTCAATAGGGGTTTTCACATTTGTTTACAAACTAATTTTCAAATTGAAAAATTCAAAACTCAAAACAATAACAACAAGAAAGAAAAAAAAAACATGTGATCTTGAAGTTTGAGGAAGCAATTTGATGTTGAGTTCTTGTCAATTCAACTCTTTCCCATTTCTTCCCAAGATCTCCACCTTTAAATCCAAGATTCAATCCCCCCCAAGAAACAAAACCTTCTTTTCTTTTTGCAGCCAATTCTCCCCAAAATTGAAAATTAAAAAACCAAATGAAATTGCCATCTCTCTCATAAAATATTTTCCAAATTTAGTCAACTCCTCTAAAAATATCCCATCCACCAAATTTATTGTAAATATGGGGATATTTTCATTTTTTTAAAATTTAAAAAAAAAATTCTTTCCAAATGGAATTTCATGCATTTAAAAATTTCTTTTTTTAGAATAAGAATTCAAAATTTTGTAAAGAAATTATTTTACCTATTAATTTTCAAAAAGAGCAATTTAAAACATATTTTCATTATTTTATTTTAATTTAAATCTAAATATCTAAAAATGCCAAAACAACTAACTTATTTCATCTTATCACCACTAACTTAATTAATCAATAAACTAAATCTAATCAAAGATTAGATTATTTTATTAATTAAATTAAATTAATCAATAAAATAACTAACATTTGAGCATTGCAACCAGATATAATTAATCATCATTTTAACTACACAAGTCATTTAATAACCTTTATAATTTGAAATTAAATAAATAACCAAGGTGAAAAGGACAACATTAAAACAACTAAACTTGACTACAACCGGATGACACACTATGACTAGGGTGATGACTTGGCACAGAAAACCTAGATACTATCTTCCAATCGAATACCGTTGTCCAGTGGACATGCTCAAACCTGTGAACCAGGTGGAGTCAATGTCCTGTACCTGTCAACCTGTGAAAAAAGAATATATCGAACATGCATATATACATAATATGACAAACACACCATGAAGAGGAAATCTCAAAATCGTAGGGCACTTGCAAGCGAGTGGTACAATCCCGTCCCCTTCACCAATACAAAATTACTAACTGACGTTTCTAACATCAATAATATGATCAAAATCATAAAACATCATTAATTCAATTATCTGCTAAGTTAATCCAAAACATGCCATAAAGATAACATCAGAGTAAAATACCATCACATCAAAATATAACATTTGCATCGATTTACCGTTTGCGATCAAATAGTAACCAAGTACCAAAGTCACAGCATAATAGAAACACATAACAAAGAAAAACACTACCGATCAAAAAATCCAAAATGGAGGGGTGTTACATCTTTACTTTCGCCTTTCTGTGTTAATACTACTGTACATGTGTGACTAGAAGCAAATGAGTAAATATAAAAAAGGTTTAACATATTTTGGACTTACCAATACCGATGCTTCTGTGATTGTAGTTTTTATAGTATCGAAGGAAATTTTAGCTTCATTTTTCCACTCTATTTTGGCATCTTTCTTTAACATATCATTGAGTGGTTTCACAATTTCAGCAAATCCTATAATAAACTTTTGAACAAAATTAATCTTACCAAAATATGACTTTAATTCTTTTCTACTTCCCAAGGGCTATAACTTGAGTAGTGCATTCACTCTATCTAGATGGATTGAAATACCATGTTTAGAAATGATATGTCCCAGTAACTTTCCTTCAGTCACCCTGAAAATACATTTTTTAGGATTTAGTGAAACTCCATAAGTTTCACACTTCTGTACTATCGCTCTGAGATCTCGAACATGATCTCTTTTGTCTTTAGAAAATACTGTAAGGTCATCCATGTAAATAATGATATATTTTCTTATCAATTCTCGAAAAACATAGTCCATGGCTCTTTGAAATGTAGCTCCAGCATTTATCAATCCAAATGACATCATTTTGTAAGAAAAAGTTCCCCACTTCATGGTGAAATTTGTTTTCATCTGATCTTCCCTCGCTACCATTACTTGGTTATATCAAGAAAAATCATCCAAAAAGGACATCATTTGTGAACCGTTAACTATCTGTAACACTTCTTCAAGTGAGGGTAGTGGATAATTTTCTCTTTCAGACGCCTTGTTAAGATTATAGAAATCTACACACAATCATATATCTCCATTCTTTTTCCTTATAGGGACTAAATTTTCCACCCAAGTAGAATGTCTTATTGGAAAAATTATCTTGGCTGACAATAATTTTTGAACTTCCTTTTGAATTAAAGTCTCTAAGAGTGCATTTACTAGACGTTGTTTCTATTGGAAAGGTTTTGCGTCAGGCTTCAATGGTATAGTATGTGTAATGATGGAAGTGTCATACGTCTTCAAATATTCATGTTTCCATGCTATGACTCTCCAGTAATCTTTAACTACCTAAGAAATATTTCTCTTCTCTTCTTCAGTACAAACCTTCCCTATGAGTATGTTCTTAGGATCTTCTTTAGTATGAAAATTGTATAACTTAGATAGTCCTCCATCACTTTGAGGTAAATCTTTCTGTCTGACTATCTGGTCAATATCGAACAATATTTCTAACTCAATTATTCCTTTTGGAATATTATTATCTCTAGCTTGATTCAATTATTCATCTTGAATTTTTCCATTAGGGCGATCTATCTCTTTGATTATTTGTGCTTCAAAAATACTAGAATTAGTAATGAACTCCAATATTGTCAATCATCTTTGAATACTTGTAGGTTAATGACATTATCAGGAGACAAAGGTAATTGTACTAGTTCCTCTATGAATCTTTTTAGATATGAGGCCTCTAAAGGTTCTAAAGTACTAGTAGTAATAGCTAGAACATCAACTCTCTGATTGAATCTTCTAGGGATATGAGTAATATTGAAAGTGTCGAAATCTTCAATTAAATCCCATACTCTATGTCGATAATTGGATAATCTTTTGTAGTGGAAAATATATTTCTTTTTGACTTGTTTAACTACCAATTTTGAATCACTGAACACTTTAAGTATTCTAACTTTCTTCTTGATTGCTAGGATCAAGCCATGTATCAGGGCTTCGTATTCTACTACATTGTTAGTACATTGAAATTGTAATTGATATGCAATAAGAAAATACTTACCTTGTGGGTTGATAAGTTTAACTCCAATTCCAATTCCTTGCTTTGATTTTGATCTATCAAATTTAAGAATCCAAGCTTCATCATCTGTAGTCAATATTTTACCATTTTTTGATATCATTGTATAAATATTTTTAGTTTGTATGTTTTGATCTTTGTTTCTACACATTTCTAGTTCAGTCTTTGGATTTTATCATGTTTTGGATAGTATCAATTTTTAATCCTATGGATTATCTCCAGAAACATCATACAACTGTTTTTTGAATGTGTAGCATTATGCAACCTGCACCAATCCTGTAACAACAAACCTTTTAATGAAATTTTACTTTTACTGATTTCCTGAACTTTTACAATAATATTCTTTTGAAAATTATCATAAGGACTATTCTCTTCTTCAGAAGAATCACAATCTGATTCAATTAAAACATATGTTCTAGTAGTTAGTTCATTAGATTTCTTAGCATCACAAGTGAAAACTTCCTCAATTTTAACTCCTAAACTTCATATTTTGTAAACTCTTGGTTCTACATTGATATATAGAACTTGATTTTTTTGATTATAATCTATGATCATGTATTTCATGCGTGGTTCTCTTTCAATCCAAATTTGATTAGGAACTCCTTTCCATGGTAACCACGTGTGTGAGAAATCAGTAGCCATGTATCCATTCAATGTTTTAGACCAATCTCTACTTAGAAGCATACCATAAGTATCAGGTATCTCCAAGACTTGAATGTCAATATAGTATTGGATTATGGGATCAAAAGCTAATTGCATGTGAATATTAGTCAACTCTCCTACTACATTTACCTCTTTCTTTTCAAGTTGAATGACTTTCTTTAAAGAATTTGCAGGGGTTAACCCTAATGTCTGACATAGGGATAACAACATCACGTTAGTAGATGATCCAAAGTCTACTAAGTAGTTATGAAGATTCTTACCGAATATTCTCAAAGTGAGAAAAAATGGTGGGGACTCTAATTTCTTTTGTAAAAGGCTACTTGTGCATCCACTATGGGAACAATGTTCTTATCTTTTTCTTTAGCCTGACTATCTTTCACTTGAATGTCTTTAAATTTTCTTTCTTTGGGAAAATATTCTAAATTGTTTAAGAAAGTTGTCTTGATCATAGGTGTCGTAAGTAATTTTGATAGAGAAATGCTAATATTTACCTTCTTAATTTCTTCTACTAAATAATTAGTCAAATTTTTTTGGTCGGTGGAGTCTATCTTTTCACTTTTTGAAACATTTGATGAATTATAGTGAGAGGTCATCTTGGGTAACCCAGGATAGTTACTTGATTTTCCATTAGGTGGATTATTCACATTATTAGGAAAGATGGATGTTGTTAAAGGCCCGTTGAATCTACCTCCACTGTTAATGTTATTCCTCGTGTTGTAATTATGTCCCTTCTGATACTATTGGAAGGCATGTATTTCATCCATTTCTTCTTGAGGCTCATTTTCATCCTGATAAGGAAAAGTATATGTTTCCAAAGTCCTAGTCAAATTATCACCTTCATATTCATGAGCATGACTTGTGATAGCGGAAGACAATTTGAAGCATTCATAACTTTCTAGGACTAAAGCAGAGTCATATTGTACCATAACTAATTCATTTCCTTTAGGAGAATGAGAATCATAGTGTTCATTATTATGAGTAGTAGCAAGGAAAATGTCTGAAACAATTTTAAATTGTGAACAATCCACTTCAGTAAGAGAATTTGTATTATGAATTCTACACCAATTGTTCATTGCAAGGTTAGCTAAGTTCACTTTTTATGTAGACTTTTCATTAGTTGAATCAAGATTATCTAAGGGTGTAGATACTCCCCCATTATTAGGATGTGTATTCCAAAGTCTAGATGGCCTAGGAGAATTATACATTCGATTTTGTGAATTCTAATTATTATTCTGAGAATAGAAATTTTGATTTCTTAATTTTGTAACTTTTGGGTAAATCTTTTGAGTTGAGCTATAACTTCTTTCATGTCTTCCTTTTCCTTAAAAAATTTGACATTTTGATTTTCTTGAGTTTGTGAAAAAAAATAATTTCCATGAGGATGCAACTTTGTAATAGCTAGACCAGGGTAAGGGACTAAAGCTTGACTACTTCCTGGTTGAAAGAAAGTACTTTGAGGAAATGTCCCATTTTGGACCATTGCAGGATAAACATTAGGAGACATAGGTTGACCTATAGGGACTCCATTTACATTCAGGGTAGGGTAAATATTCAATATGTTTCCTCCATTAGTGAACAATCCATTTCCAAGATGTTTCATTTCTAAATTTACACTTACAGCTTCAGCATAGGCTTTTGTTAAAGTAGTGGGAGGATTTTCTCTTCGTTTCACAAACATAGTAGTCAAAGGATCTACTGTTGTATAATAAATTGTGATAGCAGACAAATTATCCACTACATAAGGTTCTTGTAACCTAGAGTAAGCATTTTGAAATCTATCACTAAAAGTGATTATAGGTTCACCTTCGAACCTCCTAATTTGAGAGAATTGATGATATAACAAGGCAAGATCAGTTAGTGTTCTAAATCTAGCTAAAATTTGAGTTTTCGTGTCTTGCTATGATCTGATAGAATTGTGAGGCAAGTTGATATACCATTGGTAAACTTCATCACTCAAAGTATATGGGAACAACCAACACATGACATCTTCATGTTGAATTATTTCTCAAAAGCATGTGTCCTTGAATATATTGATATGTTCTTTAGCATCTTTGTGAAAAAATTAGGATACAACTTTTCAGGATTTTTTGGTAAATCATTGTTTACAGCAAATTGAATTGGTGACTCCACATTAAAGAATGTCATCACTATAGGATGTGATGGTGTAACAATAGTTGGAATCTTTGGACTTACACTTAAACTTCCAAAATTTTGAGGTCTAGATGATGTTCGACCACTAATCTCGACTAAGGTCACCCAAGGATCACTCAACTGAGATCTAGTGGTTCTATAGAAATCTAGTTAAAACCTTAACAAAACTAAAACTAAGAACAATATTCTCTCATTCTAGCACCAGTTCTTCTTGATGATGGTTTTACTCGCAATAAATAGGTTGAATAAAATCTCCACATACAAGACCATGAAAAACCTATTCTTCTTGAAAGATATGGAACAAAGACAACCTAAGGGGAAATTTTTCATTCATAGGGAAAAGACTGTATTTTGTTCAATCCGAAGTCTCTGATAACTAGGTCATGGTTGTACTAGGGTCGCTCTTGGGTAATGATGTGATATTTGTTGTTAATCTCAAAGGGATTATGGTTGTTTCTATATTTTCTAAGAATTATAAACATTTCACATAAGATTTCACTTCATCATCAAATAACATCGTAAAATAAAAAGATTCAACATAATATTTCATGAACATCACAAATTATTTTGCTATCACTTAAGTAGATTTAGCATTAAGCATTCAGCTATTAGAAACCAAGATCTAAAATGCAAACCAGAAAAAGCCTTCCATAGAAGAGAAAATAAAAAAAAGTAGAAGCTTTGCAAAAGATGTACAAAATATTATTATTCAGGAATTCTTAATTACAAGATATGATTTGCTTTATAAAAGCAAAGATGCATAACCCTAATCTTATCTTGAGCAACAAGATAGCTCAACAAGATAAGGATGACAATAATTAACCTAGGAATTAAATAATTACCTAAGTAAAGTTATGCAAGTGCAATTAAATATTAATTACACTAACACCCCCCCCATAAGTGTAACTTAGGGAAACTAAAAAAGCATGCACCTAAAACTAAGATGAATGCAAGAAATAATGAATGAATGGGTCCTGGCAACAAGGCCTGATTAGGTACCCAAGTACAAATGCAATAATGAAGTAGAGAAGGAAAACCAGTGGGACAAAAACCCCTACAATGAGATGACTATTGTAAAGAAGCACTGGAAGAACACTATGGAGTAACACTGGAACCGAAATCCGACAAGCAAGGAAAGATACTTTTGTCTACAAGAAACCAAAAATGGAATCATAATAATGTGAGAGTAGACCCAATGCCACAGAACATTGGAAAAATCACAAACTAGAACAACCCTAGAATCTGTGAAGCAACAGTAGATGAAATGATGACATAATCTAGAAACCATGTATCTTGATTTCAATGCCAAACTGAGACTAAAAATATTCCATGGGAAGGAGTACCATAAAGACTTTGGAACATTATCCATAAAAACATGGCCCTCAAACTGAGAAGGATCTGAACCAATGTGGATCAATAACCATAATCTCTCAGCTGAAGTGTGAACTAATGTGAATCTGATATGTGTTAAGCTATGACAAGATGTGGCCAAAATAAACTAAGAAACCAGATAACCCATGCGAGTTGCCATCAAAACAAGATGGAGATGGAGATAAAAGTGCATGCACACTCTAATCAGATTATTATGCAAGAAACCCCCCTAATGGAACTTTATCTTAGTTCATTTATTACAATAACCCAATAATTGTAAAAGGAGAGAATGCTAAATGTGCATAGACAGAAAATAAGATGATGTGGTATTGAAATGAAGTACAAATATTCAAGTTTCACCTTTCCAACTACCAAAACATCCAAGTAATCTCCAAAACACCCATCAGGACAAATCTAGAATAATAATAAACCTGGGATAGATATAGAAAAAAGTGCATGGACAGCAAAATAGATCTCCTCAATACCTTTCCAATGCTGCAAAGAACACGAAAATCAGAGATCGTGGAAAAAAGTTATGAGCTTAGAAGCCATAAATGAACATCTGACTTCAAATAGAAATAAATAAAGCTAAAAAAACAATACTAAAAAATAAACTACACCACAAGAAATTGCTCAGAACCAGCTTTCTATCGATATCTTTTTTGCTCAATTTTGATACCGTATGCCCAAGTTATGCCAAAAAGAAAAAAAATGCTCCTTGAAGAAAAACTGGGGTTAGGAGGGGGCAAAGAGTGCTGGTCGTACGTTGACATCATGATGACATCAGCACTTCACTAGCATAAATTTGACAGCCTAGAGGCCGTCAGGGCAAAATATCACCCCCTTGGTAGAAATTATTTTATGGCAGTCAATATATTCTTCAACAGTCAGAATATTATGAGGCTGGCCAAGGCTAAAAGGTGATGTGCTTCTAGTCCCCATATGATCTTTAGTAGGCGCTAGGAGGCTGCTAGGGGTTGGCCATGGCCCCCATTCACCAATGTGATTGTGGCCCTGTGTAGTAGGCCTGCGAGGGCTAGAAAGCAAACCGACAATAGATTGGGGGCGCCGCCCGATGGCTGCCTTTGTGTTGTGTGGGCAGTACACAAAATTTGTGAAAAAAATTCAATTTTTTTAATTGTTTTGAAATTTCTAGCCTCGAACTGCATACTGGGGAGGTCATACGCCCCCCTAGACAATTTTTTTTTTCCTTTTCAGACTAACTTCACCAAAATTGATGAAACGACAAGCATTTTTAGGGTTTTTGGCCGCTGTGAACGCAATGGTGACCTCCGTTTGTGCCCAAAATGCTCTGAAAAATCTGCTACCTCTAGAACTTGCAAAAAATCTCCTTGCCTGAAATCCTCACAGATCTAGCAAATGATGACCAAAATATGCAAAATAAAAGTCAATCTTGACTTATTCCAGTGCTCTAAATCCAATGGTGAAGCTCGATCTAATCCAAAATGCCTCATAAATGAACTCAAGGCATGATACCCTTGAGGAATCCCAAATGAACTCTACAATGATTTTCTCAAAACATATGAGAAGGGGTTGCAAATCAAGGCTCTGATACCATGTTAGAAACCAAGATCTGAAATGCAAACCAGAAAAAGCCTTCCACATAAGAGAAAATCAAAAAAATCAGAAGCTTTGTAAAAGATGTACAAAATATTATTATTCAGGAATTCTTAATTACAAGATATGATTTGCTTTATAAAAGCAAAGATGCATAACCCTAATCTTATCTTGAGCAACAAGATAGCTCAATAAGATAAGGATGACAATAATTAACCTAGGAATTAAATAATTACCTAAGTAATTTTATGCAAGTGCAATTAAATATTAATTACACTAACATCAACAACTTCATGAAAAATAAAAGATTTTCAACAAAATTCTTTCCATTCATTTTTATTTTTTGGAACATTTTCAAATATTAACATCTATTCTAAAACAAAATATAAAAATATTGAAAAATTAAAGTTTTGCTCGATTATTCTCCATGGATTCCCCAAAGAATTAATCAAAATAAAGCAAACCGCTTTATATTTCACCAGGTTGCTTCACAACTATGTATAAAATAGTGCAATCTTTTAAAGAGATGTTTTCATTTATGGACACTGAGTAGGTTCTATATGCACCCTTATACGATGCAACATACAGTCTTATTCGGCCAAACTTACAAAACTAGCTACAAAGTATACTGAGATAGGTAGCTATCCATAAAGCCTTGATATCAATTAATGTCTATGTGCATACAAATTTTTACACCAGAATGGTTCAAAAAATAGGAAAAAACAACAAAAAATAAAATAAGTTTATGTTCCTCTGACATCCACAAATTTTGAACTTAAAAATAAAAATGTGGAAGGAAATGGCCTTTTATAGAAACAAGGCCCCAGAAGTTCAACTTAAAAGTCTATCCAGAGAATTAGAAACAAAAAATTAAAATTTGTCATATTGCATTTTCCAACTATAATCAAGAACATTATAGAATATTCAAGGCTTTGACTTCATCCCCAACAACACTTTTCTTCTTACTTCAACACAAACACTTTGTATCAATCAAGGCTACCAACTTCCTTCCAAAACACTAGAATGAGGAACACCTATTGGGACTAGGATCAACCTGAAAATTTAAAATTGAAACCAAAATAAAATTCATCATATTTCTAGTATCTGGAGTCCAAATCTTTCTCTTTTCACTTATGACTCAGGCTTCGGGATTCTTCCTTCTTTCTTCAACTGATATTCTCAAAAATCCCTTAATACTTGATGTATGTGCTCTTTTGAAATTATTTGTATTGCTCTCCAAATGAGCTTGAGCCTAATATATTCTTCAGTTACTCAAAGTATGATGTCATTTTTTTGTGCTTTGTCTGCTTCATACTTGGCTATAACATTTCTGCACTGTATTATTTCGTCAATAACCTCCACGTCAACAATTAAACATGATCTCTATTTATCCTTTCTATCCATTCCTTGAAATCTTTAACTTCCTTTCCCTCCTATCCTAATGTTTGGGGATCAAAACCTTGATGTGTCAATATTTGGATAAATTCTTGATTTTCACTAATCAAACTTCTACACTCGACAGTGACTCTTTCAAATCCTTCAATACATTGTATTAACATGTCACCTTCCCATTTCAACTGTTTCTTCCATTTTCTTAGAAATGAAATTCCATGTCTTGATATTAAATTACTCTATATTAATTCTTGGATGTCTGACTTCATGAGAATTTCAGTGTTTTGCCTTTTTTCAATGACCTGCTCCTACTGAAATCTACATTCATCTTCAAATCTTTTCAATTTCTCTAAATGATGGCATGCTTCCTTGTACTTTCTTATTGCATCTGTAATAAATTCTTCTCCTTGATTTACCTAGTATTCAATCCATTCTTCAAACATGTTCATTTTATGATGAACTGGAATAATTGCATCTACTTACTCTTGTGACATCAACACCGGATATTGGGGCAGTTCAACTTATTCTCAAATAGATAAAGTCCATATCTTAATGAATTGTTCCAAGGTAGCAACCCATTCTTTCAATTCTCTTTTCTTTTGTTTATGTTTCTATACCCTGACAACAGTAGCATTTAAATTTACTTTTATTTCCTCCAATTCTTGCTACCAAGATGAGTGTCCAAGATTAATACTTGTGATCTTATACTCTTTAGGTGTTTTTTCATGTTTGTCCTTATTATTTGTTGGAGTGGCTATCTGAATAGTTATATTTCCATATGCATTCCTCCATATGACATGCTTTGTTTTCACTCTACACCTAGGTTTAGGAGTACCTACTTCTTATATAAAATTATTAAGATTTAGAGGTAATACTTCTACTTCCATTGGAGAAGCTAATTCCCTGATTAACCAATTTGGTCTATCATCATCTTGTTGTACCTCCATAACATTTCCTTTCCCCTATTTACAACTTTTTTTAGGAACTTCTCTTTGACTTGGCACATTTTTTGAAATGGGGATCTCTTTAGTGATATCTAGAATAGATTCAAGATTGGTGGGGTTGGACACTGCCTCCTCTATTAGGAGACTTATATTTTCCTGTCTATCTAGATTTTCTATTTCATCTCTCTGAACATTATCTTCTTTATTTACTGCTACACTAGGGTTCTCTTCATTTTCCATTCCATCTCCTACAAACTGTGTAGCTTCTTCTTCTAGAACTTTAGTTTCAGCATGGCCTTTCTCTGATTCTTCAAAGAAGTGTGAGTGTTCATTAACATTTTTCACTTTCCCAAGTGAAGGCTAGGAATCAAGAGTATCTTCAACAATTCTTTCATCAACATGATCTTGCTCTACAACATCCCTTGTCTCCATTTCAAGTATGCTAGGATTTCATGCCTCTGAGGCAAGTGTTCCTTGAATAAACTCTTCTTCTTCAACATTTATAGGGTTAGAGCTTGTATCCTGAATTTCTTCTATCACCAGGTGTACCATGGATTTGTCTTTAGACTTTTTTCTTGCACTTTCTCCCACATATTACCCCATTTTTCCACCTATTCTTTAATTCAGGCTTCATCTTCTTCAGAAATTTCCTCTAAAGCTATAGGATTCCCTCTGAGTGCTCATCTCATACTAGCCATATTAACAGAAGGGGGAGAGGTAAACAATGTTGCATCCCTTCAAGATGTAGACCTGGTTTGTGCACCAACATTCTTTGTTGCTCATGTTCCTTTACCAATAATTATTCTTGTTCTGGGTTTAGCTGTGGAGGAATATGCACCTTTAGGTCTCATTTTTTATTTATCTTTAGGGTATGTACAAGATCATGATGGGCCAAAAAGTGGCAATATGATGGGTATGTAGCTGACGATTTTTTTTTACCCAAAATTGATGAAACAAAAAGGGTTTTTAAAGGAGATTCTCAACTTTCCACCAATATAAATTATGCTTTAGTTTGAATTTAATAAGTAGTTATTTTTCATTTTCTATTTGAATTATGACTAAAGTCCTAATTGATAGGTTGATTGAAAAAATCTATAGCTTTCAAACGGTATCACATTTTTTGAATGCAAAACATGCATCACATTCTACACTTCACATACTATAGGATTAAAAAATAAAAATTGAATTTCATGAAGTTTTGAGCAAGTTAAGGTGGTCATACAAGTTTTTATATTTTGTAAAAGTTGTAATAAAAATTCATAATTAATTATTTACTTGGAAAAACTACAAAAAATATGCATCACATCAGGACATGAGTCCTCTACTTATATCTAAAATATTATAAAGAAATAATATCATTTTATTGTGGTTAGGGTGGACAACACCTACTTATTTTTTCCCCAATTTAAGTACTACTACATTGAAATTTCAAATTTTCACCAAATAGATTTTTTTTCTTTAAAGAAACCTAGTAGTTTAGAAACTACATTCAATTTTCTGCAGATTCTATTCTTACTTATTTTTGAAATAATATAGATAACTTATTCAAATTTTTCTAACTCTGATTTTTCTAATTTTTTTGCCACTTAAGGGCCTGTTTTTTCCATGATGATCCTGCACATACCCTTTACCTATCTCTACATCTTTCTATTTATTAGATGGTTTTATGGGAACACTTTTCTTTTAGTTTCAAGTATTCTTTCTTCAATTCTAACACTTGGAGTCAACTTACTATTATTTCTTTTCTTCTTGCTAGTAACTCCACTTTAAAAATTAGTTTCATCTCTTTGATTTCTTCTTTTATCTTCCGAGAATATAGGTTCAATTCCTCTTTCTCTCAATCCTTCACAAAATTCATCAATCCAATGTTAAGTATACCTTAAGACTGGTCTAGTAAAGTCATCAATTGATGTCATATCTTCATTGTCAACACCTGGGTCTGGAATGGGTTCATCATATACCCTGTCATCATTGTAAAATTGATTCAACACCTGACCATCATCTTCTTCCAACTGGTCTGGCATGTCATAAATTTTGAGCATCTGAGCAAATGTTAGAGTCATTCTTTCATATTTTCTTCTTCTTACCACGTGCTCATCTTCACAATTAAGCCAATAATCTTCTAAATGAGGCACATGACCACAAAAATGAGCTATATTTTTAGCAATATTTCCTTTAATATCATAATACAGTCTCTAGAGTGGGAACTCTTCAAAATACTAGATCCTCTTTTCTTCTTCACACAAATCAGTTGCTCTAATTGCACTACATTTATAATTTCCTATCGTGATGGGAAATTTAAGAGAGGATTTTTTGCGGGCATGGCTATAAAGATCCTGAGATGGTTTTAACTATCTCACTAATTCCAATAAACAATTTTATCTATAGGATACTTGGGTAGCATGAATAGGTGTCCATCAAATCCCTCCACTCTAATGTAGGAGTAAGTTGTGAACTATATGTACTAGCCTCCCATAGGCTGAATGGCACTATCATTAACTTTCCTATAATCATCTTTATACCCATGGATGGTGATCTAGGGTAGATGTGCATATATCAAACTATTGCCAACCTTTGTGCCCAAAGTACCAACCTTTTTTAGCCCTTATTTACTGGCTCTATAGCACATGATTAAGTAACATATGATGACATGTTGAATAATTTGGTTTTGGGGAATGTAGTAATTCATTCATGTAGTTTGTCACTTATCAATTTTCCCTAATGCAACTCTATAGGACCCTCTATCATACGGGATATTATCACAAACATCCAAGGTTCAAATTTGCTTGCATCTCTTAAACCAATAACTCTGCTCAACAAATTTATAATATCTTACATTTCTTGTTTAAACATAGACCTTTGAATTATCTTGCTTTGTTGTGTAATTGGTTGTTGGCACCATTAGGTGCTCATAATTTCTCTATTATGCTCCTCAGTGCTCTTATATGTCTTGGTCTTGGCCTTTAGGTCGACATTAAACATCTGTGTGTAAATGGGGACACCAAATGTATATATGATTCCTTTCTATGATAGGTTCGCATAAATGCTTCCTTCTTTCTCAACAATCCTCTTGGCTAGGTTGTAATGATTTATACATTGCATAACTAATTCAAGTGCTTCCATTGCTGGTGGAAACCCTCCTACAAGAAGTAACCCATTTGCCACAACACTCTTGGTACATTGATAAGCATTCTCTTGTAATAGACATGAATGGATTTCAATGTTAGAAGACCATGATCCCATGTGGGTGTTTGTAACCACTACATTGATGGGTAGAGCTTGTGAATTGCAATAATTGAATTCATCTTTTTCCCTTGTGTTAGAAGTACTCATTTTGTATATAGTGTGCTCTGCACTTTTCAGAATATGTGTCTTGTGTGCGAGTTAGGATTTGATTTAACAAAAACTTACATTTCATAAAATTTTCAATTCATTTTCAATTAAATTTAACAACTCAAAGAATAATTAACATTTCAATTTCAGAATGGGAAATACCATTATCAAGAATTTTTTTTTAGCCTGAGAAACTCTTAACAAAGTATCAGTTATTCAAAACATACTTGGTTCTAGTTAATAATGGTGATTCTTCATATTGTAACTTAAACTCTTGATATCTTCATCTTAATTTCTCAAAATTTTACCTTTCTTTGTGTGCTAAAGTTGCTTCGTTAACTGAATGTCCTTAGAAAATTTGCAATATGACATGAAATGGAGTGTTGTAAAAGAAATTACAGGCTTGAGGTGGTGCCAAGTATATAGGTAGTTTGCCACCTTCATTAATTACCTGTTATTTCACATTAATTCCTAGAATAAAGGTGCAATCAATATGGATTATGGGCCAAATCACAAACACCTAGATTTCGGCATTGGCTCACTATTTGAGAAGAAAGATGATGCGGTGATTATAAGTGGAAATCAGATGTCATGCTAATTCTTTGCAAGGTATATGTGATTAAATATATATGATCAATTGGTGATCACTAAGATTAAAGCTTTTCCATATTTCTTTTGAAAGGAGCAAACAACACCAGGATCCAGGAAATACCTTCTAAAGAAAGAGAAAACTAGAATGAAAAGAAAAAAATCAGAAACCAAGTCTAAAAGATAAAATTGACATATTTCAAAGCAGACTCTCCAGTTTTCATCTTTCAAAAGAAAAAAGAAACAGTAAAATACCGAACTTCAGTAAAAGAGGAAATTACTGAGATTAAAATTGTGATCAATGAAATACTGAGCGGAGCTAGAATCTTAAGAAGATACAAATTATTTTTTCTCAAACATAGGACTCCAAGATTCCAATTTTCGGTAATAGACAAATCATTGAGAGCATACTGAAGCACCAAAACTAGGAAACAAAAGGATATGACAACAAAGAGGCCAAGTGAAAATGAGAGAGGACAACAACAACCAACTAGACATCAAAACAACGCTAAAGTGAGTGAAAAAAAAAAAAAGAGGAAGAAAAAAAGAAAAAAGGGGGTCCAAATTTTTCCAAGGGGAGAAAGGGGGTCCACATTTTTCCAAGGGGAAAAATGGGGCATGTTGTGAGACCAGACAATAGAGAGTAGAGTAGAGATTGTTGGTCATGGAGAATGGAGGTAAGGAAATTTTGAATACTTTGTAGGTAAGGAAATTTGGGCTTTCGTAAATGCAAATTTGATTCTTTTAAATTATTTTTTATTGAATTTCATTGTCTCATAGTTTTATGGCATGTGTCTTAGTTGATGCTATTTATTGACCATTAGGTCACAAAAATTATAATGTGAATATTGAAGTACATTTATGAGGGCTATGAAAGGGATTCTATCTTACAAATTTATTTTTCTATGGTGGGCGATAGTGGTTTGGGAAATATAGATCTTAAATAATTTTAGCGATAGATGAGGAAGAACATCAAGACAACAAGGATTGAGGCTACTTTTTCAAGCAGGCTTGCACATGTAGGAGGGTTTCTTGTTTTTGTCTAATGTATCAATTTAGTAATTACTTGCATCAAATACTATAGAACTAAAGAAATATAAATTAAGTGTGTTGTTTTGAGGTTGGTAGCTAAGTTACATGGGCCCTCTATGACTAGTGTGATAATACTCCCAAACAAGGAAGCTTATGCAAATATGAATGTGGAGAGTGTGTGAAGCTATTGCATTGGCATGAAAGAGAAATTCTTTAATAATATTATGAAATGTGGGTTGAAAAATCCAAGGAAGGAAAATTCCAAACTATGAAAAACCCTTGTTTGGTCTTACTTTAAAAAATACATGTTCTATCATAATGTTATTGCATATATTTTATGGAGATGAGGAAACAAGTTCTCATCACTATTGGATGTGTCTATTCATTCTTGTAATAGGTTATGAACCCAAATATGTTGATTGGCGGAAGTTAAGGAGTGAGAATAATTTACATGATCAACTAATAAATTTTTAGAATGCACATGACTTTTACATGAGCTCACATTTGTTTTATGTAATTGCTAGTATGCATTTGTGGCCTATACTTGATGAAGTAAGAGTTTATGATGAATCAACTCAAATATATGATTTATATCCTCCATTTCAATTAAATCTCAATAATAAACATTTTAGGAGTGTCAATGATGCATTCACTATGCTCAAAGTGAGTGAACTTGATGCTAATTTGGGCCAAATATTTTCTTTTGAGGTTACAAAGATGATTAAATGATTTGGAAGTTATTTTATTTAGTTTTCTAGATTTTTCTATATAAGAGTAGGTGGTTTTGATGAGTATCCTTATAAGTTTCCAAGGTATCCATCTGATCATTTGGTTGAAACTAAGTTGTGCAAATAAATGGAGATGGTTAAAAAAGTGCAGGTACCTAAGGAAAGTAGGCTATAAATTTCCATTGGCATTGTCCTATTACATTTGTTAATGTTTAGTTGAGGCACAAAACATAGAGACATGCCTTGTAAATATTACTATGAATTATTTTAATATGAGACATCCTTTTGATAGAAAAAGGATGTGTAAAGAATAATTTGTATCTTGGAAGTAAAATTAAACACCTTCCTCATTTAGAATATTATTGGGAGGATTGTGAAAATGATATTGAAGTCAAGAAGAGGGATCGATGTAGATTAAGTGTGAAAATATCAAAGAATGTGGATTGGTTTTTGATATTGGAGGGATAGTAGATGGGTATGTGCAGGATCATCATGGAAAAAAAAGGCCTTTAAGTGGTAAAAGATTTAGAAAAATCAAAGTTAGGAAACTTGATGTAAAAATTTGAATAAGTTATCTATATTATTTCAAAAATATATAACAATAGAATTTGTAGAAAATTGAATGTAGTTTCTAAAATACTAGGTTTATTTTAAAAATAAATAAATCTATTTGGTGAAAATTTGAAATTTCAATGCAGTAGTACTTAAATTTCAGGGAAAAAATAAGAAGTGGGTGTCTATCTGACCACCCTGACCACAACAAAATCATAATATTTTTTTATAATATTTTAGATATAAGTAGAAGACTCATGTATCGATGTGATGCATATTTTTTTGTAAATTTTTTTCATGTAAATAATTAATTATGATTTTTTTATTATAAATTTTAAAAAATATAAAAATTTGTATGTCTAACCACCTTAACTTGGTCAAAACTTCATGAAATTCATTTTTTTTAATTTTAATCCTATAGTATGCAAAGCATAGAATGTGACACATGTTTCAGATTCAAAAAATGTGATACCATTTGAAAGCTATATTTTTTTTCAATTAGCCTATCAATCAGGACTTTAGTGTAATTCAAATAGAAAATGAATAATAATTATTTATTAAATTCAAAGTAGAGCATAATTTATATTGGTGGAAAGCTAAGAATCTCCTTTAAAAAAACTTTTCGTTTCATCAATTTTGGGTAAGAAAAAAAGTTGTCAACCACATGGGCCATCATATTACTTACATATCACCACTTTTTGGCCCATCATGATCCTGCACATACCCAGATGATGGTTGAGATATGATTGATGACTAGTTTATTTGGAATATATTCAATCTTTGTCACTCACTCTAGTTGATTGAGATACATAGGAGGACAAGGATATCAATAAAAGATGCTTCTTTATTTTAAAGAGACCTAAATAGTGATATGGATGTGAAGAGGAAAGAGAATTCTAGCAGTTAAAATTTAGTATCAAGTTCAAGAGTAGCGAAGCAATCAAAATCAAATACCACATCAACAAGCATAATGAGTCTTTATGTTACAAAAGAAAGGTCAATTATGGCTAGGATTTGTGCCCCGATGGTAAAAAAAATGAAGATGTAAAGCTTAAGATTACTTGTGGTGAAGAGGAACCCAAGTCTAGACCCAAGTTGTGGGTGAAAATAGTTGATATAGATCAAGATAATGTAGAGGAAGTGCAAGGAGATGAAGTTGCTCTGTAGTAGGATAATGGGTATTAATCATGGGTATCTTTGATTATATTAGGAGAAAACCTCTTGATTATAGATAATACTAATCATATGTCTACTGGTGAAAAAGGTGGTGAAGATTTTGAGATGTAGCTAGCAAAGAAAAATTCCATCCATCTTGTCAAATTTTAGATTAAGTGCATCTAATACTCCATCATCTTGTCAATGGGTGAGAAATAGTAATCAATAAGAGGAAGTATGAATATGCCACTATACTTTAATTTGATTTGGTTACAAAATGATTACATACGAGTTCTCTCAAGGGTTAAAATTATAATATTGCTTCAAGGTTGATGTTTGATTCATTAGGAGAATAGTATGAGGAATTAGAAAATCCAATCAATGGTAAGGAAAGGGAGGAGGCTGGAGAAGGGGACTATCAAGTTTCAAGGATTGACATGAGACCTCTAATGCACTAAAGTGACATCCATAATTTCTAGGTGTGAGTTGTAAAACTTATGGAGAGAACAAAAAAAGAAAAATCCAACAAAAAGAAACTTGAAGATCAATTAAAAATATTGACTTATATAGAGATCATTTCAAATCATTCAATAGATCCATTGGATGGTCCTTTTCTTTGAGATAATTTGGTTATGTATGGTGTTTTAAAAATTGCAATCGAGATATTTAATTGTTTGGATTTACATATAAGATCATGATAGTAAAAACCTTGTGCTTCCACAAAAAACACTTGCACACAATGAGGATAATTCACATTATCAAAGAGATTGAAAAAATATTTGATTAAAATATGTAATATGACCTTGCATATATATAGGCCATGAAGAGGAAATCCACCTATCATGTGGATTGGCAAGTGCCCCATGTTGTTGCACAAATAAGTAGACAAGTGTCCTATAGGTGTCAACCTTTGGATCACTTGGAATGTGTGAACCAACAACCTATTTGACCAAGACATCAACCTTTGTGACAAGTGTTAAATGAATACAAAAGTGACCTTTGAGGTGAGATTAAAATTCATCCAACCTCAAAAGGTATGGACATAAGGTTTACCAAACAACTAGGTAAAAATTTGAATAAGTTATCTATATTATTTCAAAAATATATAACAATAGAATTTGTAGCAAATTGAATGTAGTTTCTAAGATGTTGTCTAACCTCATCAACCAAAGTACATTTACTATAATGAATAGATAAATTTTTCACTCAAGCTCCCCCTTTTAGTGATACTTTGGGGGATCAAAAAAGTGTAATAGATATAAATAAATGGGTCCCGCCTATGCAACCTAGTGAGTACCCATGTATAATGCAATCTCTCGTAAATGGAGAAAGATAGAAAACCCAATGGGGAAAAAATATCCCCCAAAGGAGAGAATGAGAAGGATAAGACCTCTTAAAATTATGACCCATGAAGATAGGAAAATGATGATGAATAACTCCTGAAGCATGTTGAATTTGTAAACTCTATTAAAGATGAACCCATGTCTACTAGAATCATTGAACCTCCAAGAAATGTAGATCAAGATAAGAGATACAAAAAACTTCATTAGTGAACATAGGGAACACTACTCAACCATGAATACATAGATGCTAGTAAGTTGAAATTATATATAGTACTATGATTATAGAGTATGATCAATAAATGCATGAGTGACATGTGTACATTACTAAAAAGTGCATCATGGTGCTCTACATAAGAACTAGAATCTCACAAAATATGATCCACTAAAATAATCCCCCATATGATAGATAAAGATAGAAGGTCCCTCGACTACTCCATTGAAAGAAGCATTCTAGCATAACACTATCATAACCCCCCCTTAATGCTAAGAGGTATAAGAAGACTAACTAAAATTGGACACAAATTTGTGCAAGGAATTTAGTCCCAAAATTAGGTCCTAAGTACAACATATAAATCAATGTAACAATGTCAACATGGATGTATGCCTCTCTAATCATGAAGATAAAAATCAAAGTAACCATCCCCAATACTTGAAATTAGCCCATAAACCATCTCGTAACAATCATCAATGAATGATATCATAAACTCAAATGCAGGAGGAGATAACCATGTTATAACATCCCTCAAATGAATCCTCCAAAACTAACTATCCATAACTCAAGATCCATATCTATGAAAGATAAATCATATAAACTCATGCTAAACCATCCTCAAATGAGTATCTGAATCAATCACCATGAATCAACTCAATCCCATGAGAAATCAAAGCATTAAACATAACACATCTGAAAGATATAATGGGAAAATACCTCTCAAATAATAAACTATTGAGTAGACCAAGAGTGGGGAATGAGAATGATCCTCGAGGATAACAAAGTCATCATGACTCACTCCAAGAACAATCTACTCTATCAGTCCATCATGGACTCATAGCCATATCCAAGCGAAAGCTACTTGGTCTTCCTGATGAAACCTCCAAAGAGTAATCATCTCAAGCAAATGTCTCTAATCACAAGAGAATTCCAACCATCACCTACATCTCCAAGTATCAATGAGTACTTGTAACCAATCAATCCATGCCAAAATCCAAATGAAACATAGCATCATCATTAAGTAATCATGGAAATGATCAATTACTTAATACAAAGATAATCACACAAGATCAATGTCAAAGCTCCAACCGTAGAATTAGGAACCTATCATGACAACATGATCTAACCATATCCTCCTAAGATATTACATGCACTATAGCATATATATACATCCTAGTCTCAAGAGAACAAGTACCGTGCTAAACTCTAATCGTGCATCAAGAGTGAACCATGACATAATAGCAAACACTCTAAACCAAGAAAACATATCTCCAATCACATGAAGATAACCATACCAATGATACATCCACGTCACTACCAAAAACTCCCACTAAACCGTGATACGAGCAACACATGGCATCATGACAACCATCCTCTCCATGAATATCATCTAGGTCTACACACACTCAACTACAATATCAGTAACATACAAGTGAAACTAAGATCTCCAACCCAAGAAGATACATACAACCACCAAACCATCATAAACATATCCATCACCGCTAAGCCATCACTGTCAAAATCTCCAACTAAAAGTGTATAACCAATGAATGTAACAAGCTATCATTACATCATGATAAATATCTCTTAATGAATATCAACCAAAGATCCCTCATACAATCAAAGAACCCAAATGCAACATGAGATCCCCACCAAAGAAGGCAAAGTAAACCATGATCGACATACCAAGAAGATACACCATCACAACCTAAATTAGGATCCAATCCAACACCACCAATAATACACCTGCATAAACCATCAAGACATGCCAAAGTCTCTAAAGAACAAGATACATCCATGATACCATGATCGCCACCAAATATACAAAAACTCAACCCAATTGTGTCCTACATATCTACATAACATAGTCAACTAAGTCAACTACATAGGTCTCATATCATGACTATACCTAGTAATACCATCTCACCTCCTAAACATGACATCAAAACTAGTAAACCAAGTGATTAAACTAAGCCACCAAACTGAAAATGCATCAACTTTGAAATATCTATGGGAGTAGACAACCCATGTCCAAGTCATAGGTGTAACAAGTAAGTATAGACTACCTACAATGTTACACAACTTGTAGATACAACAATGAAGCATACAAATCCAACTAAATACTAATAACCATGTAAAAAAGAGAATAATTTGAGATGTACAACTAAGCATACAATGAATCCAACATCTAATCTCCTAGATCAAACAATTTCCATAAGCTCATAGTATCACCATAGTCAAAATAATCCATAAATAGATTAGGATAGAATGTTAGCAAATAAATCATGTCTAAACATATCCAAACCTAATCCATTGTGTAGTGCTATGAACAAGATTTGTTTTTACTATTCAAAGTCCAAAAACCAACTCTGTATGCACCTAATATGACCTCTCAAAGCTAAAAAAAATCTGATTTCTAGCTAGCAAAACACCATCAAAATTGTAAAATATCATAAAATAACTAGCGCATAGTGTAGAGCACTGATTCAACTTTCAAATGAGTCCAAGAAGTTGAAAAATAGAGCACCTGGGTGAAAGTTATGCCCCTTAGAAAAAAGTTATCCAATTTTTCTATACAAGGAAAAAAATCACCCCCTAGGTGGTGGGATGGTGGCTCACCTAATGGTGGATGAGCCACTCAACAGTACCACCTGCTTAACCGTTGGACCCGAAATTTTATATATTTCAATTTAATTTGAAAATGCGTTTTAAAAGGGTTAACATTAATAAAATATGTGATGGAGATTTTAATTTAATATTAATAGTGAATATTTAATAAACAAACATTTTTTAAAAAGGCATTAAAACCATTTAAAAAGTGAATGATGGTTTGACCAGGCCCTCCTGATGGTCACTGCCAGCGGGACTGCTGGTGGTACCTTATGGTACGATAGGGTACGACATAGGGGGGTGTTGACCTACCCCCAATTTTTTTTTGTTTGAATTTTCAATTAAACTTTTCTATCGGCCTTTCACTAATAATTATTTTATTTTATTTTACTTTTGTAGGTTGAGTTTTTTTATACTGACGGACAATAAAATATTTTAATAACTTTTTTTTAGTACAATTATGATGTCGGTATGGCCTACAAAAGGGGATCAGGCTAAAAAAATTGCATTTTTTTTCTAGTTACCAAAATGTATTGAATTTTATATCAAAATTTCATCTTTCGGCCAACCTAAATCCAACCATGAGGTTCATTTTGTCCCAAGAGGTTTTTTGTAAAATTTACCGCACAAAACCCCCATTTGAATGCACAACCAAGAAACCCTTTTTAGCCAAAAAATTTCATACCCCAAATCTACAAACAACCCATCATAATAGCAAACCCAAAACCCTTAGATCTGCAATAAAAAATCTACAAAACCGTCATATCTTGCCATGTATCTCATTCTATCACGCATTGCATAGATTCAAACTTCAAGAAATATTTTATGAACCTAGGGTTATAACAAAAAATCTTGAACCATGAAATCTTTAATACCACTTGTAAGGAAACTTGTAGCCATCTAATGACAATTTCCACATTGCTCAAAAGAGATAACAATGCAAATAAGTACTCAAAATCCACATGCAAGAGAATAGACAACATACCCATTAAAGATGAAACAAGATATACCCTGGGAAAACCATCAAGAGGGAAAAAACCAACCTCCAAAAGCATCCATACGCCATCTTATTAATTAGCAATAAGCAAATACAAGAGTTACAATGAACACTTCTGAAGCATCAAGTCCTCTAATTCATTCCTATGTGTCCAAGCGTGAATCCACACATCCCATGCCATGCTTCACAAATGCACTCCTCAAAAAGACTCAATAATGATAGCCAAACCACTCAACCCCAACCTAAACCACTACACATGTGTTTTCTTTTATAGACACAAGCTCACACAAAATACAACTAGTGATAGGGTGAAACCATGTACCACAAAACCATGTGAATACAAAACCACTAACCCCTTATTTAATATTGGGTACTAAAACATCACATTATTGAATATTTCCCCAATATTAAATTATTATCAAATTTCTCCCACACATTAAATAATAATACAATGTTACAGTACTACATCAAGTGGACCCCAAATAATTACCTAGTGTGATTAACCACACCACCAAGGTGCATCACAACTAAATAATTATTTAATTAAAATATTATGATAAATAATTTTATGCAATGGCATACAACACCATTCCCAACAAAATGATATTCTCTAATTTCAATTCAAATGAAATTAAGCTAGATGCAATGAAATGAATGAAACAATAATTCTATAAACTGAAATGGATATCTAACAACAACAAATAGAAGCACATAAACAAATTTTTTAATGCTGTAAAATGTAGTTTGGGATTTGAGACGAGACTAAACCACCCAAAGGGGCATACAAGTCCTAGTTACGGGTTTTTAAGGGATCCAAATGCTGATAAACAGTCAACATAGAATACCTAGAAATCAAGTAAAACCATTTATACAGGAATAAATCACCCAGAGGGGTGTATGAGTCCCGGATTAGGATTTTTGCCCAAATTTTAGAAAAAATTGAATTAATGTTAGGTTTTTTTATTTGTATGATGTCTAGAATAAGTGAAATTATAGTTTTGAAATGGAATTTAATGATGCAAGATGCCAAAATGAAACCTATATGCACTTTCACTAATGCAAGATTTAGAAACCCTAGATACAAATTAACTAATGCAAAACCTAATGCAAAGTTAATGCAAGCTAGATCTAGAACTATAATGCATTCCAAATAAGAAATGAAGGTTTTCTAAAGGCTAGGTTCACCAAAATGAAACCTATAAATTATGGGTTGTATGTATGTTTTAATTTAGGAGATACAACAACCAATTTCATACAAGTTCCACTCAAGGAAACCTTAGAGATCTCAATCCAAGGACAGAATGAAAGAAAGAGATCTACAATAATGTGTACTACGGTATGATTAAAGGTATAAAGGGGGTTCACCACTAAGCTACGGCTTGGAAAGAAAATAAATTTAAATGATATGCAAGACTTAAGTAAAGGACCTAGAAATGAATTCAAATTAGAATATTAAACTTAGAAAGTACATAGGTGCACCTGAAAACTTAAGAGGTTTGAATGAGGGTATGAAATCCTAAAAATGTTGACTTTAATGTTCACTGGGACTCATACAATAGGCTGGGTGATTTAGTCCCAGATTAGGGTGTTTGGAAAAAATTAGAATTTGGAACTAGTAACTTAAGATCTGCTAGAAATATTTGAAATCAGGTATACTTGGACTCATACACCACAAGTGGCGATTTAGTCCCAATACCAAGGTTGATTTGAAACTCTAATATCCTTTTAGGTTCTTCTGTAACTTATTTCCTTCCAAATCTCCAAATTTGAATCACTAAATTGCAACCTGTAGGTGACTTTATGTGATCTTGCAATGTAGATAACAACTTTGACAACTTTGCAACTTTGACAAATTTCTCCAACCATTCTCTTCAATGGTTCTTTAACCAAGATCTACAAATCACACACTAAAGAGAGGGAAAAATGTTGTTTTGTTAGTGGATAGGGTTTTTCCTTAGTCAAACCCCATTTTGGTAATCAAACCTTGAAATGAAATGAAATAGAAAGAATGACTGATGAATGAACAAGCATGCTATGTTGCGACTCACAAAATCCTTGAACAAAAGGCTGTAATATTGTATGTAATGGATAGCATGAATGGGGATCTTGAATCTTGATTTGAATGCTTGCTTGAATAATAAAAACCTACATCACAAATGTTAGCTCAAAAACAAACATGATGTATGATGACTTTGACATGATGCTTGAATCTTGAATATTGCTCCAAAATGCTTGATAATCACTCTTGAATGCTCTTGTGAAATCTTGTAAGTGCTCTTGATCACAAATTGCCTATAGGAATGCTTCATCAATTTACTAGGTGAAAAATGAGTGAAATAACCTTGTATTTATACTTGTTTATGCTAAATTTCTTGAAATTACACCACTACAAGCAGACATCAAATCTTGGAGGATAAAATCTTTCCAAGAATTTTAATTTAAATTAGGTATAAGCTAAGTGGGACTCATGTTCCAATTGGGGCATATTAGTCCCATTAGGCTAAGCTTGGGACACAAATTTCAAGAAATTCTTAGTTTTATGTTAAATTTAGATATAGGCCTCAAAACTTAGGTGGGACCCATATGTCCAAGGTGGTATATGAGTCCCAGATCACTAAATATAGGCCACTCAATCCAAAATCATTAATTTATAATTGGTCAATTCATATATTTCAAGATTATCCTCAAAACTATGCATTAATGTGGATGCAAAACAAGTGTGAAAATGTAAAGGGATACATTTTTCCACACTACATGTATCTCCATTCTTCTTTTTTTCATAACCATTGTCCTTTCATTTGTCTTGTGGTTTCCTTTTAGGGATAAAATAAGGCATTGAGACATTTAGTTCTCTTCCATGTTGACCCAAAAGCTTTCCTTTTTTTATTCTTCTCTATGTGTCATTCCTCCTTTATCTTCATTGTTCTACGTGAGTATTTGGGGAATGATGATAATTCCAAGCTTGATTATGTCTATAGCAAAGACATACAATGACCCTAAATCTATGGATCCCTTATGTGTTATCTTAGGGTTGCATATGAGGAGGCAACCTCCTTTCCATGACATAGCTCTACATTGAAACATATGTTTGGCATAGGGCTTTCAAATTAAACCTCTCATGTATTGGTATTTACCATTCTCCACTTTAAATTAATTTCTCACAACATGGTATTTACCAATTTCTTTAAAGTGGGGGCATACACATCCCCAATCATTGTTTTCATATTCCTTTAAAAGTATGGTCTTCTTAATTCATGTGATGTGTCTTCTTCTAGGTGACATTGGATTTGGTGTCCTCCATGAGTGTGACCTTTCTTGACATATGACATTCCTCTTGGTAGTAATGCTATGGCTTGCATTCTCTAAGGTATGAATCTTTTATCCTTGGCTAGTCCTCTCTTGGTGACATTAAGCATAATATTCCCTAAAGTGATACCTTTCTTGTTGAACCATAGATTTTAGGGGGTGTAGAATGCTATGACTCTCTTTTGCTCAATTAGGGTCTTTGACCTAATGAAAAGAGATAGATCCCACACCCAAAATCTAGGTGGTTCACTCAAACTAAGGAATGTATGATGAAATTATGACTAAACTAAATGATTTAAATAAAGGAAACTAATGAAAGCTAACGATTATTGAATGGAAACTAAAGAATGCAACTTGTTTTAAAACACATTGTGTTATGCAGAAATGGACTAGAAATGTGAACAAAACTAAATAGAAAAGGATGAAACCGAATGTGTGCACTTGAGATATGGATGGAGACTAGAAATGAATTTTGAAATGTTTTTGATGCTGATTTTAAGGCCTAGTGGGACTCATTCACCATTCTGAGCAAATCAGTCCTAGTTCTGTAAAACTATTCTAGAACCCACTTCAGACAAATGGGTATCCAAAAATGGAGAAAACCAAAATCAGGCCTAGAAGTGGGACTCACTCACCACCCATGGAAAATGAATCCACTTTTTAATTTATGAATATTCAAATGAGAAAACAAGAGCTATTAGACTACACTTTGGCTTTCTACAGGTGTCTAGTTTTGAAACTATTGGATTCAGGCCTGAAAATGATTTTTTATTGATATTTTGACTTTTTTAATGAAGAGAAGACTTTAAAAACTTTGAAATGAAATATTTAATGATTTCTAAGCCTCAAAGATGTCTAAATCTACAAACACACAAGACAAGAGAGAGAAATGGTGAATGTTAGGGCATGGGAGTTTGCCTTGATCAAACCCCTTTTAGTTAATTAAACCAAAATAGAGAAAGAATGTGATGAAGCATGCAATAATGGAGTTATTATCTTGCCATGATGTTTTATATTGATTTTTTGTATAAATGGAGGAAGATTCTACCCTTGAATGTTTTAGGAAGCTATCTTGATGACTTGCAATGATGAAACCCTAGCTTGCTTGACTTGAGAAAGAAGATAATTGATGAATGAGTTGTGAATGAGTTAAGATATTGAATGGGGGTTGAAATGGATGGAAAAACACTTCTTTATACACATTTATGCCCTAATAACCTAATAATACCTCATCATAGGCCAACATAAGGTATTTTTAAAAATAAAAACTAGAAAACAATTTTAAATTATTTTGAATTTGGAGCCAAGAGGGACTCATTCACCACCCATGGCGAATGGGTCCCACCTTAGACTTGTAAGTGGGTGTCAGGAATTAAGTCACATTTAATGTTATTTGTTGGGTTTACATTAAAAAGTACACTTAATTAAGCCGTATGAGTGCATAAAGGGGTGATATAAAGCACAAGAAAGGTGTAAATAGTGATAACAAGCCTAGAAACCATGAAATCTTGCTACAAGATTTTAAAACACTTTAAAATAGGACTTAATAAGTGATAAAAGGTTATTTTTAGGTGAATTATAGTAAGAGGAGTCTAGAAAAGTGTAGAAATGCATTTCAACACTTCACAACACCTTCAAAAGACATTAATAAATACATTTTAAAGGGTCCAAGACATAGTGTGGATGTGAAAAATACTTCACAACACCAAATAAAGGCCTCATTAAGTCCAATCTATCATCAATTATCCCCTAAATTAAGCAAGTTGTCTTTCTTTCTACTATACATTTATCCCCCACTTTAGTGAGAGGATGAACTTGCTTCAAAATCACACTAAAGTAGATATTCAAGAGATTCCCAATCATACCAATGTAGATGAAAAAGGATGACAAAGACTAAAGGGGGTTGCACAAGCCCCTAGGATCCAAGATCCTAAGTCGAACCAACATGAATGCAAAAGGACATACACAAGGTGAATTAGTTTCACCAAGACAAGATACATGATCATGTACAATGGCAAGAACTAGGAAGAAGAGATTTAGATGAAAATGATAATTTGGATCAAGCTTCGATCATTTGTATAACATGTTGTAGATTAGATCTAGGTTTGTTTGTTTTAGAAATAAAATGAATACTCACTTTGGGGTGATGAAACACTTGGTTTTCCACTGAGTGAGAAATCCCAAAAGTATACTCACTTTTGGGCCACAAAACTTCTGGTTGTCCATAGGGTGAGAAAGCCCAAAAGGTGAGACACATACAACCAATATGTACTCACAAAAATAGGTGGGGGAAATTCGTGCCTCGAAATGGGCTTCCAGCTCAACCATATCAAAGTTATACCTCTTGATAACTTTAATAAGGTGCCACAATGACAAGTGATTTTTGAGCTCTATGAGGTAAGCAAAACTTCACGTATGCTTGATACTTATAGACATTGTTAATGCAAGATATTGCAAAGATTGTTCGAAGGTATTTTGCTTAGTTCGTGCAAGGTCTCATCTTAGGGAACATTGTATCTAATGCTTCAAAGAGAGGATGTGCCAAAAGAAGTATCATGCTCTTGGAGGGAATCAAGTCCAATGTCTCCACCAAGAAAAGGACACATTGCAAGAAGAAATAAATCACATAATGAAATGTGAGTTGTGATGTATGCCTCCACTTTAAAGTGGTTGTGAACACCAATACTGTGACAAATTGCTTTAAAGTAGAAGAAGAGGACATGAGAGATTATTCGGAAAGCCCTATGCCAAGTCATATGTTTTCGAGAAGCTACATCATGAAAAAGGGTAGTATTTCACATGCGAGCCAACTTAAGGCACATCGTCCACATCCCAAGCTTGCTCTTATATGTTCATGAAAGGTTAACGACTAGCCAAAGGAGGAAACAACATATGACATATGAGGATAAGGCTATGAAGCCCCTTGCCCCCATTTAGTGCGGGACAAAGGTGAGCCAAAATGATTGATGAAATGTTGGTGAGAGTGAAAATAGGTATCAATTAGAGGAAGTAGGTGCTTCCACAAAGGGAAGCATACCAAACTCCTAAATTTTTTGGATTTTATGACTCAAAGCTTTACATTCATTGGTGAAATGACCATGAACTCTATGATAGGCACAAAATGAAGTCTTGTAATAACATTTCTTATGAGTTCTGGGAGGGAGGGTGATCAAGCAATCTTGGAGGAGTCTCGACAAGATACCCTCTTGATCAATGGTAGAAGGTGGTCTTGGAGTTGATGACAAAGGTAAATATTGCTTAGTATTACATGTCATACTTACACAAGTCTCTAGATTGCGACATTTTGTTCTCACTCTTATAGGAGAAGGGAAGATCTATCAAATGCAAATAATTGGTATCTTATGAGATGACATTAACATTAAGTGAAAAGTTCGTATTTTTTTAAAGAATGATGTTCAAGACCATTAGTGTCGAGGAGTTCAAGATCAAAAATTGTTAAGGATGATTTAGGAGTGTGTTGTGTGAGATTTTTGATTTTTATTGAAGGCTTGGGGATTTCTATCAAAGGGGACCATGAGTTGTTTGTTGTGTGATGGGGTCTACAGGGTTGTGCATACCTTGTTCATTAGCACCACATCCTTTTCCACTATAGCCAAGTTGTTTCATAAGCTCACACCCTTTTCCATAAATATTTTTCATTGCTTTTTCATCAGTTGGTGGTTTTTGATAAGTGTTGTCAAAGGTGGCCATGTAGTGTATTTCATTGTCAAAAGTGGTTGAGGCAGATGCTTTTGAAGGGTCATCTACTTTTTCATTTTCCCTATTTTAATCTTTTTGTATGATATTTTACTCACCCATGAAGTCATGTTCAAAATCCAAGGAACCCCAATCATTGTCTAATAGCTTTGTGTGTTGTTTAAGTTGTTTTTCATTGTCATTTTGGTGTTTAGGTTCCACTGGTGTAGTTGATGTTGATGTGTTTAAGGAATTTTCTTTGTTTTTCTCAAGTTGTAAGGCACTATATGGTTTGGGATTGGCATCAAGTGTGTGGTCTATGTTGTTGTAGATGTATTTCATTTTGCAATGAAGAGTGGAAGGCACACCTTTCATTGCATGAATCCACTATCTTCCTAAGATAAGATTACATGAAAGTTCATAAGGCATAACATGGACTGGTGTATTCAAGGCGACCACTCCAACGATAAGAGTCATAATGATCACCCCTAGAGGTGTCTTTTCAACATTGTCAAATCCCTTAATAGATTGATAATTGGTTCGAATGGTTGATTTATCAATGCCAAGCCTATCCAAAAGGGTTACAATACACACATTAAGGGCAGAACCAATATCTACAAGAGTTCTCTTTATCCATTTTTATTTGTATTAGCCTATGATCATGAAAGATTCATTTTTCTTTACTCATCCAAAGAGGGGGGTTTACTTTGGTGGAAAACAATGTCAGTGTGTAGTGCTTGAATCTTGGTTGCTATATTAGTTGGTGGAACACTAGAAGGGACATGAAATTGTTGTAAGGTTATTTGGATCATGTTGTGATAGTGAGGGGAGGCTTGAATAAGTTCCCACAATGATATTTTAGCAGGAGTATTCTTAAGTTTCTCGACAAGATCATACTCCTTGTGACCTGGTAAGAAAGGGTTATGTGGGATAGGATTAGGAAATGGTAATGGTGTCAAGGTTTGTTGTGGTGGTTGCAGATTTTTTCTAGTGTTATATGTATGAGCAATTTTATTATGACTTAGTTGTTGCAAAACATTATTTTGACGAAGGTAAAGGATAAGTTTAGGTTTATCTTGATTTTGTTGTTTTTGTGAAGGTGGGTAGAGAATTAGAGGGTTGTTAGGATGTCCCGCGAGGTATGTATGAGTTCCATTGATTGAGGGGGATCTAATGGACAATTGTGCATTCATAACCTCAGTGGTCTTCGTTTGATGTATCTCTAATAAACGGAAATCAAGAATCACCTTTTTATTTAAGGAAGACACATTATTATTATTGTCATTTTCCAACATCATGATATTCTCCCTAGAAGAAGAGTTTTTAGGAGAACAACAAGCCACATTTTCTTGACAAGTAAGGCTTGGTTCTTCAAAAATAATGTCACCACCAATAGGGTAATGATCAATGATGGGATTATCAAGAGGGGGTGATTAGGAGAAGGTGTTACTTGAGTTTCCATTATATTTAAGGTCTCATTCTCTTGTGCCATGTTATCTACCCTAGTAGGAGAGCTTGCAATATGTTCATCTAGGTTTGAAGTTTGTAAAGTAGCTATATCACAAGTGGTGGAGGCATCAAGAGAAGGACCACTATGGTTTTCAAATAGATTATCCCAAGTGGTGGGAGAATTAGGTAAGGGAGGGTCAAGATTCTCATGACTCTTAATAGGTATATCTTCTAACATCAACCTATCCTCTTTGCATCAAGGAGGGATATTAGGAGATGGACATGTAATTGTCATGGTTATGAAGACTAGGTAAGGTGATGTTTAGAAATGTTTCTATGATTTCAACTTGTTGTGTAACATCTTCCAAATGGGAATGAGGAGATGGACAATCAAAACTCTCAATGCTTGTAGCTTCTGTCACCAAGATACCTTCATCACTAATAGGAGAGGTATCAAGGGAAGAACAAGTATGATTGTTATAATTTTCTACACTACCATTTTCACCAATGGGAAATGTAATTGGTGCAGGAGCACCTAAGGGTTAAGGAACAATAGGCAGTTTCTTAGGTAAAGAAGAAACCTAGAGGGTTCATTTTTTTTGTTTTCCTAAGGTCATGTAGACCATTTAGTGTTGAGCTTAGAGGTGTTTTTTTATCTTTTGGAAAGAGGTTGTCAAGAGTTCAATAATTTTAGAGGCTCATTTTGTTGAATGGTCAAAAGTTGCCAAAGATTGGAAAACACAGTGGGTTTTATAAGTTTCATCTTTTGGTCTACTTTAGGTTCACCAAAAGGAACTTAACTATTTGAGAAGCCTGTTTAAGACATGCCTCAACCATGGAATAGGGTTGGAGGTGTTAATGTTATAGTGAAAGTTGTGAACTTGCAGAAAAAGTAGCTTTTCATGCTAATTTTTTTGAGTTTTGCATCTAAATAAGGATTTCATGAGTTAGACCTGTTACTGTGTCAATTGTAGGATGTGTTAATAGTAATATACAAGAATTCTACATAATTAAATAGTTTCTTTTGTTCAGTTTTCAAGCACCATTTGTAAATAGTTTGATTTTACTTGTTGGTTTGAACCAGACTAGTTTTTGGAAATGGAGCGCTAGAGCACTTTCCCACCATACAAACCATATGGCCCTTTGGGAATAGTGCCTAGACACCATGCTTGTATAGATGGTAGGTGGTAGTCTTGGTGTGTGTCCAGGAGCTACTAGCAAGGTCTTGCCCTAGGCGAGCTAGACAGAGTCCGACTAGGGAAGATAGGGAATGAAAGATACATATCTTGCACGGGCATTATGATTTTGGAGAAATTCCTTTTTGTGAATTTTTTTGAAGGTCTTGGAAAGGCTTGGTAGTCAGAAGGAGGCTCTATCAAATAATTTTGTGGGAGAAACCTTTGATTTTCTGAAACAGCCTGGGAAATGATAGGAAACCCTAGGTTTTTGACCATTTTTGTGTATGAGCAGGGTGTGGGAAATGCTGTTTCAAAACCTTGAAAATATTCAATGTATGGACATAGGAACCACCAATCCTAAGCAAAGAACCTAGGTCTTTTGGTGGGTTTAGAAGAAAATTTCATTTTACCCGGAGTAAGAGACCTAATTAGGGCTCTAGGCTTGTAGCCCTTCCTAACCCTAGGAGAGGGTTTAGTGGAAGTGATGGGTAATTGGAGTCTTGTGATGGCATAAGAACCCTAGATAGATTACCTTGAAGCTTCTACAATTTTCTTACACCTCTGCAAGATATCTAATTGAATGAGAGAAATTGGCCTTCAGGAAGAATAAGGGTCAAGGAGTGAAAGTGACAAAGCACCAAGAATGGATTGGTAGTATGGAGGAATATTGATAGAGGGGTTGGCCAGTAATACCAAGGGTGCCTATATCTATGATAGGACCTAAAGGTTAAGGTGAGGGAGTCACCTAGAAGATCTTGAGAACAAAGACCTGAGCATGGGATTGTGAGTCTCATCCAACCCTTATCCTATCAGATTGGTATCAGAGCAAGTTAAATATTTGGGAAAGAGTAATATATGTCAGAGGTTGAGTCAAGTGATAATATCATCATGGTGACAAATGCACAACTGGCCAAGATGGTTGAAGAGTAGGAGGAAGATAATACACAATTGAGGGAAAGAATAGCCCAGCTTGAACAAGCAGTGAGGACTGCATAATTTGAAGGAAGAATACCAAAGGAAGAAGAGGTTGTAGAGGAAGATAAGACCCCTCAACCTAACCCTATTTTGAAGGAGGAGCCTTTCTTGAAGGCATTGAAACCTTTGAGTGGAAAAGCACTTGAAGGCATACCACTTTTTAGTGGAAAGATGGAAGCTGATCTAGTTATGGATTGGATAGAAGGTATGGAAAACCATTTTTAATGTGATGGAGTCACTGAAGCAAAGAAGTTGAAGGTTGCTAAATCAAGATTAAGAGGATCTACCTTGACATGGTGGAAGTTCATTCAGACACAGAGGGAAAAAGAATGTAAGCAGCCTATTTCAAATTGGAAAGGAATGGTTGCCAAAATAAGAGAAGCCTATATGCTAGATGACTATGAGATTCAGTTACACAAGAAGAGGCAAAGCTTAAGGAAAAGAGACCAAGATGTAAACACTTACACTAAGGAGTTTCAAAAACTTTGCATGAGGTCTAATGTGACAGAGGATGAGAGTCTTAAGGTAGCAAGATACCTTAACAATTTGAAATGGAACATCCAAGAGGAGATGGCTCTTTTAAGTCCTAAGATAGTACACCAATGCTATCAGTTAGCCATAAATATTGAGGAAAGAAGCAAGAGGATACAAGATTAGGCTTCTAAGGGTAGAGGCAAAGGCAAAGATCAAAGATATCAATGAGGATAGCGTGGTGGCTACCAAGGTAGAGGAAATGATCAAAGAAACCAAGGTGATTCTAAACTCACAGAGCATGGAGGAGAAACATCTACAAGAGGTGGATATAATAGGGGTAGAGGACCTCAAGGAGGTTCAAACAGAGGAAGAGGAGCAGGCAAGAGAAATTCTTATTTTTCAAACATGAAGTGTTACCATTGTAATCAAATAGGTCATCCTGCTTATAGGTGCCCGGAGAAAGCATCTTCATCAAGCAATGAAAAGAGAGTGGCTTATGCACAAGAGGACACCATGAGTCCTAAGGCATCTGAGGTCAGTCATATTGAATTTGAGGTAGGAGAGAATCTAATGTTCAACAAGGTTTTGATCAAACAACTGGTTAAAGAGGAACCAAAACAGAGGAGAGCTCTATTTAGAGTAAGGTTCAAGATACTTGGAAAAGTGTGCAAGGTCATAGTAGATTCAGGTTCAACAGACAATATCATATCAGAGGAGGCAGTAATGAAACTAAAATTAGAGAAGTCACCTCATATTAATCCCTACAAGGTCACTTGGCTAAACAAAGGGTAGAGTGTTTTAGTAAATGAGCAAGTAACGGTGGAGTTTTCTATTGGAGGGTACAAGGAAAAGTTAGTTTGTGATGTGTTACCCATGGATGCATGCCATCTACTATTGGGCAGACCATGGCAGTATGACAGAAGTGTGATGTATGATGGGAAATAGAACACCATCTCATTCGAGAAGGATGGGAAGACTTTTAAGTTGTAGTCACTGTCAGAAGAAGATGAAGGATAGTCAAAGACACCAAACATCATGTTGAGCAGTGGTAAGGAGTTCCTTAAGAACCTACATCAAGGGAATGAAGGATATGTGGTATGATACAACCTAAAGAGGAAGATAAGGCTGAAAAGACAGTCCTACCGGAAGCAGTCCAAAAGTTGCTTGATAGGTACAAGAGTATAGTCAGTGATGGTACACCTGCAACTCTACCACCAAAGAGATCCATAAGTCATCAAATTGACTTCATACCTAGAGCCTCATTACCTAACAAAGCACCATACAAACTTACACTAGATTAGAACCTAGAGGTAGCTAGGCAAGTGCAAGAATTGGTGGATCAAGGATTGATTCAAAAGAACATCAGCCCATGTGCAGTACCAGTGGTTTTAGCAAACAAGAAGGGAGGTAAGTGGAGGTTATGTACTGATTCTAGAGCAATAAATAGGATCACCATTAGGTATAGGTTTCCTATCCTAGAATTGAAGACTTGATGGATTGTCTTGGAGGCGCTCAGTTCTTCACAAAGTTGGATCTTAAGAGTGGATACCATCATATTAGAATTAAGGATGGTGATGAGTGGAAGATAGCATTTAAGACAAATGATGGGTTATAGGATTGGAGAGTGATGCCATTCGGTCTCTCCAATGCCCCTAGCACATTCATGATGCTCATGAATGAAGTGCTTAAGGACTTTATAAGGATATTTGTGTTAGTGTACCTTAATGACATCCTCATATACAACAAGACAACAGAAGAGCATTTGAAACATGTGGAGCAAGTTCTTAGAAGGTTGCAAGAAGAGAAGTTGGCAATCAATCTAGAGAAGTGTGAATTCTTTAAGCAAGAGCTAGTCTATTTGGGTTTTGTAGTGTCCAAAGGATCATTGAAGATGGATCCAAGCAAGGTGGAAGCCATCCTAAACTAGCCTATACCAACCACAGGGACAGAGGTAAGAAGTTTTCATGGATTAGCTCAATTTTATAGGAAATTCATAAGGAATTTTAGTGGTATATGTGTACCAGTCTTAGATACAATCAAGGGTGGTATAAAAACTAAGTTTGTATGGACTCAAGAGGCTAAGAAAGGGTTTGAGAAACTGAAACAAGAAGTGGAAACTCAACCAATTCTCTTATTACCTAGCTTTGACAAGTTGTTCACTATTGAATGTGATGCAAGTGGATTGGCAGTAGGAGGAGTGCTAAGTCAAGAGGGCAGGCCTATAGCCTTCTTTAGTGAGAAGCTCAATGAATCAAAGAAGAAATATTCAACCTATGACTTGGAACTTTATGCTTTGGTTCAGTCACTTAGAAAATGGAGGCATTACCTTCTACCCAAGGAATTTGTAGTCTTTACTGACAATTAGGCACTCAGCTTTATCAACACTCAAGAGAAGTTAAGTAATAGGCATTTGAAATGGATGGAATACATTCAAGCTTTTACCTTCACCATCAAGCACAAGAAAGGACAGCTAAACAAAGTGGCAGATGCATTGAGATACAGATCAAAAGCATTGGCATAGAGAGTTTCAAGGATCTATATGGAGATGATGAAGACTTTTTAGAGGTCTATAATGTATTTTCTAACTTTGAGAACCATTTCCATAGCCACTACTCTGAATATACTTTGAAAAATGGGTTATTGTTTAAGGGAAATCAATTATGTGTTCCAAGAGGTTCAATGAGGGAAAATCTGATTCAGGAAAAGCATAATGGTGGTCTTAGTGGACATTTTGGCATTAACAAGACTTTAGAACTAGTGCAAAAATTTTATTATTGGCCTAAGTTGGAAAGAGATGTTATAAAGTATGTGGAACAGTGTGTTGTGTGTATGAAAGCTAAGGGAGGAGCTAGTAATGTTGGTTTGTATCAACCCCTTCCCATTCCTAACAGATCATGGGAGTGTGTGAGCATGGATTTTTTGGTAGGCCTTCCTAAGACCAAGATTGGTTTTGACAGTGTTTACGTAGTGGTAGATAGATTTAGCAAGATGATTCATTTCATTCCCTACAAGACTACTCATGATGCTAGCTACATAGCTCATCTTTTCTTCAAGGAGGTTGTGAGGATCCATGGACTACCTTTGAGCATTGTTTTTGATAGAGATGTGAAGTTCATGAGTCACTTTTGGAAGAATCTATGGAGTAGATTGGGTACAAATCTGTCATTTGGATCAGCTTACCATCCTCAGACCCATGGTCAAAAAAAGGTGGTTAACAGGGTGCTTGGTAATCTTTTAAGGTGCTTAACTAAATAATATGGATAGACATGGGATATGGTTATTTCCCAAGTTGAGTATGCCTACAATGACAGTGTAAATTGGACCATAGGGAAGAGTCCATTTGAAGTTGTGTATGGGATGCACCCAAGAGGCATTTGTGAGCTCAGAGATCTTGGAGCTATGGAACATAGGAGTGGCCATGCAGAAGACTTCAATCGGACCATGAAGGAGATTCAGGAGTAGGTCAAGAAGACAGTCACAGAGGCTACACAAAAACTGAAAGAGAAGGCAAATATGTCAAGGAGAGATGTAAAATTTCAAGTAGGGGACTATGTTATGGTCCACCTTAACAAGTCAAGGTTTCAAAAGGGAATGTCAACCAAGTTACAGATGAAGAGAATAGGTCCATGCAAGATATTGGCCAAGTATGGCAAGAATGCATATAAGGTGGAGTTACCTACCGATCCAGGAATCTCACCAGTTTTCAACATTGCTGATTTGATCAAGTATAAGGGAACAATCAATGATGAGGTTCAGAATAGTCAGGACATCTTCAAGGACATCAGTAATGTACCCCTACCTAATCAAGAGAAGCCTTAGGCAGAGAAGATCTAGGAGTCTAGATTACACAAGTCTACAAGGCACAAGGTATACATGGAGCAACTTGTCAAGTGGAAGAAAAAGCATGAATTAGAAGCTACATGGGTACAAGAAGATCAGTTCAAGAAGTTTGGAATTGACCTGGCATTGGTCTCTCCTTCCATTCCTTAGTGTTTGGGCTGAGAGGGGGAGAATGGTGCAGGAGCACCCAAGGATTAAGGAACAACAGGCAGTTTCTTAGGTAAAGAAGAAACCTAGAGGGTTCATTTTTGTTTTGTTTTCCTAAGGTCATGTATACCATTTAGTGTTGAGCTTAGAGGTCTTTTTTTTCTTTGGGAAAGAGGTTTTCAAGAGTTCAATAAGTTTAGAGGCTCATTTTACTGAATGGTCAAAAGTTGCCAAAGATTGGAAAACATAGTGGGTTTTATAAGTTTCATCTTTTGGTCTACTTTAGGTTTTCCAAAAGGAACTTAACTATTTGAAAAGACTATTTAATACATGCCTCGACCATGGAATAGGGTTGGAGGTGTTAATGTTATAGTGAAAGTTGTGAAATTGCAGAAAAAGCAACGTTCTGTGATAAAAATTTTGAGTTTTGCATCTAAATAAGGATTTCATGAGTTAGACCTGTTACTATGTCAATTTTAGGATGTGTTAATAGTAATCTAAAAGCATTCTGCATCATTAAATAGTTTCTTTTGTTCATTTTGTAAGCACTATTTGTAAATAGTTTCATTTTGCTTGTTGTTGGTTTGAACTAGACTAGTTTTTGGAAATGGAGTGCTAGAGCACTTTCCCACTGTACAAACCGTACGACCCTTTGGGAATAGTTCCTAGACTCCATGCTTGTACAGATGGTAGGTGGTAGTCTTGGTGTGTGTGTAGGAGTTGCTAGCAAGGTCTTGCCCTAGGCAAGCTAGATAGAGTCTGACTAGGGAAGATAGGGAGTGAAAGATACATATCTTGTAGGGGCGTTATGATTTTGGAGAAATTCCTTTTTGTGAATTTTGTTGGTCTTGGCAAGGCCTAGTAATTAGGAGGAGGTTCTATCAAATCATTTGGTGGTGGAAACCTTTGACAGTCTGAAATAGCCTGGGAAATGCTAGGAAACCCTAGGTTTTTGACCATTTTTGTGTATGAGCAGGGTGCGGGCAGTGCTATTTCAAAATCCTAAAAATCTTCAAGGTATGGACATAGGAACCACCAATCCTAAGCAAAGAACCTAGGTATTTTGGTGGGTTTAGGAGAAATTTTCATTTTACCCAGAGTAAGAGACCTAATTGGGGCTCTAGGCTTGTAGCCCTTCCTAACCCTAAGAGAGGGTTTAGTGGAAGTGATGGGTAATTGGAGCCTTGTGATGGCATAAGAACCCTAGATAGATTACCTTGAAGATTTTACAACGTTCTTAAACCTCTGCAAGATATCTAATTGAATGTTGAGAGAAATTGGCCTTTAGGAAAAATAAGGGTCAAGGAGTGAAAGTGACAAAGCACCAAGAATGGCTTGGTAGTATGGAGGAATATTGATAGAGGGGTTGGCTAGTAATACTAGGGGTGCCTATATCTATGATAGGACCTAAAGGTTAAGGTGAGGGAGTCACCTAGAAGATCTTGAGAATAAAGACCTGAGCATGGGACTGTGAGAGTCTCATCGAACCCTTATCCTATCAGTAATATTAAGGATTGTGTCAATGGTTTGATCATGTTTCTTGAAGTCTTCATTGTGGTAATAAGAATTAAACTCATAAGAGGGAATGTTGTGCTTATACAATCCACTATTAACGAAATCAAAGCCACATCTTTTGAAAGAAAACATGTTATGATGAAAAAGGAAAGAAAGTACAATGCAATGACTTAAAAGGAAATACAATTTTTAGTTTTTAAGCAAGTTAAATTTTTTTTTACACAATGCAACAATCTGAAAATGAAATGTTGTAAATGCAAAAGTTCAATTAAGCAATGCATGAAATGCCTATTACAAAAACTCATCCAACTGATACAGATAGGTAAAGGCACCAAACAAAAGATTAAAAATAGGGTTTTTAGTTTTGTAAAGGGAAGTTTTAGGGGTGAAAAGGGATTAATTCACCCAAGGTGGTGAATGAGTCCCAGTATGGACTTTTTCATAATTTTCAGAAGTTTTGAGTGATTTTTGTGTTTTTTGAGTTCTATGATGCAAAGCAAAGTTTAAAATGTAGAATTTCAAAAAAAAAAAATGAATTTAGATGCCAACAATGCAACCTAAATGCACTTTTCTATGAATACAAATTTGAAACCTAGCATGCAAATGAATTCATGCAAGTCCTAATGCAAGATCAATACAAGATAGATGTATGATGAAGGACTCCAAATCAAATAAGAAAGTATTTGAAAAAGAATGTCCACCAAAATGAACCATATATTTTAGGGGGTGTAGAATGCTATGACTCTCTTTTGCTCAATTATGGTCTTTCACCTAATGAAAAGAGGTAGATCCCACACCCAAAATCTAGGTGGTTCACTCAAACTAAGGAATGTATGATTAAATTATGACTAAATGAAATGATTGAAATGCAGGAAACTAATGAAGGCTATTGATTATTGAATGGAAACTGAAGAATGTAACTTGCTTGAAAACACATTGTGTTATGCAAAAATGGACTAGAAATGTGAACAAAACTGAAAGTGTGCACTTGAGATATGGATGGAGACTGAAATTTAATTTTGAAATTGAATTAATGTTAATTTTTAGGCCTCATGGGACTCATTTTCCATTCTAGGTGAATTAGTCCAAGTTCTGTAAAATTGTTTCAAAACCCATTTCAGACAAATGGGTATCCAAAAATGCAAAAAACCAAAATCATGTCTAGAAGTGGGACTAATTTTCCACCCATGGTGAATGAGTCCACTTTTGAATTTCTAAATATTTAAAAGAGGAAACAATAGCTCTATGTCTGCACTTTGGCTTTCTATAGGTGTCTAGTTCTAAAATTGTTAGATTCGGGCCTGAAAATGACTTTTTACTAATATTTTGACTTGTCCAATGAAGAGAAGACTTAAAAAAAATTACAATGAACTCTTCAATAATTTCTAAGCCTCCAAGATGTCTAAATCTACAAACACACAAGACAACAGAGAGAAATGGTGAATGTTAAGGGCATGGGGGTTTGCCTTGGTCAAACCCCTTTTAGGTACAATTAAACCAATATAGAGGAAGAATGTGATGAGCATGCAATAATGGAGTTATTACCTTGCCATGATGTTTTATCTTGAATTTCTATAGCAATGGAGGCAGATTCTACCCTTGAATGTCTTAGGAAGCTATCTTGATGACTTGCAATGATGAAACCCTAGCTTGCTTGACTTGAGAAAGACGATAAGTGATGAATGATTTGTGAAGGAGTTAAGATATTGAATGGGGGTTGAAATGGATGGAAAAAAACTTATTTATACACATTTATGCCCTAATAACCCAATAATACCTCATCACAAGCTGACATATAAGGTATTTTTAAATAAAAACCCAAAAGAAATTTTGAATTGTTTTGAATTTGGAGCTAAAAGGGACTCATTCGCCACCCATGTAAAATGGGTCCCACCTTAGGCTTGTAAGTAGGTGTCAAGAATTAAGTCACATTTAATGTTATTTGTTGGGTTTACATTAAAAAATACACTTAATTAAGCCCTATGAGTGCTTAAAGGGGTCATATAAAACATAAGAAAGGTGTAAATAGTTATTACAAGCCTAGAAAAGTGTGAAATATTGTTACAAGACCTTACAAAACTTTAAAATGGGACTTGATAAGTGATAAAAAGGTGATTTTTAGGTGAATTATAATAAGAAGAGTCTAGAAAAGTGTAGAAATTTGTTACAACACTTCACAACACCTTCACAAGACATCAATAAATGCATTTTAAATGGTCCAAGACCTAGTGTGGATGTAAAAAATACTTTACAACACCAAATAAAGGCCTCATTAAGTCCAATTCATCATCAGTTATCCCCTAAATCAAGTAAGTTGGCTTTTTTCTATGGTACACTTGCATTAAGCAAAACCCCTTTCACTATCCTATCCTATTGCATTTACAACTTTGTCATGGCCACCAAGCATAACACAAATTGCTTGCCAGTTATTCCTTTTTGTTTTTCATGAGTGTCTAACATAATGCAACTTGCTAGCCTTGTGGAACCTTATCAAAGTTATTAGGAGATATAAATTTTGGTATGGTTGATGTATGGGAGCCTATAGACCTCAAGTGACCTTCCCGTCAACCACCTTTTTGTGGGTACATACCAATCTAGCATGTGTTTCTCACATTCTTGGGGCTCACCTAGTGGACACCAAATTTCACTGGCCCTCGTGAGTATATTTTGTTTGCATAGTGGACAATGGTTTTTCACTTGTGAATACATTTTATGGAAAAAATGCATCTATGACTAGTCCATCATTCCTTTTATTATGTTTTACATTAATTTTTACATTGTATGATGTGCATCTTGTGTTGCTACTGCATGCATGTGTCTCTTTGTGCCTTTGTTAGTTCATGCGATCTTAGATCTTGGGGGCTTGATCACCCTCCTTAAACTTTTTCATATTATCTATTGGGATATGGTATTCTACACCAATGCATAATTTGATATATTATAATGTTGCAATTAAATAATTATTTAGTTGTGATTCACCTAGGTGGTGAGGTTAATCACACTAGGTAATTATTTGGGGACCACTTTCTGTTGTATTGTAACCTTGTATTATTATTATTTAATGTGTGGGAAACATGTGATAATAAGTTATATTGGGAAATATTTTAAAAGGGTATGTGCAGGATCATCATGGAAAAAAACAGGCCCTTAAGTGGCAAAAAATTTAGAAAAATTAGAGTTAGGCAACTTGACGTGAAAATTTGAATAAGTTATCTATATTATTTTAAAAATATGTAAGAATAGAATCTGTAGAAAATTGAATGTAGTTTCTAAATTAGTAGGATTTTTTTTTTTTTTAGAAATCTATTTGGTAAAAATTTGAAATTTCAATGTAGTAGTACTTAAATTTCAGGGAAAAATAGGAAGTAGGTGTCTGTCTAACCACCCCAACCACAATAAAATGATAATATTTTTTTATAATATTTTAGATATAAGTAGAGAACTCATGTCCGGATGTGATGCATATTTTTTGTAATTTTTTTCCAAGTAAATAATTAATTATGAATTTTTTATTACAACTTTTAAAAAATATAAAAACTCATATGTTAACCACCTTAACTTGGTCAAAACTTAATGAAATTTATTTTTTATTTTTTTAATCCTATACTATGCAAAGCAGAGAATGTGACACATGTTTTGGATTCAAATAATGTGATATTATTTGAAATCTATAGATGTTTTTCAATCAGCCTATCAATCAGGACTTTAGTTGTAATTTAAATAGAAAATGAATAGTAATTATTTAGTAAACTCAAAGTAAAGCATAATTTATATTGGTCAAAATTTGATAATATCCTTTAAAAACCCTTTTTGTTTCATCAATTTTGGGTATAAAAAAAGTTTTCAACCACATACCCTACACATACCTATAATATTGCCACTTTTTGGCCCATCATGATCTTGCACATACCCAAAAGTTAAAACTTAGTACCCAATATTAAATAAGGGGTTAGTGGTTTTGTATTCACATGGTTTTGTGGTACATGGTTTAATCTTACCACTTGGTTTTTGTGTGATCTTGATTCTATAAAAGAAAGCACATATTTAGTGGTTAAGGTTGGCTAGTTGAGTGGGTTGTGATTATTTATTCTTTCTGAGAAGTGCATAAGTGAAGCATGCAATGGGATGTGTTGATTCATGCTTGAACACATGAGGATGCATTAAGAGGCTTGATGCTTCAAAGGTATTCATTGTAACTTTTATTTCTTTATTTTTGAATAATATGATCGAGTATGGATGCTTTTGCAGGCTAGGCTTTTCCATCTTGAGGGTTTTCCTAGGGTATTGAAATGAAGAAAACTGATTGGTTGGTGCTTTCTTTCACTTCTAGGGTTTCAGACCTAAAAGGAGAAAGACCAATGACCAATTTTTAATCTTTCACTCAAGAAAAATCCCTTGAGATTTGGAAAAGGGAAGGTTCTAAGAATTGAATGATAACTAATGAGGGGCTCACCACCAAGTGTAGACTTGGAAAAGACAATGAATTGGAAAACATAATGTGATATGCAAACAAATGCTAAATGACCTAAAAAGATGAATAAAATGTAATGAAAAACTATGAAACTAAAAGTGTGCACCTAGAAAACTAAAGATGGAAGAATGGAGGTCTAGATTACTGAAAAATCTATTGTTGAAGTTGACTCAGATTCATACGCTAGGTTAGGCAAATCAGTCTAGTTTTTTGGAAAATGTACTAGAGTTACAGGTTTCAGCCAAAAGGTTATCTAGATCTATAAAACTCCTATTCAAGATTGTACAGTGGGACTCATTAGCCAACAGTGGTGAATTATTCCACTTCTACTTTTTTGTAAGTTCTAAAGTGGATTATGTCCCTATCTAATTTTCTCTTCCTGAATGGTTTCTAGATTTGAAACTACAGAATACCACTTGTAGGTCTTCTCTAAGGCTTGATGACAACTTTGAAAACTTTTAGGGACTTGACAACTTCTTTCCAGCTTTGCTTCTTTAAAAATTTGCAACCTATTTCTACAAATCACACACAAGAAGAGGAAAAAATATTGTGGGGGTTAGTGAATAGGGGTTTTCCTTGGTCAAACCCCTTGTTGGTAATTAAACCTTGAAATAGAATGAAATATGGAAAGAGAATGATGAATGAAAAAATGGTAATGTTGCAACTCACCAAACCATTGCAATAAAAGGTTGCAAACATGTAAATTATGGCTCTAATGGATGTGGTTCTTCACTATGGCTTGATATTGATAGATCTTGAATGAAGCTCTTGCTTGAATCACAAACCCTACACCACAATTGTTAGCTCTAAAATAAAATGATGTAAGAAATCTTTGACTTGATGATTGAAAATTTCTTGAATGCTATTAAATGCTTGATAATCTTCCCTTGAAATTCCTTGAATGCTCTTGTGAATTCTCTTGAATGTTAGGTGTTGAATATAAGTGAAAGAACCTTGTATTTATACTTAATTATGCAATAATTCCCAAAATTTCAACACTAGAAGCTGACATCAGATCTAGGAGAATAAGATCCCACAAGAAATCTAATTTAAATTTGAATTTTGGTCACATGGGACTCATTCACCCAAGGTGGAAAATAAGTCCCATCACACATAATGTATGGGACCAAAACCAAAAAGTGTTTAGAAATGTGTGAAACCTGCATCAGGTCAAAAAATACCTAGGTGGGACTCATTTCCCAAGGTGGCGAATGAGTCCCAGAAACTAAATATGGGCCACGCAAGCCAGGAACACCTGAATTATGATTGGTTACTGATTGATGTCAGGATTATCCTTGAAAAGATGTAATAAATGAGGCTTGTGGATGCAAAATAGGGCCAATTAAAGCATAACAAAGCCAAATTATTAATGAAAATCCTAAGAAAATGTGAAAGCGTGTTATAACACTTTACAACACTCCAAATAAGGAAAGATTAATGTTGATTTTGATTAAAATTATGTTTAATATACTCAGTTAATTGGGTAAAAGCAAGAAGTTGGGTACACGAATAGAGGAAGTTTCAGCCAAAATAAAAAAATTTGCATGAAATGCATACAATTTTTCAAAAAATGTATACGCATTACGAATCAGATACCTGAGCCTAAATTCAAACACGTATGTGTTCTGCTTTGGGTACGTGAGCTGAAAATGTGTATGTGTTTTGAAATGCGTGTGTGTTTCTTAGATGTATTTATTTTTTTAAATTAGCAACTGTGTATTCATTTTAACTCCAAGTTTTATCCACTCTAGAGAAGAGGAGACTAGATTTTGTATGCATTTCAAAGGGCCTGATTGAAGAAAAATTTTAGTACCACCTCCTCCCATCGACACAACTGACCTTAGCGACCTCCAAGTTGGTTGAATTCTACCCTTTTTTTTTCTTTATATCTTGTGTTTTTGTTTTGTAATTGGTAGTTAGTTTTTGTTTGTTTAGTTTTATTTGTTCAATATTTTATAGTTTTTAAATTGCATTTAAAAAACCAAAAAAATCAATGAAACAAAGAATGTTAAATTGTAAACTGAAAACCATAAAAACTAAACCTAAATTGAACACATTTAACTTATAAATCAAAGCCCTAGAAACCCTAGGTTCCAAAAAACATAGTTTCGTAAAAACTAATTTACCCAAGTTAATCCTTGGACCTTAACCCTAACATGTAAACCTAAAACCCTATTTACCCTAAATGTAAACCTAAAAATATAATAGTTCACATAATTTTAGAAGTATCCAAAGAATGTTACCTAGATTCAGGGAAGTTTTCATTGAGATTGATATTGAGATTGAGGCTACGAATAATTCGCATTAGAATTTTTCAGTTATCGCTACACTTCAATGACCAATTTATAAAACATCCTTCTCACATTGTGTAGTGTCATAAATTAGTTCTCCTTGGAGGTTTCTTACATTTTTTATTTGACATAGATATGTTGAAATCATGTCATCAAATCTCTAAATCTAAACCATAAACCCAAAAGCATTCATTTTGTTGTAGGACCTTAAAATGAAATTTGGTTGCCTTAGGCAACTCCGCCAAATTTTATTCCCTTAAGCCATGGACCATTTTTTCCTTGGAACTTACTAGACATAGATCCCCTTAAGCCATCATATCACCCTAAATCATAAATCAATGTCTTAAGGGGTCCTAATATGACATTTCTTAAGGGGATCAAACAAGTTCTCAAAATTTGATGAATAGAGCTCAACCTCATCTTTGTTTATTTTGTACATTGCAATTAGCTCACTATCATATATCTATGTGTCCCTTTGAACATGTATTCTATTAATTTTTCATTCTTATCTTTAGTATTATTTGAAAACAATGAATGAGATTATAAATTTTAATGTTAGTGTTAAACTTATAATAATTTATTCTTAACTACTTTGTCTCACTATAGAGAACTTGTGTCTCTTATCATGAAATTTAAAAATTTAGATAAATCAATTTATGTCATCATATTTTTAAATTAAATTCTATGTCATATTTGATTAATTTACATGTATTCTTGTTTGATATACCTTAGCTCTATAGATATACTCTTGTCGAGAAACAACTACACCTATGAGTAAACTTCCCCTCACCCCAAAAGATAAAGCTCTAGACCCATAAAAACTTAGAAGAATAAATTAATTATTGATGAATTAGTTAATTAATGATAGGCTTGATATTTATGAGCTCCATTGAGTGCCCTTGTCTAACAATAATCCTAATATATAAATAGAATCTAGTATAATTTTTACTTGAATTAAACTACATGGTTTTCATCATTTACCCATTTTGACACTCATTCTTGAGTTTTTCATAACCTAAATTAGCTTGGGGACCTTTCCTTCTCCTTTTCCACCTTTATATATGTAATAGAAGGCACTCTAGACAACCCCTAACCTCCTATTTTAACACCCAATTTGAAAAATCAAAGTTATATATCTACATATTTCTTATTTTTCATTCTTTAGTCCTTTACCTTAATCTTAAGTCTTTACCTTGATGGTGATTTATTTAAATAAATCTTAATTTTTTACCTTAATCCATGTGATTTTATTTATATTTAAATAAATCAATTAATGTATCTAGATCATCAAATTTGGCTATAGTTTAATTATCTAGTGATATCTAGCTAAAAATAAGTTTATGGGGCCTTCTTTTAGGGGATTCCCTTAATAAACCAATGACATAGTGCATGCATTTCAATAGGGTTCTAATAAAACCCCCTAATTTCATTTCTACCCTTCATATTAACAACCACACACTGGACTCAATTTAATGTGTGTACATGCTATGGATTTTTAATGTTATAAATCAAATGGTCTTTAAATGAAATGTATTTTGAATTTGTGCACATTTAATGTGATTTTTAAATAAATTTCAAATTGTGTGCATTATTTAATTAATTTGTTGATATATATTTTTTAATTGTTTAACATGCAGTTGCCATTTAATTGCTCACATGGATCCATAATTTAATATAGAGGATTTTATGCTTGATCCAAAAATTCATCTAGATCCACCACTAGAACAAAACCCCACACCTCCAAAATCTCCATCACCTAACCCCCCACCCCTGCTATAGTAGATGTGGATCAATTAAGAGAGAACATCCGAGCAAACCTTATTGTGATTCAAGAAAATATAGATCTGATAAAAAATGAGCCTAGAATCCCTCCCCATCTCGCATAGTTTGCATCTATGATGTAATCTATTATCGATTATGTTCGATCCATTGATGCAGACCTAGATAGGTTCCATCAATGGAGAGAAGAGAGGAGACAATTCTATGCAGATAGATTGTCCTACAAATAAATCAATGACCTTAAAATTACCAAACAATCCATTTGCCAATATTTTATTAACCCCCAAAGAAACCAACCAATTCCACCCACAAAAAAATGAATTTTAATTTTATGGTGTAGGCACCCGCATATATCTACACATTTTTGGGATAGATGGTGGATGGTGTTTGATAATACACCACATGGAAACTATGAGGTGCCCCTATACTTTTTGAGAAATTTATGGGTTGAGTTTGAGTTGGGTAGAAAACCCAACTATTTTGATATGAGGTCATTTTAGGGAGTTGGGTGTGGCATGACCCAACATAGACTAGGAGCACATGTCGATCCTTAGTGACATGCTCTGATTGCTCCTATTGTTCCTCCTCCTTCTCCTGGTGTTCCCATTGCATTTCAGCAACATACCATGTTATTGATATTAGAAGTATTGAGTTCACTTTCAGGACATCTCACTCATCAAACTACACACACGACAACTAAAGTGTCCAATAGAGAGCATAGAGGCTCGGGCTATAGGGATACTCAGGAATCCACTTCAGGTGACCGAAATGCATCTAGAATGGAGTCATACATGAATTTACTATACGAGGATCATCCTACATAGGTATGTTCAACTTTTGAACTTAAATTTAATTCAATTTTTAAATGTGAAAAGTTCATATAAATAATAACATCAAACTATGTATATAATATAATATTAATTCAATAAGTGTTCAGTGTAGACGCATGATCACACAATGCTTGAAACTCAATATGATTGTCATGTCTATATGTTGAGTGTTGTAGATATGGGCTCACCTTTTGGATAGGTACTTCAACCAATATATATTAAATAATTTGTGTGGATATATCTAATTTTTAATTTGAATTTGTATACATGTGTGAATTGATAATATAATATTATATCTAGATGCAAGGAGGTTATACAATACCTAGTACTAACCAACCACAAGTTGTGGTGAGCACTCCTGAGACATCATCAGCTCAGGTGTGTGCTTTCAAAATTTTGTCAAGTTTAAATTAAATACAGATCATAGATCTAATTTAATTTATTCAATTACATACACATGTGTGAATTTTCTATACAAATTGTTGTACATCTATACATGAAGGGATTTCATGAGAGACCCATGACGGGTGCACCTGAGACATCGTCAGCATTTATGCATAGGAAATCTCAGGTGCGTGATCATGAGGTCATATCATTCGATGTTGTAAACTTTACTAAATCTCCTATACAATTTTTACAGACCTTTTACACACACACACACACGTATATATATTTGAGTTTTTAACATATTTTTTGCTTTATATGAATATGCAAGATATAGTAGATCAGGCATTTGGATCTTCCCAATTGACAGTTATGCTACCCATGGAACAAAATGTGCCAATAGATTCACATGATCATATGGTAATTTATCCATACTAAAAATCTTTTTTATTGTATTTACTAGATATTTAATTAAATTTATTTTTATCTAAAATTTATATTTTCAAGTTTAAATATGCTTAATTATATCAAAATTTCTAAAAAATGTAAATCTAATTTCAAGTTTCTTATACTCTTTTCAGCATGATGCGGGTACATCTAGTCGAAATGGAACAAAGAGATTACTTGATATGACCAATCAGCTTGATAGTTAGATGGTTTTAAATTTTATGGACTATAGATCTCTAGAGTTTTATTTAAATATATGTGTTGGACTTGACATATACATCTTGACATATAAATTTTATGGACCATCTATCTCTAGTTTTATTTTGAACATGTTATTATCATATTTGTGTTTATTTATATCAATTGACTTTAATACATGATGATTATATATGCAGTCAATTATGATCATGTTGTGTTCATTTTGATTATTATATACACTCACGTATGTATAGAAATTAATTATCTAATTTTCAAGTAATACATGCACTATATAAATTCTTATCTAGAATCAAATTTCATGTATATAATTTATCACATGGTTTGCTAACAAATTAAAAAATTCCTTAAATAGTTTAGATATTATGTACATAATAAATTAAGGGCAAGTAATTTTAACTATTTTCCAATTCTAGCAAATATTTGAATCAATAAACAAAAATCTATCTCCTTGTATGTATAAAATGTATAATCTATATAATTGAACAATTATATACAATGTGGTAGATACAATACATTAAATGTATAATCTATAAAATTGGAACAAGATATTTAAAAAATGACTAATAAGCTCATTGAAGTTCATACATTGAACAAACATATATAATGTATATTGATGTTTAATACAACTATATAACATGAAGAAACATATATGTAAATGTAGATACAATTAAAGCATATCAACTTTTACGTGAAGACCAAAAATTGATATTTACATAGTCTCTTGATAAAATATTTTTTTTAGTGACAATCACATGGTAGACCAACTTGATGATAACTTGCAAAAATAATTAATGTAAGTAAACTAACTATAATTTTTATGAGTCATTTAAGTAAAAAATTCATGCGAGAAAAGAATAATATATAGTAATTTCCATTCAAATTCAAATGATTTTTTCCATAGGATGGATTAAGGGGACCTAAGAGGATATATAGCTTAAGGGGGGTCTTAAGAGAATTCCTTAAGTGAAGTTAAGAGGATGGCAAGTTAAGAGGATGCATATCATGAACCCTAGGGGCTTAATGGGTTCTAAGAGGATGGCTTAAGTGGAATTATGAGAGTGACTTAAGGGATGCAAGATTGTCAATTAAGGGTATGTAAGAGGATATGACTTAAGGGTCCTTTAAGAGGATGGCTTAAGGGGATGCAAGAGGGTGGATAAAGTGGAGCCAATAGAATGAAGGGATGTAAGAGGGTGGATTAAGGGGAGTTGATAAAATGACTTAAAGGGATGTAAGAGAGTGGATTAAGGGGATGCAAGAGGGTGGATTGAGGGGAGTTGATAGAATGACTTGAAGGGATATAAGAGGGTGGATTAAGTGGAGTTGATAGAATGACTTAAAGTGATGTAAGAGAGTTGATTACGGGGATGCAAGAGGGTGGATTAAGGGGAGTTGATAGAATTACTTGAAGGGATGGAAGAGGGTGGATTAAGGGGAGTTGATAGAATGAAGGGATGTAAGAGGGTGGATTAAGGGGAGTTGATAGAATGACTTAAATGGGGTGGGTTAAGGGGAGATGATAGAATGACTTGAAGGGATGTACGAGGGTGGATGAAGGGGAGTTCATAGAATGACTTAAAGGGATGTAAGAGAGTGGATTAAGGGGATGCAAGAGGGAGGATTAAGGGGAGTTGATAGAATGACTTAAAGGAATGTAAGATAGTGGATTAAGGGGATTCATGTCATGAACCTTATGATATGGCTTAATAGGCCCTAAGAGGATGGCTTAAGGGGAATTATGAGAGTGACTTAAGGGATGCAGGATTGTGGGTTAAGGAGAGTAGAGAGAATTACTTTAAACCCTAAACCCTAAACCATATGACCTAAATCATAGGAGATGAACCCTAAACCCTTCAAACCCATGTAGATTTGTTATTCTAAGCGTCTCATGAACCCTAGAAACCTTAAACCCTAAACCATATGACTTAGAGACTGGGAGATGAACCCTAAACCATTAATCCATATAGATTTGTTATTCTAAGCATCTCATGAACCCTAGAAACCCTAAACCCTAAAACATATGACCTAGAGACTAGGAGATGTACCCTAAACCATTAACCCATATAGATTTGTTATTCTAAGGATCTCATGAACCCTAGAGAGACTTAAGGGGATGCAAGTGGATGGATTAAGGGTAGATATATGAGGATATGGATTAAGGGGTCCTAAGAGGATAGCTTAAGGGGTGTTGAGAGAGTGAATTAAGGGAATGCAAGTGGATGGATTAAGGGTAGACATACGAGGATATGGATTAAGGGGTCATAAGAGGATAGGTTAAGGGGTGTTGAGAGAGTGACTTAAGGAGATGTAGGTGGATGGATTAAGGGTAGATATATGAGGATATTGATTAAGAGGTCCTAAGAGTATTTTTTAAAGGGTGTTGAGAGAGTGACTTAAGGGGATGCAGGTGGATGGATTAAGGGTACATATATGAGGATATGGATTAAGGGGTTCTAAGAGGATCACTTAAGGGGTGTTGAGAGAGTGACTTAAGGGGATGCAGGTGGATGGATTAAGGGGTCATAAGAGGATAGCTTAAGGGGTGTTGAGAGAGTGAATTAAGGGGATGCAAGTGGATGGATTAAGGGTAGATAAATGAGGATATGGATTAAGGGGTCCTAAGAGGATAGCTTAAGGGGTGTTGAGAGAGTGACTTAAGGGGATGCAAGTGGATGGATTAAGGGTGGATATGCGAGGATATGGATTAAGGGGTCCTAATAGAATGGCTTAAGGGGTTTTAAAAGAATGGCTTAAGGGGATATGAAATCAATTATAAACTTTTTATAAAAATGACAATGAATTAAATTTAGTTTTATATTTATATTACCAATTGAATGTATCTAGAATTATATATAGTTACCTATCTCTAGATTCGAATTCCATTGTAATATATGTATCTCCTCTCTTTTTTGTAAAGCATCTAATTTTGGGAGACATGAAACAAAAAATAATATTAAAATTTAATTAGGAAATGACTATTAAAGACAAATATATATATATAAATTAAATATATATACAACTATATACTTAAGAATATTTATTTACTTTGTTGTACCATCTGCATCCTCTCTTTTTTGTAATGCATCTATGATTGTCTCATGATCATCCATTGAAAGTTTCCATAAAACTTTATTAGCATGCCTCCCTTGATATCTAACTACTTTTATATTGGTTGCCAAAATCAAATGTGAATAATGTATAATCTTCTTGTGTCTTTCATAATCTTCAAATGCAGCAAGCCATTCTTTCTCATCAAATATTTTCAAAGCTAGGTTCCAACAACAAGCACTAAACCAATTGGATACTCAAAGTTGTCATCATCCATTCTAGGATGTACCAAATTATGTTTTCTCTCAACACATCTAGCCAACCAATATTGTGTCTCCTCTTCATTCCCCTCAAGTGCAACAATAGCATACACATGTCCTACAAAAATAAATAAAAAATTCGATAAAGAGTTACTTATATTTAATTCACATATATTAAAGATGTATACATATAAAATTCAACTCAATAAATAGTGTACCTTCTTGTACAAGATCTGAAACATGATCATAATCATCTTATGCAAACACTTGATTATCTTCAATTGTCGTTCCATGTTGAACATGTGTTGATGTAGGCATTAAGGCTCTTTGTTTCCATTGTTCGACCCATTCCATATTTTCACATGCCTCCCAATCACCTGCAATACAAAATTGAAAAAAGCATGCCAACTCCCTTGTTCATATTGTCCATGTGTTTGCATTTGAACTCTTAAATGAATGCCATTTTGTAGATCCATTAATTGTTTCATAATCTTGTTGAGAAAAAATATCAGTTTCTTCAACTAGCCAAAAGAAGCGTCGAATAATTGAGCTCTCACTTGTTCTTGTAGATGATTTGGTATTGCATGAATCTGCAATTGCACGTGCATCTCTAAATTTCATAGCATCCTCAAATTTTAGTTGTTCTCTAGCAAGAGCTCTTTTCACACATACACCTGCTCAATCATGTTCTCCCTTACCATGACCAGCTTCAAAAAAACCCCATATGTGTTGGATATTCTTTTCTTTATGAAGTATACATAACCAATAAAACATTCCAGCATTTTTTAATTGACCTGTGCAATTATCTGACCATATGAGATGTTCTAGCATTTGAATTCCTCTCTTTTAAATTTTTATAAAATATATCAAAAAAATATTGAACAAACTCAGATGAATGTAATCAATTATCACTTACATAAAAATGGTACTCTCTCAAAAAAATTCTATTATCTTTCATACTATCATCTACATGTCTATAAACAATGTGAAAAAATATAGCTACTTGCACTGAATTATAATACTGTGATTGAATTTCTTCTTATGGAGCAAGAGTATAATTTTTAGAAAAATCAACAACTGACAATATAGTTCCAATTGGGAATGTGTTTTTACATAAACGAAATTGATTATCAAGCCAATCAGCATATTGAGAGTGTTGAACATATTTAGGTACAATCTTATCTTTAAATTCATTATTAAATGCATGCACACTAAATTTTTCCACAATTAGCTCACAACATTTTCCAAATTTTCCATCTTTTAAAGAATACTCAACATTTTTATTTTTTTTACATCCACTAATTGTTGTCCAAATTCATCTAAACTACTTTCATGCATACATTCTCCTAATAATGAAAAGTTGCCACATCTATCACATTCTCTAGAAATACATGCTTTTAAATAAAATAATTTTCCATTAGAGGGTTCACAAACAAACCTGTAATAAAATATTTGATTCTTTCAGGTGCCATATTAATACCACAAATGTCCTGCATAATTTGGTTAGCATGCAAAGTGCATCGTATATATCGAAAACTATCATAATAATAATGAAATTGTACATGGGTCTTATAACAACAAGAGATTCATTGCTTATTAATTCTAACGTACCAAGGTTTAAACTTTTCGAATGATCTTTGACTTATATTAATATTCAATGGTAAGATTGAAGTATTTAACTTTTTTTTATATAATTTAGTTTGTGTCATATCTAAGAGATGTTTTGGATGAGGTTCACGAATTTTGGAACCCACCCTTAATTTTAAGACATCTTTAATGTTAGGTGATACTCTTGTATTATCATGCCAAAATTTTTTGATTAAAGATTTAATTTCATTTCTGATCTGGGGAGTCTACCACTAAAACTCCAACATTGATTAATTGGATCCTTTTCAATACTTTCTCTTCTTTTAGTAGCTTGTATAAAAGTTCTAGGATTTACTTTTATACATTCACTAATCTTAACATTCTTTTATTTGAAGTTGCTTTATCAACTAGAGCAGTTGTTATTGCACGACAAGCCACATTCTTATCTTTTGATCGAATTTTCTTACATATAAAATCAATAGAATTAACAACACTAGATATGACTTGTTCTACTGAATCATCTTTCTTTTTTGGTTTTACAAAAACACCTATTTTTTTCATCACTATTCTCATTTTTGACATTATCATCAATTGCACCATGAGTTGACATTAGAATCCTAATTTCTTTCTATAAAAAATTAGTTTATATATTCTATTTCCATAAGCTCTAATTTTTCTCCAAGAAACTTTACCATGAAGTTTATCTAGCACATCTCTTTCAATTGTAAGAAAAACATTTTCAGGTTCATCCATACAAGGGGTTTCATTTTCATTTTCAAATGTAAAAGGGATTTCATTCACATTTTCATTAGTGGGAGGGATTTCATTCTAATTTGCATTCTCATAAGATATAATTTCATCATTTTTTTGTTTTTTCATTGTTTCAACTCTAGAATTATTGATATCATTAATGGTGTATCCAACTTCATCTAAACAATCAATATCAACATTATCAAAACTTGGATTTGGACACATACTTGGATAGATTGTATGAATAGGTGCATTTTCCATATCATTGGGAGGTGGATTTGAAGACATGCCTAAAGTTGTTTGCATAGGTATTGTTTCCATATCATTCAAACTTGAAGTTAAAGGCATAGTTGGGTTTGTCTCCATAATTACATTTTCTTCCATATTCACCATCTCCACATTTGCATCATCTACATTCATTTCATCATTCATGGCTTCCTCTTCAACATTCTTGGAACTAGATGCTTGCAAAAAAATTATTTGACAAATCCTTTCTCTTCTATCCCTTTGTCTTTTTGCCTCCATATCTCTATTTGGTTGAATTTCTTTGGGTCTCATTAACTTTCTACATCTTTTTCTGTCTTTTCTTATCGCCCATGGTTACCAAACCCTCTTTGATGACAAAAAAATGATTCAAATACAACATATTTTCAAATTTCTATCTCCTTCAAATATTCAAATAAAACAATGTAGTATGAAGATCCTTTTTTCTTTAAACTTTGAAGTACAAAAACATCATGAATGCATCCAAAAATTATCTTTTCCCAAATCTTCTTGTAAAAATTTCTTGTACTTGATTCCACTTCATAAAATTCAATGTACACTTTGTCTCTTCCAACAATTTTAATAGAATATTCCTTGTATAAGACAAATTTCCAATAAAAAATGTAGAAAATGGTGCTTTCGTTCTATACTACAGAAAAGGAATGTTGCAGAAGAAATGTGTTTTATCAGTATTTACCAAATTAGGAAAAAATGGCTATATCAGAAATGCATACTCATTATGAAACACACACATTATGTTCTAGAAATTTGTACATGTTACATATTGCATACGTGTTACCTTTACCCAATGAGTAAATAGATAACGTGTATGCATTATGAAATGCATACGTGTTTCATTTAAATCACGCATATGCATTTTAGTAATGTGTACGCGTTATTCAAAAATTGAATTCCCAACCCACATGTAGCCTTGGTTTTAGGCTTGGGAAAGGCTTGGCAATATTAGCCTTAGCCTTTGACCTGCAACTTAAAAACTAAGGCAGATTAAAGAATAATGCCCAACTTTGGCAATATGCACTAGTACATTTTGACCAATTTTTTGACGACGACCCGTTAGAATTTTGACGGCTGTTCGTCGTTGTTATTTCATCAGAATATCAACGGCATTTGAAATGTTGAAATTCTGGCCCGACATCCAATGTTGGGTTAGAATTTTGATGTTTCAAATGTCGTTGAAATTCTGACGAAATAACAGTGATGAACAGCTGTCAAAATTCTGATGGGTCGTCATCAAAAAATTGGTCAAAATGTACTAGTGATGGCTGATGGACTTTTCTTTTGAATCAATCTATAAAATTTAAACCCATTAGATAACACGATATCTACTTTCCAAATATATAATTTTTATTAAGATTGGATTATGTTTGCTATTTTTTAATTAATTTCTAGGAAAAATAGTCCTTAAACTTGAAATATCAGGCTTTTTTTGTTTTTTAATAACCTTTTTTTGGTTAAGTTTCTTGTCAAAAAAATTATATGGAATCAAACTTCAGACAATTCTCTAGACAATGAAAAAAATATTCAAAATTTTTTTAGTTTAGGTCCAATTATGTTGTCTGTACATGTTGATTTTTAAAAACAACAATTAAGGCCAATACAAATTCAATAAAAAAAAATATTCAACAAAAAATTACAAAAAAAATTCCACATCAATCTTCATGTTGTTAGCTCTCTTTTCCCAAAAGGAATTAGAAAAATTACTTTCATTTGGGTCAAAAAGTGGTGTCTATACACGTGCTTGGTATGGTAAAAAAAAAGGGACTTTTAAAAAGTGGTTTTTATAGATCCTATCAAAATTTAATTTCTATAATATAGGTATTTGAATAATTCACATATTTGGAAACTAGATTCAAAATGCTAAATTTCATATTACTAACTTCTTTCAAGATTTTTTATGTAAGTGTCTCAAATTTTTAGTCCAGTTGTGACAAATTATGTAAAATAGCAAAAACACTTCATTTTTTGAGTTTTTGTGTACCCAACTTCTTGCATCAACCTAATTGATAAAACCCTAGAAAAGTGTGAAAGTATGTTACAACACTTCACAAGACTTTTCCAAGGAACCATTAAATTCCATTATTTCACAAGGGCCCGAGACCTAAAGTGAATGTGTTATCCACATTACAACACCAAATCAAGGAAACATTAAGCCAAAATCCACAAGGAGGACCCAAACGAATGTAGAAAATGTCAAAGTATCCTTTTTTCTGACACTACATTTAGCCCCTACGTTAGTGAGAGGATGAACCTACTTCAAACTCATAGTAAAGTAGATAAACACACACTAAGAGGGGTTACAATGAACCAATGCTAGCAAGATGAGACAAGAACAATTAATAGGGGTGATCAAGCCCCCAAGATCAAGATCCCAATGCAAACCAAACATAAGCACAAAGGAACACATACAAAAATGATATAAAGAATAGCGACAAGGCCAATAATACATTGCCAAATATGAAAAAGAGAAAAGAAAAGAAAAGAAAGAATCAAATCAAGCTTTGACTATTTTCCATCTCGATGTGGATTAGATCTAGGTTGTTTGTCCTGAAAAATGCATACTCACTATGAGGTGATGGAACTCCTAGCTATCCACTGGGTGAGAAGTCCTAAAAGGTGAGAAAGATACACTCATGGCTGGTATGCACTTACACACAAACAAGTGGCTATGGGGATAGTCATTCCTCAGATTGGTCTTCCTACTCAACCATACCAAAGTTATACCTCCTGCTTACTTTAATAAGGTGCCACAAAAAAATTATTTTCGAGCTTCATGAGACAAGAAAAACTTCAGATGTTTGGAGCTCATGAACAAACAGGATAGATCCAAAGGAATACAAGTTGGCCATATAACAAATGAAAAATGAAAAATGCAAAGAATGTTCAAAGGATTCTTGCTTAGTTCGTGCAAGATCTTTAACTTAGGAAACATTGTGCCTAATGTATCCAAGAGATGACCAATCAAAGAATAAAAAAATTGCAACTTAGGGGATGTAGTGTGTCGCATCAAGCCACTAAGAGGAATGAAATATTCTAAGAGAGTTCATGCTCCTGAAGGACATCACACCCAATGTCATCCACAAAGTGACAAACACATCATATGAAGTAAGAAGGTTGCACTAAGAGCCATGAAAAGGAAAAGTGAAAAATAATAATGCCAATGTATGCCCCCACTTTAAAGGAATTTTGAAACACCATACTATGAGCGATTAATTTAAGGTAGCAAATGAAAAATGAAAACAAGAAAGAAGACATGAGATCCAACTTGGAAATCCCTATGCCAAGTCATATGTTTCTGAGTAAAGTTGTGTCATGGAAGAGAAAAAGAAAAGGGAGGGGTTTCCCCCAAAATGAAAACACCAAACACATAAGGGATCTATGGATTTGGGGTTAGTATGTTCTTTGTTGCAGTGCTTTTCTAGAGAGCTCGAAATTGTCGTCATCCCCTAGATACACATAGAACTAGAAGAATGACACAAAGAGAGCGAAAACAAAGAATTTTTTTTTGGGTCAACATGGAAGAGACATAGGGTGTCTTGATGGCCTGCATCATTCCCAAAAGGAAAAAACAACACAAATGAAAAAGAAAAGGCAAAAGAAAAAGGAAAAGCTTTTGGGTCAACATGAAGGAGAGATGAATGTCTTGATGCCTTTTGTCATCCCCAAAAGGAAAACACAAGAAAAAGATAAAGATGAAATGAAAAGGAAAAATATAAAGAAATCCTTTTGGGTCAAAATGAAGGAGACATGAATGTCTCGATGCCTTGCATCATCCTAAAAAGGAAAACACAAGAAAAAGATAAAGATGAAATGAAAAGGAAAAAGAAAAAGAAATCTTTTTGGATCAACATGAAGGAGACATGAATATCTTGATGTCTTGTTTCATCCCCAAAAGGAAAACACGAGAAAAAGATAATAATGAAAATAAAAATCAGTGCACGACATAGAGAAGAATGAAGGTAAAAATAGAGGAATGTCACAAAGAGAGAGAACATCAAACAAAAAATCATGGTGGGATCACATCACGCACATGAAATCACACAAAAGAAAAAGAAAAAAAATGCAAAAGACTAGTAAGGAAAATGAGAGTCAACCTATGAGCAAGTCATCCACCTCCCAATCTCAATCTGTATAAGTGGAAGGTGAATGACGAACCAAAGGGACAACGACAAATGCATTACAAGGACAAAGCTAACAATTTGGTGCAAGAGTACCTTGTTGCATTCAAGCCTCCATGAGGCCAATTTTTAAAGGAGTGTTTACTATGTTCTTATGGTCCATTCAATAAGGTCTTTCAAAACCATTATAATTCATTGGAGTTATTTGATAGGCATTTGGATAAGTTATGTAGTCATTTTGTCTAATTTGCAAAAAATGCCAAATGTGGTTAAATGGCACATGAGGAGTCAATTGTCAAATTTGTAATAATATTCAAGGGATTTAGATGTTGTAGGGTCCATTGGGACTATCTAATATCATTTGAATTGTTTGGAGGGTCTTTGGAGTCAAAAATGCACAAATTGCATATTTTGTAAAAAGTTGTTATATGGAAAATGCAAAAAAAAATGCAAATATGGAATATGAAAGGTCATTAGAGTTTTAGGCATTGGTAGGAAGTTATAAATTATTTAGGAAGTTGTAGATTCTTTTTGAAATTCTTTTAAAAAGTCATTTTCTACATTTGAAACTTGGTGGGTGGTTGAAATTTGAAAAGGCACAATGAAAACCATTATTTTTTTTTGTAATTTTCTTCATAATTTCATTGTTTCGAGCCCTTTCACGGATTTCAATGGGCTCAAATGCTTTCATAATTGTTTTTAAGTGATAATAACATTAATCTCCTTCCATTTGGATTTTATTTCATGAAGATTAGTGGAATATTAAGTGAGATATTGTAATTTTTGTAGAAATTTCCAAAACCCTAATTTAGGGTAACCTATAGCATATAATTTTGGGTTTTTCTCAAGTTATCCATTGAAATTCGATAAGAATTGGTGGAAATGTTCTTAGTAACATCTACTTTCATATTTTTTAACTTTTAGATCGAAAATTTGGCTAAGGTATAAGGCATGGAAAGTGAAGTTTTAGAATGGAAAATATGTGTTCTGACAGAAAACAGAGTCTTGCACGTGATTAACACTTAGGGTTTGCAAAATTTATTGAGGGAATGAAATTTTGAAGGTTTAACAAGTTTAGGAAGATTAAATTTAATGTGTTCCAAGTGCTCATTTAGAGTAATTAAGTTTGGAGGCATATAAACCAATAAGCATTAATTGTTGTAGACCAAACTAGGCTTAATCACAGACAAAAATAATCATTTTTTACTCAAGCATTCCAAAGGACCTCATGTACATTTTGTAATATGTTTTAAAAAAGGACAATGGGAATTTAAATATTTGATTTTCTTGAATTTTTAGTTTATATTTTGAAAGAAAACTCTGATAGTCCTTTGGAGGCCTAAAACGTTTGACAAAAAATGATGGTTTAGAATTGGTATTTGAAATAATGTCTTGAGTCAAGTTTGGAGAATGGACTAATGTGTTGGTGCAGACCTATTTACATGTGTTGGAAATGATAGAAAGATTTAAATGGGCTTGGGAGATTGATATTGCTTTGTGGGTGTGGCCCAAAGGGCCTAATTGTTGTTTTGGACAGTCACCTTGGTAAATGCACTTGTTTAAAAGTTTGGGTTGAGAAAAGAGTTTGATTCCATCAATTTTTTGTTGTCTAAAGGTGTTGTGTAGAATCACTGAGTGGTTTGGGTGCATTTTTTTTATTTTGAGTGCTCATAAACATGAGTTTTATGAATGGAAAAGAGTCTTAATTGAATGGGCGTGAAGAATTGGTTGAGTTTTGACAAATGAGATTAGGATAAGTTGTTTCCTTCCTTTGTATTGCATCAAATTGGTATCAAAGCTCAAAAAGAGGTTTGGGCTAGTGTTGGTTTGTGGTTTTGGTTTTGTGGTTGTGTGCAAGTTAAGAAGAACTTGATTTCCACAAGGAGAAGGTAGAGAAAAGTTGAATAGAAGCAAGGAGATACTTTCTTGTGAAGATGGATTTGGTGAGAAGATCGGGAAGACATTTGTTGGCAGAGAAAGAAAGGAAAAAGAGAGAGAGAAAGAGAAAAGAGGAAGAGATGTTTGATCAAGAGATCAAGAATTGAAGGAAAGTATAGACTAGTTGCTCAAAAGATTCACAAGTTGGCACTTGAAGATCAAGAAAGGGGTCACATGGCCTATTGAGAAGATTAGGATAAAGAGAAGACAAGAGAGAAAGGAAGCTAAGAAGATGAAGACTATGTTGAAGGAATAACAAAGCAAACAAGTTGCAGTATTTTTTGTTGATGATGGAGTTCAACCAACTCAAAAAAGAAGAGCATTCAGAGGTTGAAGGCCTTGAAGACATGAAGACAACAAATGTAGAAGAAGATTCAATAGTAAAGGTAGAAGAAGATGATGGAGTGATGTCTAAATCTGATAAAGAAGAGGAAAAAGGTGGAATGGATTTGCTACTCTAGTATGAGAATGAAATGTTTACTTCATTATTTCATAAGGAGATTAATGGCTTATTCAGTTTTCTCCACATGGAATCTTATGTTCATGAAGAGGCAGCAAACATAGAGACATTATAGTTGCAGGAAAATCAAGGTGTAAGGATTGTGGATGAGTTTTAACATGTACATGATGGGAAGATGGAAAGAAGACACCTTCTTCTTTTTGTGTTTATAATTTCAAGGAAGAAAAAACCATGGGTTAAGATAAAGATACATTTTTTTGTGATTGCTAGTGATAGTGAAGATTCATTTCTATTTGCAGGTCCTTTACTCTTTGCTCCCTCAAAGGACTTGAGTTTTTTCTTCAAGGGGAGAATGGTGCAGTAGCACCTTGTTGCATTCAAGCCTCCATGAGGAAAATTTGTAAAGGAGTGTTTAATTTTTTCTTAGGGGTCATTCAATAAGGTCTTTCAAGACCATTATAATGCATTTGAGTTATTTGATAGGAATTTGGATAAGTTTCAAGTGATTTAGATGTTTTAGGGTCAATTGGGACAATCTAATAGCATTTTAATTGTTTGGAGGGTCTTTGGAGTCAAAAAATGCACAAATTGCATATTTTGTAAAAAGTTGTTATATGGAAAATGCAAAAAAATTGCAAATATGGAATATGAAAGGTCATTAGAGTTTTAGGCATTGGTAGGAAGTTATAAATTAGTTAGGAAGTTGTAGATTCTATTTTAAATTCCTTTAAAAAGGTCTTTTGTACATTTGAAACTTGGTGTGTGGTTGAAATATGAAAAGGCACAATGAAAAACATTGTTTTTAGTAATTTTCTTCAAAATTTCATTGTTTCCTGCCCTTGCATAGATTTTTATGGACTCAAATTCTTTCATAATTTTTTTTAAGTGATAATAAAATTAATCACCTTCAATTTGGATTTTAATTCATGAATATTGGTGGAATATTAAGTGATATATTGTAATTTTTGTAGAAATTGCCAAAACCCTGATTTAGGGTAATCTGCAGCATATAATTTTGGGTTTCTCTCAATCTATCCATTGAAATTAGATAATAATTGGTGGAAATGTTATTAGTAACATCTAATTTCATATTTTTGAATTTTTAGATCGAATGGCTAAGGTTTAAGGCATGGAAAGTGAAGTTTTAGAATGGAAAATATGTGTACGGACAAAAAATAGAGTCTTGCATGTGATTAACACCTAGGTTTTGCAAAATTTATTGAGGGAGTGAAATTTTGAAGGTTTAATAAGCTTAGGAAGATTAAATTTAATTTTTTTCAAGTGTTGGTTCAAATAAATTAAGTTTGGAGGCATATAAACCAATAAGCATTAATTGTTACAGACCAAATTAAGCTTAAGCACAGACAAAAATAATAATTTTTTACTCAAGAGTTCCAAAGGACCTCATGTCCATTTTTTAATATGTTTTAAACAAGGATAATGGATATCTAAATATATTATTTTCTTGAATTTTCAATGTATATTTGAAAGAAAACTCTGACAGTCCTTTGGAGGCCTAAAATGTTTGACAGAAAATGATGGTTTAGAATTGGTATTTGAAATAGTGTCTTGAATGGAGTTTGGAGAATGGAATAACATGTTGGTTCTGACCTATTTACATGTTTTTGAAATGATATAAAGATGTAAATGGGCTTGGGAGATTGATATTTCTTTGTGGGTGTGGTCCAGAGGGCCTAATTGTTGTTTTGGACAGTCACCTTTGTAAATGCACTTGTTTAAGAGTTTGGGTTGAAGAAAGAGTTTAATTCCATCAATTTGTTGTTGTCTAAAGGTGTTGGGTAGAATAAATAAGTGGTTTGGGTGCTGTTTTTTAGTTTTAGTGCTTGTAAACATGAGTTTTATGAATGGAACAGAGTCTTAATTGAATGGGCATAATGAATTGGTTGAGTTTTGACAAATGAGATAGGGATAAGTTGTTTCCTTCCTCTGTGTTGCATCACAATTGCTTGCCCCCACTAAGTGTGAGACAAGAATGAGCCATGTCAAGAGGTGGTATTGTAGGAGGATTTGGTTGGTTCATGGATGGATAAAAGGATGCATGAAATTCAAGGTTGTCAATACAATCATTTAGGAATGTATTCATGTTGTCATCATCTTCTACAATGATTTCAACATCACATGGAGGACATGCATGAAAAGTTGAGTGAGCATGAGTGAGTTTGATGTCATTAGGTTCATTGCCAAAGGTACAACTTGACACATCCACTAAGGACTTTAATGGCATCCAAAGCTTGCTAAAGCACATATCCATGATGTAAATTTCAAATTATAAACTATGCAACAATGTTATAAATACAATTTTGATTTTAAACAATGCAAAAGATGAATGAATGTATGCTAAATGCAATGAATTGAATGAAACAAAAGATGTACAAACTCAAATAGAGAGCTAACAATAGCAAATAGAAACTAAAAAACTAAACTATAAATTCCAAAAAATGTAGTGAAAAATATGCAATGGGACTGATTCGCCCAAGGTGGCGAATGAGTTCAGGTACTAATTTTTTTGAAATCTTTTAGAATTTTTAAATTGAATTTTATGCTTTTTATGTTTTCTGATGCAAATTTGGGATGCAAGTGCAATAATGCAAGCTAAATGAGCTTTTCACTAATGCAAATTTTGAAACCCTAGAATGCAAATTAAACAATGCAAAACCTAATGTAATGTTAATGCAAGCTAAATCTAGGATGAAAATGCACTCCAAATTAAAAATATGATGCTTTATATGTAGGTTCACTAGAATGAAATGAAGAAAAATGGTTGGTTGGTGCTTTATTTTACTTCTTGGGTTTTGGACCTAAAAGGAGAAATACCAAAGACCAATTTTCAACCTTTCACTCAAGAAAAAACCCTTGAGATTTCAATGCAAAGTAGATTGAAATCTAGAAAAGGGAAGGTTCTAGGGATTGAATGATAACTAATGAGGGGTTCACCACCAAGTGTGTTGGAAAAATGAAGAAGAACATCTCATTTTTTTATTTTGTGTTGTCATTGATGTCACCGTGGTATATGAGTTACAACTGCAAGATCAAGTCTGAATTTGCTCTGATATTCTAGTTTAGTATCTGAACCGGTATAATGTTTATATCCTCTGGTATTTTGGTCTACAATTGTTTGCTATTTATTACTATTGCTTGCAAATTTTGGAAATGGTCTATGGATTCTAGAAGCATGTAAATTCAAGATCTCATGTATTTAGATGCTTGTATGGTGTATTGGTATTACTTTGTTTTTCTATTAGGTCTATCCTTGGCCAACCTAATGGATGCATTATGTAATGGTGAATTAATTTTTGTTATGCAAATCTATGTGCGACCTATCTTAGGTCCATGCTGACATGATGAAGCATGTTGGGAGTTTGAATTTCTTTTTGAAAAGATTTTGTCAAAGCTTGAAGCCAACAGTTGGTATTTTTGGTGAATAAGAAGTGCATCTAATTAGGCTGACCTAATTGATGCTTGTGAAGAGATCAAATATATATATTGGATAATTTTTTAAAATTGAGTAAGAGATAGATGAGTGTGTTGTGAATGTGAGTGTGTTGTGAATATGATTAAGTGCATCAAGTCAGTTTACTGAGTTTCATTGGAACTGAATTTGCACTCACTAGGTGTACTTTATCAGTTCATTCTATCTGTAATCCATTTTGTTATTGTAATTCTATAGGAAATGAGCCTTTGTATTTGGATAGTGAGTCCTACAAGTGAGCCACCTATTTTTGTAATATCTTATAATTGGTTATACTATATTGTGAGTTAGCACTCACTTTGTTTTTTCCCATTTTGGGTTTTCCACATAAAAATTCTATTGTTCATGTGTTCTATGATTTCATGTTATTTTAATGCTTTTACTTATCTTTGTTGTTGTATGCATTGGAATAATTGGATGGTATCTTATCAAAAAAATTAATAAGATATTGATTCACCCCCCTCTCAGTATCTTGGACATTCAACAATTGGTATCAGAGCTTGGTTCCTCTAGAAAAGCCTAATAGCTTGAGCAAGATCCTGAAGATGGAAGAAATGAATGATAAAGAAGAGCTCTAGACTACTCTTGAGGATCTTGACAAAGTTGAAAGAGAAAATAGAGATTTGAAAGAGAATCTTGAAGATGCAAATGAATGCATCCAGAAATTAAAAGAGCAATTGAAAAAGTTCAAAGAAAGGGATAGGGAAGTAACTAATGAGTTGAAGAAGGCTAATGAATAAATTACCAGTTTGAAAGTGCAAGTAGAGGAGAAGAAAAGAATTGAAGAATGTCTGAACAAATTGGTACAAAGCAAGTCTGATGATTGCACCAAGCTTGAACAAGAAGTCGTGAACCTAAAAGTGGATCTGGAGAAGGCAAAAATCTATGAGAACAATTTCAAATCTAGCTTAGATAGGCTTGATGAATTGATTTTAGGACAAAAACCGAGTAAAGACAAAGGTGGATTGGGAATGGAAGGAGGTGACAACTATAAAGACAACCAAAAGACTTAGAATAAAGGAAATCAAGAAGGAAATTTAAAGAAATTTTCTATGAGACCACCTATGAGATAGCCTAATGCACAAAGGTATCCTTCTTTTAATGGTACTTGTTTTTCATGAAAAAAAATTGGTCATAGGGCAACAGAATGTAGGAGTAGGATGAATCAGTTTCTTGGTCCCTTCACTGGTCAATATTTTGCATGCAAAATAATTGGGCATAGGTCAAGTGAATGTAGAACCTTAATGATGAATCAATTTAATGGAGGAAGAATGAATCAATCCTTTAATGGCTACTGTTATACTTGTAATGAGTATGGACATAAAGCTAATTATTACAAAACAAGAGTTAGTGGAAATTAATCTAATCAGAGAAATATTTCCTGCTATAACTGTAATAAACTAGGACATATCTCAAAGGTTTGTAGAAGTAAGAAAGGAAAGCATTTTTCTCTAGTAGAAAATAATGATTTGATAAAGAATATTGACAAAGATGAGATTAAGCAAGAAATGAATAAAATTTGGAGGAAGAAAGAAGAGACTGAGATGACATATGTGTTTATGCCCTCATTCGGTATGGACAATCCCTTTGGGAATTAGACCTAGCAAGGTCTTAGGGGGAGCTTTAACAAAAAATCACTCGAACCCCCTCGATGTTTGGCGTGTCATTCCTTCACACAAAGATATGTTGTGAGAAAAAATAAGCTAAAGGTTATGCAAGTGAAACTGGAAGAAAGCATGAAGGAATGATCTTTTGCAGAGTGAATTAGGGTTTCTTTCAAAAGAGATGAAGAGTTTTTAGCATCTTTTTGAAATTTTCCACATTTAATGCGAATGAGGGAAGATCATCATTTTATAAATAAAATGTGTAAGGAATTTTAATCATTCGTGTATTTGAAGAAATTGAAGAGACTTTTGGAGCATTCTTGAGGATATTTGGGGTTCTAGCTGTGCAAACCCTAGTTTTGGTTCTTTGTGAAGAAAGAGGTATTTTACTTTTTTGTATAGTTGTGGGTTTGTATTCTTTGAGTTTTTTGAATTCAAAATTAGAAGAATGGCAACACCTATAGTCACTAAAGTGTCAGAGAGACTGATACCTTCTTATAGGAAATATTCCTCAAAAGTATTTGAAGATGAGGGTATGTGCAGGATCATCGTGCAAAAAAAAGGCCCTTAAGTGGCAAAAAATTCAGAAAAATCAGTGTTAGGCAACTTGACGTAAATATTTGAATAAGTTATCTATATTATTTGAAAAATATGTAAGAATCAAATTTGTAGAAAATTGAATGTAGTTTCTAAAATACTAGGTTTATTTTAAAATAAATAAAATCTATTTGGTGAAAATTTGAAATTTCAATGCAGTAGTACTTAAATTTCAGGGAAAAAATAAGAAGTAGGTGTCTATCTGACCACCCTAACCATAATAAAATGATAATATTTTTATGTAATATTTTTTATATAAGTATAGGACTCATGTTCGGATGTGATGCATATTTTTTTGTAATTTTTTCCAAGTAAATAATTAATTATGAATTTTTTATTACAACTTTTAGAAAATATAAAAACTCATCTGTCTGACCACCTTAACTTGGTCAAAACTTCATGAAATTTAATTTTTCTTTTTTTAATCCTATAGTATGTGAAGCATAGAATGTGACTCATGTTTCGGATTCAAAAAATATGATACCGTTTGAAAGTTATAGATTTTTTTCAATCAGCCTATTGATTAGGACGTTAGTCGTAATTCTAATAGAAAATGAATAATAATTATTTATTAAATTCAAATTAAATCATAATTTATATTTTTGGAAAGCTGAGAATCTCCTCTAAAAACCCTTTTTGTTTCATTAATTTTGGGTGAAAAAAAAGTCGTCAGCCACATACCCCCATAATATTGCCACTTGTTGGCACACCATGATCCTGCACATACCCATGACCCCATGGGAACATTCTCATCAATCCCATGGATTTATATTAACTGAGGACACAAGGAAGTATAATCAAGTAAAGATTGAGGAATTCAATCACACAAAATTTATTGACATTTGGCAGAACGAGCTTACAGGTGATAATTTCCTGATAAAACCTAAATACTTGAACCTGGTTGTGAAGAGGTTAGAAAAATGGAACAACTTTCCCAACTTCAGCTATGATGATGGATTTGTGAAGCTAGTCATAAGTATAATTCATGATAAATTCTTATTTATTGATCAACTGCATATGATAACTAAGGAGGCAATTAGGGCTATTACTGGCCTCTGGGATAAAGGTACAATAGTTGTATTCAAAAAAGTGAAGAATGAGGTAGTAATGCAACTTATAGGAGCCACATATGACAAGAGAGCCTTAACGATGAAATCTATCACTAATCTGGCCATGAAGTATGTAGCTATCATGATTGGTCACATGATATACTTCATAAGCAAAGAGAACTCTATTTTGGCTCAAAAAATTTATACTAGTTTTGATATGGTTGCAAATGGTACAGACTATGACTTATGTGAGCTTCTTTGGCAAGTTTCTTGAGAATTTGAAGTCAACAAAGGAAAGGAAGTATGCTTTCAAATTTGGTTCATTGATTGTATGTTTGTTGTTCTATTTCATGAAGAGACTTCTTGGAAAGAATGATGAATTTTTTTGGGCCTCATCCAGACCAATGGCACATCAAATTTTTGATTATATGCATAGTTTGGGTGATCTAAATGCTCAATAAAATGCTCTAATAACATTCTTTGTTGTATTTAAGAGCAACATGAATGAAAGAGATAGGATTTTGAGGAAAATTGTTGATAAATACAAAGATGATATCATATTACAGGTTTCCTCTAATGAATGCGTGATTGAAGTAGTAGAACCAGGTATGTGCAAGGTAATCATGGAAAAAATAGGCCCTTAAGTGGCAAAAAAATCAGAGTTAGGCAACTTAACATAAAAATATGAATAAGTTATGTATATTATTTCAAAAATATGTAAGAATAGAATCTGTAAGAAATTGAATGTAGTTTTTAAACTACTAGGTTTGTTTAAAAAAAAAATCTATTTGGTGAAAACTTGAAATTTCAATGTAGTAGTACTTAAATTTCAGGGAAAAAATAAGAACTAGGTGTTTGTCTGACCACCCTAACCACAATAAAATGATAATATTTTTTTATAAGATTTTAGATAGAAGTAGAGGACTCATGTCCCGATATGATGCATATTTTTTGTAATTTTTTTCCAAGTAAATAATTAATTATGAATTTTTTATTACAACTTTTAAAAAATATAAAAACTTGTATGTCTAACCACCTTAACTTGGTCAAAACTTCAAGAAATTCAATTTTTCCTTTTTTAATCCTATAGTATGTGAAGCATAGAATGTGATGCATGTCTTGGATTCAAAAAATGTGATACCATTTGAAAGATATAGATGTATTTCAATCAGCCTATCAATCAGTACTTTAGTTGTAATTCAAATAGAAAATGAATAATAATTGCTTAATAAATTCAAAGTAAAGCATAATTTATATTCTTGGAAAGATGAGAATCTCCTTTAAAAACTCTTTGATCATTTCATCAATTTTGGGTAAAAAAAAATTCATCAGCCACATACCCATCATATTGCCACTTTTTGGCCCATCATGATCCTACACATACCCAACCCTGAACCATATGGATTCAACCATTGGGATATGAAAATATAAAATAAGAGGTTGAGGGTTATGTACAAATGTTGTTGAAATTTTTGAAGGATCCCAATGAACCCAAAATTGGTACTTATGCTAAAAGGTCTATGGAGGTCCATATGGAGCATCGAAAGCCAATAATCAGAAAGAGAGTAGAAAAGAATCTTAAAGAAGATAGATTCACTGATGAGCAGATTGCTCTCAGAAGGGCTAAGGGAGAAAAACTGGAGGTAGAATCATCTGGCCTGAGGAGATTAGGTAGGACTACTCCTACTAAATCCTTTGTTGCCCCTACAACAAAGATTGAACCCAATACCACTGATAATGACAAAGGCCTGGTTTCCTCCAGACTGACTACTAGATCTGGGAAGAGGAAAGAAACTCCTTCGGTAGCCCCTGCAAAGAGAGGAAAGAAGGAGAAATCTACGAGGGAAAAAAACCTTAGTGTCATAGATGATTAGGATGAAGATGAAGAGGATCCTAATGCAAAATTTCTAAGGTGAAGAAGAGGAATTTTATCATCTCGTGAAGGTGCTTCTAAGGAAGTTGTTGGTTCTAAGAGAGTGCATGTTGTATCATCTTTTGATGATGAGGAAGATTAGGAATTTGGTGTTCATGTACACACCAAACTAGAGTTGAAGAAAACTAAGGTGTTTAATGAAGCCTCTCCAGACCAGAGAGAAGAATAGGACAATTTGGTAAGTTTTGGTCCCCATTTTAAATTAGAGGCAACTCTCAATACTTTGTTACATTTTGAGAACATGCTAAAACCTACAACATAATATTATGATAATGCTAAAGAAGAGGATAAGAAAAACTTAATTTTAGTTGTCAAATAATAAGTTATCATCTTGGAAGTTAAGTGGGATGATATAAAGAAAGATGTACCTAAGAATATGTGAGAAGCCCTGATGAAAAGGAGATTAGAGGTTGTTGAATTTGAAGAGAAAATCAAGAATGATGTATATGATAAGATTGGGTCTTTCTTGACCCCGGATGATATGGAGACTTTGAAAAATATTTGTGCAAAGATGTTTTGAATGAATAAAAGGGTAAATATTTTAATGACAAGGAATAAAAAGCTCACAAAGAAGATAATGAAGGAAACAACAAAGGTGATATGGGATACAATAGAGAAATATGGCATGCTTAAGGCTGATGAAGATGCTGCTATTGAAAATGTTGAGGAAGATATTCCTCTTGATACAGGTAATGAAAATAAATCTAAAGGAATTGATGTTGAAAATGATGCTAGTGGTGAAATTAATCCTCTGGAAAGTGAGAAGTAGAATGAAGGTGAAGTTGAACCTAAAAAAGCATAATGATGCTCCTCTTAAGCACACTGAAGGTGAAAAAGGAAATGATGAAAAAGGTAATACTGAAGAAGGAAAAGGTAGTGAAGAAGAAGAAAAAGATAATCCAGAATAAAATAAAAATGAAAATGGAAAAGATGGAAATGATGAAGAAAATAATAGGGATAAAGATAAAGATGAAGATAAAAAGGAAGAAAAAAAAAAGAAGAGAAAGTGGAAGAAGAAAAGAAAAATGAGGAATTGGCCAAGAAAAATGAAGAAATTCAAAAGAAATTTGTAAAATCACTTAATCATCCCGAAGAATCGTCCTCCAGTAATGATGTTCTGAAAGGATTGCTATCCAAGAAAATCATATTTCAGCCAATAATTCTTCAGGAGCTTCTACAAATTCCTATGATTGAAGGGTTTGTAGATATGGAGAAGATGTATCTCACACATAAAGTGGTGTTAGGAGATGCATTTCAGGCATCCAGAAGGAAGGAGATTATTGAAACCCATCAAAAAGGAACAAAACTTATAGAAGATGCTCTTAAGGCATTGCAAGAGGTCACACCTGGTGCATCTATTAATGCATCCCTCACTCCTATTGAAAATTTGAGATTGTGTTTAGATTCTTTCAAGGAGTATACCTCCGAGCTTGGAGAAAAGATAAAGCAAGAAGTTGAGGAGAAATTGGAAGAGAAAATACTATTGGTATTGCATGACAAGTGTGCTTTTGCACACTCAAATGTTGAAAAGAACCTAGAAGCTATGAAGATCTGTGAGTCAGAGGCAAATGTTGTTCTTGCTCATTGCTTGAAGTCACCAGATGCCACTAAAAAAATTAAGGTTTTTATGGACTCCATTGAGTCCCAGCTGATTGATGTCTCTGATACATATAGTATATCCAATGGCAAAGATAGATCAACCTGGAACACCATCACTACACATAAAGATAAATTATTTTTCCTACAGAAGCAGAAGGAAGAGATTGTCATAAAATTTGATTAGTTGAGTTACATTATAAGAGTGGAATACACTCTGGTTGGAAAAGCTTTGGCAGGAATAGAAAACATTGAGAAGATAAACTTGACTCTTGATACTTCAGATGGTGCAGAAGAAACTCTGTTAGAATTGGAATCCCTAAACAGGATGTTGATTGCTGCAAAGGGTAGTTGGGGGAATGGTAAATCAGTATGGGAAGGTATTCTGAAGGAGCTTCAAGGCTCACCATCCTCTGGTTGATACAGGTTTCCTTTTTTTCTTTTTTGTCATATTTCAATTTCAATTTTGGGACACCCTTTGTCCTTGATGTCAAAGGGGGAGAGATTTTAAGAATAATGAAATGTTGGTGTTAGGGGGAGAAGTTTTTTAAATAAGGATTTTTTCTAAATATTCTTTTTTGGCACATGTTGCCATCAATGAAAAAGGGGGAGATTGTTGGAAAAATGAAGAACATCTCATTTTGTTGTTTTGTGTTGTCATTGATGTCACCATGGTCTATGAGTTGCAACTGCAAGATCAAGTTTGAATTTGTTCTGATATTCTAGTCTACTATCTAAACCAACATAATGTTTATATCCTCCAGTATTTTGGTCTGTAATTATTTGCTGGTAATTACTGTTGCTTGCGGTTTTGGGAAATGGTCTATTGATTTTAGAAGCACATACATTCAAGATCTCACATATTTAGATGCTCATATGGTGTATCGATATTACTTTGTTTTGTTATTAGGTCTATCCTTGGCCGACCTAATGGATGTACTGTGTAATGGTGAATTAATTTTTGTTATGCGGATCTATGTGCGCCCTATCTAAGGTCCATGGCAACATGATGAAGTGTGTTGGGAGTTTGAATTACTTTTTGAAAATATTTTGTGAAATCTTGAATCTGACTGTTGGTATTTTTGGTGAATAAGAAGTGCATCTAATTGGGCCCACCTAATTGGATATATATATTGGACAATTTTTGAAAATTTAGTATGAGATAGATGAGTGTGTTGTGAATGCAAATGTGAAGAAGAGTGAATATGATGAAGTGTGTCAAGTCAGTTTACTAAGCTTCATTGGAACTGAATTTGCACTCACTAGGTGTACTTTATCAATTCATTCTAGTTGTAAGCCTTTTTGTCATTCTAATTCTATAGGCAGCGAGCCTTTTTATTTGGATAGTGAGTCCTGGAAATGAGCCACCCATTTTTGTAATATATTATAACTGGTTATACTATATTTTGAGTTAGCACTCATTGTTGTTTTTCCCATTTTGGGTTTTCCACATAAAAATTTTAATGTTCATGTGTTAGTGATTTCATGTTCTATTAATTATGCTTTTACTTATATTTTTTGTTGTATGTATTGGAATAATTGGATGGTATATGATCTAGAAAATTTAAGAAGATGTTGATTCACCCCCCCTCTCAGTATCTTTGACATTCAACAAAGTGGAAACTTGGAAAAGATAATGAATTGGAAAAAACAATGTGATATGCAAACAAATGCTAAATGACCTAAAAAGATGAATAAATTATAATGAAAAATTGTGAAACTAAAAGTGTACACCTAGAAAACTAAAGATAGTAGAATGGAGGCCTGGTTTACTAAAAAATATGCTATTGAAGTTGATTGGAACTCATACACCAGGCTGGGTAAATCAGTCCAGTTTTTTGGAAAATGCACTAGAGCAGGTTTTAGCCAAAAGGGTATCTAGATCTATAAAAATATTGTTCAAGCCTATACACTGAGACTCATTTTCCAATAGTGGTGAATCAGTCCACTTTTGCTTTTCTAGAAATTTTGAAGTGGATTTTGTGCCTCTCATTTTGCTTTGTTCTTCTTGACTAGTTTTCAAATTCGAAACTAAAAAATACCGCCTGTAGGTCTTCTCCAAACTTCTCCAACTATTGATGACAACTTTGACAACTTTTAGGGACTTGAAAACTTCTTTCCAACTTTTCTTCTTAGAAAATCTACAACCCATCTCTACAAACCACACACAAGAAGAGGGAAAAATATTGTGGGGCTTAGTGAATAGGGGTTTTCCTTGGTCAAACCCCTTGTTGGTAATCAAACCTTGAAATAGAATGAAAAATGGAAAGATAATGATGAATGAACAAATGGTAATGTTGCAACTCACCAAACCCTTGCAATAAAATGTTGTAAACATGTAAGTGATGGCTCCAATGGATGTGGTTCTTGACTTTGGATTGGTGTTAATAGATCTTGAATGCAACTCTTGCTTGAATCACAAACCCTACACCACAATTGTTACCTCTAATACAACATGATAAAAGAAATATTTGACATGATGATTGAAAATTGAAGAATGCTCTTAAATGCTTGATAATATAACATTGAAATGCATTGAATGCTCTTGTGAATGCTCAAATATTCTTTCAAACTCTCTTGAAAGCTAGGCATTGAATATGAGTGAAAGAACCTTGTATTTACACTTAATTGTGCAAGAATTCCTAAAATTACAACACTACAAGCTGATATTAGATCTAAGAGAATAAAATCCCACCAGAAATTTGATTTAAATTTGAATTTTAGTCACATGGGACTCATTTTTCCAAGGTGGTGAATGAGTCCCATCACACATACTATATGGGACCAAAAATGAAAAGAATCTAGAAATGTGTGAAGCCTACATCAAGGCCAAAAAGACCTAGGTGGGACCCATCTGCCAAAGGTGGTGAATGAGTCCCAGACACTAAATCTAGGCTACACAAGCCAAGAACAGCTGAATTATTATTGTTTATTGATTGGTGTCAGGATTATCCTCGAAAAAATGCAATAAATAAGGCTTATGGATGTAAAAAAGGGATAATTAAAGCATAAGAATGCTCAATTATTAATGGCAAACCTAGAGAAATGTGAAACTATGTCACAACACTTTACAACACTCTAAATAAGACAAGATTACTGTTGATTTTGATTAAAATTATTTTTATTATACTCAATTAATTGATAAAACCCTAGAAAAAGTGTGAAAGTGTGTTTCAACACTTCACAACACTTTTGTAAGGCACCATTAAATTCCAATAGTTCACAAGGGCCCAATACCTAATGTGAATGTTTTATCCACATTACAACACTAAATCAAGGCAACATTAAGCCAAAATGCACAAGGAAGACCCAAACGAGTGCAAAAAATGTCAAAGGATTCTTTTATTGACACTATAGGTATATATTGTGTTATCTTGTGGCTTGTCTATTTGATCTATGCATTGTGGTTACTTGTACTCATGTTTATCTCTCATGTGGTTACTTGTATTCATGTATTAATATTGTGGGTTGTATCTATTATTTCCTAACAAGTGGTATCAAATCTATAATGGTTCATGGGATGTGTGTGCTTCCATGTTTTTGGTTAAAACCCTTTTTTTGAGTAGATTTATGTGAAGCTAAATCCATAGAAATGCATAAAAGATTTGAGACATTACAAGATATAAAACACATGTTGTAGGTGATTGTTTCTAGATTTGGGTTTTTGGGTAGTTAAGATTTGTTGGTTTTATTGCAGATCTGAAGATTTCAAAATATGGGTCAAAAAGGGTTTCTTGGTTGAGCTTTTATATGAGGGTTTTGCAAAGGAAATTTCATGGATGACCTCTTCAAAAAAAATAGACCTCGTCATTGAATCCAAGAGGCTTGAGACATGAAAAATTACATAAAATTCAACCTATTTTGGCCAAATTAAAAAAAATGAAAAATAAATTAACCCTTGACCTTCAACCATATGGGCGTACAATCATAGAGGCGTTAGGAAAAAAATTGCAGTAAAAAATATTATTCCACTTGAAAAAAAAAGTAAAATCATAGAAAAATAAAATCAAAAGGTTAAATTGAAAATTTTAAGAAATAATAATTTCACCCATCAAATTTTGATTTAGAAACATGCATTTTTTCCCTCTTGAATCAAATAGGTTTCCATCCCTTTCCTTTGCTAAGCATGATCTGTGAGGTTACGGTTTTTGTGGTTTCCATAACTATATTGCTGAGTTCTGAAGTTTCCTTTGATAATTAAGGTGATCAGCATGTCGGAGGTTCCTAAAAGTTCAAAACTCCCAGAATGTGGTTTGATGGTTCCATTTTTCTACTATCCCGCAATTCTATGGTAGATCTCCCAGTTTCCAAGGTGTCACTGGTTCATTTAATTATTTGTACAACATGTTGTGGGATGTCCCTTCAAGAGTTTTTGAAGCACGAACTCAATCTTAAATATCTTTTCTCAAGAAATACACCCATGATGCATTAATATCATTATTAAATAACAAGTGTAACAAATTGGATTTGCTGAGGTGGCCACAATTTTTATCAAATAAAAGGCCTTTATTTTCTGACCATTTGAAATAAATAGCATGTTCACAATGAAAGGTGGTGGTACTCTTGAGCTCAATTTACCAGAACATTTTTCACAATGGTGTTTCCTACAATTGATGGGACTTGGGATGATGAAACTTTTCCTATCACGCAACCTGATTTGAATTGGCCTAAAAGGGAGAAAATTTACATCATCTCCTAGTTGTACTCAATGGCATGGAAGGATAAAACCAGCTATATCGAATACAATAGGGTAATTCTCATTTTGGAAGAAGAAGAAAAGTGTGCTTAGCCTCACAACCTCTTTATGGAAATTCAATTGGAAGTGGATAGAGCTCCTATCCCAGAAGCAACTTAAATTCTTTGGTCTTGCATGCATGTAATCTTTTAATTTTGTTAGTGGTAATGGTAATTTTGGTAATGAAACTATTTCCATTTCAAGGTTGTTTCTTGATAATGGTTTCTTTCATGGACTATTATTTTCTGGAAAAGAACGGTTTCATTTTTGGTATATATTTCGGCTTTTGTGAAATACCAAAGAGAAAAAAAAAAAAGGAAAAAAAAGAGAATAGTTGACATGATTTTCTTTTCAGTACATTTTGATTATATAGGGGTGTTGGGTCTATGAACCCACATTTTGGCATTGGAAAAATAAAGGAGATATTTCTAATATTGTGTGCTTACTAATGTTTTTTTTTTATTGCAAATGAATTGTGCTTCTTTGTGGTTATTCTTCAATGTTTTATATGTTATGTCAGGTTGTGTATGTGATTATTTCTAAGGCTTTGAATTTAGTTTAACCAATCTATTAAAAGGGATTTTTTTGTCCATTCTTTTCTTGTTTCTCATTTATGGATGTGAGATAAATGGATTGTGTTATTTGTTTGCATTCACCACATTTTGAATCAATCAATCACACTATTTTCATTGTTATGGGTAGATGTTAGTTTTCCTTTTTTGTTTCTCAATTAAAAGCACACCCTATGTTTTCATTCATTGCATATCTTTCGAAGGTAGCCACACCTTGTAAAAAAAGTAGAGAGCACTTACACATACCATTGTAAGTGGCTCAATTGTTGGTCAGGTTGTCATTCATGTGGGAAATATAGTATAAACTTGAAGTGACAAATCTGTTAACTAAATTTTTTTTGGCAACTACACTAGGCAAAGAATGAAAGTGCTAGTGTCTTATTTTCTCATAAATTTTAAGGTGCCTCCCCAAGGATAGAGGTTGGCGGCTTTGTCAAGCAAAATGTACTTAGAAGCATTTTATTCTAGTAAAAACTCATGTCTAATTTATTTTTTAGAATTACTTTATGGAATTAATTTCTTCCTAGCCATGGGAAATCACTTTGGACCTCTTTCTTTTCCACAATATTCACCATTTCCTGAAGGATCAAGAAAGCACTACCCAAAGTTTAGTGGAGAAAAACACCAAGATGCTGAAGACCACATTTTGGTATTTACAATTGCATGCAGCATTTTGGGGGTAAGTGAAGAAGATATTTTTGTGAGATTATTTATTGAATCTCTTATTGGGCCTACAACAAATTGGTTTCAATATTTAGAAGAAAAGTTCAATATTCATTGGGATTCATTGAAGAATAAGTTCTTGGGAAGGTATAAGGGCCCTATTAATGAAGTTGCTTTGTTGGGCCAATTTTTCAATATTTAGAAGCAAGAAGGTGAATCAATCAGAGATTTTGTGGAAAGATTCAACCATCTGCTCAAAACTATTCCAACTTATATTCAACCAAGTAAGAAACTACAACTCTAAACTTTTATTTCTCCATTGCATCTAGATGTTCAATTTGAGTTAAAACGGTGTAAACTAAATGATATTGAAGTTGCACAACAAGATTCTATAAAAATAGAAGATGATTTGATATTAAGCAAGTTATGGAAAGTAGATTAGGTTGTAGATTATTAGAAATGTGAATCTTTGAGGAAGCCTATCATGCACAAACCAAGTTTTCATCCTATAGGATTTGAAACTATACAACATCCTTATGCTAAAAATTTTAATCTCATTATTTTTGGTCCAAAACACTTTGGTAAAGATGAAGTAAGTGTTGCATAAATTAAACCTCATAATATAAGAAAATTGAAACCTATTATTTTCATTATGAAGAAAATAAAGATGAATCTGAAATCCCCTCAAATGATGAAGAAAATGAATCATCCTCTCATGATACAAATTGTAATGAGGATAATGAAAATAATGTTGTTACAGAAATGGAATCATTCACTTTCACCAGCAATGAAGAGAAATTTGAGGCTACACAGTATGAATATGAGGTGTTGCATTTCTTTTCTTTGAAGTACATGTAAGTTGAATAAGAAGCCTTCACATTTCATTAGCCAGATGATGCAAAAGTATGACTACAAGAAGAGGTCAAGAGTGATTTTACTTTTGAAGCCTATCATTTTGAAAATTTGGATGCCAAAATTTATAAACAAAATTTGGAAGATGATGTTAAAGGTATCCATAATAACTTTGATGAAAGTGTTCAAATAGATGGATATGAAGAACCCCATGTTGTTTATATCTTGAGTGCATGTGGAGATGAATTTATGTGTGGAGAAGAAGTTGTCATATCTAATTTGTAGGATATAGACAAGGAAGGTGAAGTGTATCATGAAATTGTTGAGGAAAATCCTATAGAAATAGAGGAGATTGTACCAGTTGAGGGAGATTTTCAGTCACATTAAGATATTGTTCATAATGTAGAATCTCGACTTAACTCACTTCTAGTTTTACATGAGTTACATATGGTTGGTGGTTGACCTTCTAGTGATGGAACTAGTTGTTTCTAGGTACGGGATATTAGTTTTATTGTTGCACGGAAGAAAAATTATATGTAGTAATATGTTGAAGAGAATCCAAAGGTTTATGATGTTAAATGGTTGTTTAGTTCTGGAGCATTACTCAAAAGGTCTTTGCAGTTCACAAATCTCAAATTTTTGTTTCAAATCTTGGGATTGCTTCTAAGTTTGCAAGTACTTCATGAGTACATCTCTCTTTTTCACTAAGGTATTTATTTTTCCTAGCCTGTTCATGGTTTTGCATGACCATCCTGAAGTCACTAGGGGTAGGGTCTTATGACCATCTACATACTTAGGGTTTTTGTTTTTCCCTTTTTTTGGCTTGATCAATTTTGTTTTGTGCCCAGCTCCCCTCCACCCTTTTGCAAGCAACACCCTGCTCCCTTGCTTCTCTCTTCAATCTATTTCCCAATGGATAAGGGTTGGTCTACCCCATAGTTTCTAGAGTTCTTTACATTTTCTACAAAAATATAGTCCCCAATCAAAGCCCATGTTACCCATTAAATTATAATTTGAAAACATGCAATTTTTTCCTCTTGAATCAAATAGGTTTCCATCCCCTACCTTTGCTAAGCATCCAAGAGGTTGTTGTTTTTGTGGTTTTTGTAACCATACCGCTAAGTTTTGAAGTTTCAAAATCACTCGACCACCCAATTCAATTCCCTTTCACATTTAAGATGATCGACATGTCTGAGGTTCCTAAAATTTCAAAACTCCCATCATGTGGTCTGATGGGTCCATTTTTCTATGATCTCGTGACTCTACGGAAAATCTCTCAGTTTCCAAGGCGCGACCAGTTCATTTAATTTTTTGAATGGTGTATAGTGGGACATCCCTTCAAGATTTTTGAAGCACAAACTCAATCTTAAATCTCTTTTCTCGATAAATACACCCATGGTGCATTAATATCGCTATTAAATAACAAGTGTTAAAAATTGGATTTGCTGAGGTGGCCACATTTTTTATTGAATAAAGTCCTTTATTTTATGATCATTTGAAATAAATAGCTTGTTCACAAAGAAATGTGGTGGTGCTCTCGAGCTCAATTTACTAGAACATTTTTCAAAATGGTGCTTCATGTGATTGATGGGACTTGGGATGATGAACATTTGCATGTCACGCAATGTAATTTGAATTGGCCTAAAGAGGAGGAAATTGACATCATCTCCTAGCTACGCTTGGTGGCATAGAAGGAGAAAACCAGCTATGTCGAATACAATAGGGTAATTCTCATTTTGGAAGAAGGAGAAGAGCGTGATGAGCTTCACAACCTCTTTATGGAAATTCAATTGGAAGAGGATAGAGCTCCTATCCTAGAAGCAATTTTATTTCTTTGGTCTTGCAAGCATGTAATCTTTTAATTTTAGTAGTGGTAATGGTAATTTTGGTAATGAAACTATTTCCATTTCAAGGTTGTTTCTTGATAACGGTTTCTTTCATGGACTGTTATTTTCTGGAAACAAACAGTTTCATTTTTGGTATTTTCTTGGCTTTTGTGAAACCCAAAAGAGGAAAAAAAAAAAAAGAAGGAAAAATAAGAGGAGAACAACATGATTTTATTTTCAGCACATTTTGATTGTATAGGGGTGTTGGGTTTGTGAACCCATATTTTGGCATTGCAAAAATAAAGGGGATATTTCTAATATTGTGTGCTTATTAATTTTTTCTTTTGATTAGAAATGAATTGTGCTTCTTTATGGTTATTCTTCAATGTTTTATCTATTATGTCAGGCTTTGTATGTGGTTATTTTTGAGGCTTTGAATTTAGTTTAACCAATCTGTTAAAAGGGAGTTCAAATGCTCTTCATTATTTTCTTGTTTCTTATTCATGGATGTGAGATTAATGGACTTTATTTTATTTATTCGCATTCACCACATTTTAAATCAATCAACCACACCTATTTTCATTGTCAAAGGTAGATGTTAGTTTTCCTTTTTTAATTTTCAGTTAAAAGCATACCATGTGTTTTCATTCATTACATATCTTTCGAATGTAGTTGTTCCTTTTAAAACAAGTAGAGAGCACTTGCACATTCCATTGTAAGTGGCTCAATTGTTGGCCAGGTTCTCATTCATGTGGGAAAAAGATTACAAAATTGAAGTGACAAATTAGTTAACTAAAAAAAATAAAAAAAGGACAGTGAGGGGCAGGGTCCATAGACCCCTACCAACCCCTACAATAGCCCTATCACATCCATTAATTCCCATACACTTAGTGCATTAATTCTTATATCCTCAATTAATAGCCCATTGGCTCTTTTAAAGCTTTAAACATTGACCAAAAAAAGGGTTAAAATGGTCATATAAGCTTTTAAAGGGAATCTTTAAAATTTGAAAATTTAAATTAAATCAAATCATTTTAAATCACCAACCCTCCCCTCCTTATTAAAGTTTTAATTTTCAAATATGAATAAATTTTCCACTTATATTTGCAAAAATAAATTGATTTTTAATTTAGGGTGAGGTCCACAAAAGTTGTCCATGTAGTCAAATTACATGTTTGTTTCAAACTTGCATAACTTTGACCTAGGATGTCATATTTTTGACTTCGTATACTTGTTGGAAAGGTGGTTCTAAGAACTAGGTAGTGGTATAGGTTTGGTTTCCTTATTTTTCATTTTCTATCAATTTTTTAAGCCTGGAAGCTAGATGTTCTCCCATTTCATGGTTTTGGTCATAACTTTTGCACACAAAAATAGATTTTTTATTTCGAATAGGCATTAGAGAGCATGTACAATGTACTACATAGTGGATCAAATTATTTATCGGCTTGTGGTGCATGGAATGTATTGTAATTATTTTATCACTTGTAGGAGTTTTAGATTCAGGGTGTGATTGTGTGAGCATCCAAATGATTCAAGAGGCAAAACCTTGAGTCAACACATGCTTTTGTATTAATAGAAAAAGTATCCCTTTTTTCTTACATTTGAGAATAATTAATAATTGATTAGCGTAATAATTCCTTGATTTAGTGTTGTAATGTGTTGTACACATTCACATTGAATCTAAGGCCCTTTTTTTAATAAAATGTACTTAAATTGTACCTTATTTAGGGTGTTGTAAAGTGTTGTATTACACTTTCACATTTATCTAGGGTTTCATTAATTAATTGTGGTTAATTAGAGCTTAATTGACCCTTTAATTCAAATTCAAGACCTCTTAATTTAATTTTTCAAGGATCTATCTGGACACCCATTAATGGTATTGTATAACATTTAACTTGGAAAAATTGATATCCTAGAAATTTGTACCATGACGCATTCACTTTTAGTGGAAAATGGGTCCCCCTCACATAGGACACCCCTTTCTTGGCATTTTTGAAATGGGTTTTTGATGTTATTTCATCCCCCTGAAGCATGGTCCTAGAAAGTTATGCTAGGATCCATTCACCCAAGGTGGCGAATGGGTCCTCATCACATAGGACACCCCTTTTTGAAATTATTTATGGTGGGATTTTAATGATTTTGAATTCTAGATTTGATGTTGGCTTGGATTATTTGAATTTTGGGGTTAATTGTTAAATTTAGTATAAATATAAGGCTAATTCACATAGTTTCACTTTGCAAGTTTACAAGAAACCTAGGGAGTTCAAGTGATCATCGAAGTACCTTCACAAGAGCATCATAGAGCACTTCAAGAGAAATTACAAGGAATTCAAAGATAGATTATTGAAATTTCATTGCAACAATTCAAGGTTATAGATCATCATGTCAAAGGTATAGTGCATCATACATGTTGTAGAGATAATGTTATTGATGTAGCATTGAAGATCTATTTGCAAGCATTGATTTATGTCTAATTCAAGATCAAGATCTACATTCTACATTGACACTTCACATTATTTTTTAGATTTGCATTCCAAGACAACATCCAAGGTATCAACATTTAATATTTTAAGTTTCATGCTTCTATTATTTCATTATTTCATCACAAGGTTTAATTACCTCAAAGGGGTTTGACTTAGGAAAACCCTATTGGAAAAAAAAATGGACAGACAACTGAGAGGGGGGTTGAATCAGTTGTCATGGAATATTAAACTTTTCAATCTTTACTTAATTTTAATCTCAGATCTGATGAATGAACAGTAAACCACAAGCAATCAACACATGAGAAACACAGAGAACACCAAAAAAAATTTACATGGAAACCCTGTTAGGGGAAAAACCACAGTGGATATTAGTCCACAATATTATACCCTATTAAAAGTATAATGAAAATAGTAATGGGAATGCACATACATTTAGGCACATTTCCTAGAACTCACTGCTCAAATACAATAGGGGCTCACTACCCAACAACACAAAATAGGATTAAATCTAGAGGGTATGAACTAAGAAAATAGCTTCTACACAAGCTTGATTATAGTTCTAGTTAAGCACAAAAAAAATCCTTCACTCTTCACTCTCATTTTTCTTTGTAATCGAATGAATAGATAAATTATCACACACTTGCACTATCTCTAGCTTCTCTCTAGCTTCTCTCACACCTAAGACATTAACAATTAAATTTTCAATACAAATTAGACACCATCAGCCAATACAATTATGTGACCCAAAACAATATCCACGAGGGAACCAAAATTCAAATTTTAATCTCCAAGGATCTACAACACATTACCACCATGTCGGCCAAGAACATGAAAACCCGAACATGCAGAAGAAAAATCTTTGACCATGATCATAGCAATCAACATGAACATACAACAATGATGGAGAATGATCTAGAAACATCCACAAAAATCAAGAACTAACAGAGAGGCATCTGCAATAACTATAATTTCACAAACTTCAATCTGAAACACTAATAGAGACCATAGAAACACTGTCAGAACACAACTGCTCATAGCATGATCAAGTCTTCATGTGGACCTATGAACCTTCCATTAGATGAACTAAATAATCTCAACAATAAACCCTTTAGTCCACAATAGTTGATGTTCAACATACATAATAGAATACCTTCATGACCTGCACTATTCCACTGGCAACCTGTAGCTCTTCTTTTAACAATTTTCTCAATATCCTCGACATATACCACCTTCAATACAATAATGCTAATAGTTTTCACATCAATGAAAACCACATATCAACAACATAACCAAAACATCCAACATTCTCCCCCTTTGGCATTAATGGCAACACATGATGTGAAAAGCACCATCAATACAACTCTCAATTAGCACTTACTCCCCCTTAGATTCTGACTCTTCTTCCTTGACCTCTTCTACATGGTCTTCTCCCCACAAGGATCTTCTCCCTAGATAGGAATTTTTTTTCACATAACTCTTCTCCCCCTTTGACATTAATGGAAAATATAAGCATTATCTTCCCACACCACATATATGCACATTTGACTACCCCCCCTAAGTAGCAACCACAAAAACATTTGGATGAGGAAATATAGATTTGAAGCATACGAATTGATTCAAGTAAATGCATCTCTGAGTTCTTATCAGGGGGGGTAATCAACCCTAGCATTTCTCTGAGATATTCAAAAGTATCCTTCAGCAATGGCTTAGTGAAAATTTCTGCAACCTATTCTTTGGTAGGAACATACTCTAGTCTAACTTCTTTCTCATTTACTTTCTCCCTCAAGAAGTGAAACTTGATGGATATATTCTTAGTCTTAGAGTGTAGCACTAGATTCTTCAAAAAAATTATTGCACTTGAATTTTCACAGTATATGGCAATAAGTTCTTCATATACCACTCTAATATCTTTCAAAATCTATTTCATCCACATCACTTGAGTACAGTTATTTGTAGCAGCAATATAGTTTGTGTTAGCAGTAGATGGAGAAATGGAATTCTACTTTTTGCTCAACCAAGACACCAACTTCTTTCCTAGGAAGAAGGTACCACAAGTAGTACTTTTCCTGTCATCTACATCTCCTACCCAATCCGCATCAGTATATGCACTCAAAGTAAGATCATCATCCTTAGGATACCAAAGTCCAAAATCAATTGTTCCTTTTAGATATCTAAAGATTCTCTTTACAACAATCACATGAGATTCTTTTGGATCATCCTAAAATATAGCAACCATACATACAACATTCATAATTTTGGTCTGGTCTAAGTTAAATAGAGCAATCATCTAATCATTGATCTATACATTGTTTGATTTTCCTTAGGAGAATCATCATTTTGTGTTAATTTGCATCTGGTTATCATGGGAGTACCAACAGGTTTTGAATCTTCCATGCCAAACATCTTCAGCACCTCTCTCACATATTTGGACTTAGATATGAAGATCCCCTTGTCTAACTAAGTAACTTGTAGTCCTAGAAAGAACTTCATCTCTCCAATCATACTCATCTCAAATTCACTCTTCATTTCATTAGCAAACTTCATACACAGATTATCATCTCCTCCAAAAATAATGTCATCAACAAAGACCTCAATAATTAACTCTTTGTCATGATCCAACTTGAAATATAAGTTGCTATTAGTTGTACCTTTATTGAATCCAAGCTTTAGTAAGTATTTTTCTAGTCTAGCATACCAGGCTCTAAGGGCTTGCTTAAGTCCATATAGAGCTTTCTTCAATTGGAAAACCATGTCTTCCTTATCAGTTAGTTGAAATCCATCTGGTTGTCCAATATAAACTTCTTCTAGTTCTCCATTCAAAAAGGTTGACTTCACATCCATTTGATAGACTTTATAGTTCTTGTATGCAACATAAGCAAGAAATAATCTAATAGCTTCAATTTTGGCAATAGGGGAAAAGGTTTCTTCAAAATCAATACCTTCCATTTGTGAATACCCTTTACATACTAGTCTTGCTTTATTTCAAACCACTTCACCTTGTTCATTTAGCTTATTCCAAAAGACCCATTTAGTACCAATCACATTTTTATCTTTAGGTCTGGGAACAAGTGTCCATGTATCATTCTTTTCAATTTGCATCAATTCTTCTTTCATAGCTTCCATCCAATGTTCATCATTGCAAGCTTCATTAACATCTTTAGCTTCAATCTTGGAAATCAGGCAATACTCTTCTGCTATCTTCCTTATAGTTTTCACACCTTTACTCTTATCTCCTATGATTTTAATTTTGGAATGGTTTAGCTTTACATACCTTGAAACTTTACGACTCTCTCAAGCTTCTGGTTCTACTATTCTCTCTTTTGCACTTGTACTTGTCTCTCCTTCCTGACTTGATTTACCAAAACAAATTGAAGTTTCTTTACCAGAACATATGGCACAATATGAAGTTGATTTTGTGTTTGATCATTCTTCCCTTGATTTGTATTGTCTTCATCTAAATCATATCCACAATATCTAGATGATCTAGTAGAGTCCTCATCAACTTTGACATTTGCACTCTTAACCATCTTTCTCAGTCTTATGTTATAGCACCAGTAGGCCTTTCTTTTGGTAGAGTAACCTAGAAAGATTCCTTTGTCGCTTCTTGCATCAAACTTGCCTATATACTCATCTCTCTTAATATAGCATTTACTTCCAAAGATCATGAAATACTTGATAGTAGGCTTATAGCCAAACCATAGCTCAAAAGGAGTCTTACAAGAATTACCATTGAAATTTACGAGGTTCAAAGTGTAGACAACAGTACTTACAACTTCACTCCAATAGATGTGAGGGAAATTTCCTTCTATCATCATTATTCTAGCAGCATCCAGAACTATTATATTCTTTCTCTCCACAACTCCATTCTATTGTGCGATTCGGGGGATAGATAACTATATTTTGATCCCATGCTCTTCACAAAAGGAATTAAACTCCCTAGAGGTGAATTTACCACCTTTTTTTGTACTAAATCATTTGATTATCAAACCTTTCTCAATCTCTACCATGGCTTTGAAACTTTTGAACTTTTCTAATGCTTCACACTTTTCTCTTAAGAAAGCTACCCATATCATCCTAGAATAATCATCAATAAGCAACATAAAGTACCTTTCACCATGAAGAATTCTAACTCTAGAGGGACCATAGAGATCAATATGCACCAACTCCAACAAATCATTTGCATGATGTTGTTTGCTCCAGAAGTAAACTCTAGTCTTTTTCCCATCTGACATTCCTTGCAGATTGTGTTAGTAGGCTTCATTAGCTTAGGTATATCTCTTACTGCTTGAGTGGAACTTACTTTGACAATGTTATTAGAATTAACATGACACAACCTCCTATGCCATAACTAGCTTTCATCTACTTGAGAAATTAAACAACTTTCACTAGTAGTATTCAAGTGAAAAATATTACCTTCTCTCTTTTTACCTAAATCAATTATCTTTCCCAAGCTTCCAAGTATCTTGCATCTTCCATCTTTGAACTGAAGATCATAACCCTTGTCCACCATCTGTCCAACACTCAATAAATTATGCTTCAACCCTTCAACATAAAGAACATCATCAATGTTTTCCTTACCACTAAGACAAATAGGTCGTCTGCCACGAATCACACCAGCATTGTTATCTCCAAATCTTACAACCCCATCATCATACTTTTCTAGACTTACAAATTTTATTTTGTCACTAGTCATATGATGTGAGCATCCATTATCAATAACCCACTCATCCTTATCTTCAATTCGAGCTGCAAGAGCTTTCTCAACTTTAGCAGATTTAGTAGCCATAGGACTATTTTCGATTGTAGCAATGAAAACACATTCATCTTCATTTCCATTATCTTTATCAGACTCATCATCAGTCACTCCTTCAACATAGTAACATTTCTTTTGGAATCTAGACTTGTTAGGCTTAGATCTAGGAACTCTTTTAGGACATCTTGATGTAAAATAACCTATTTTACTACAAGAAAAACATTTAATAGGAAACATTCCTTTACCTTTTCCTCTACCTTCTTTCTTCACAATTAGTGCTTCCAATTCTTCTACTTCTCTTTCTTCATCTTCAAGCTATTTCATTTCTTCTTCATACTTGAATGACTTTCTAGAAGATTCCCCCAGATCATATCTTTGCTTGTTTCTTCTGGATAGAGTAGCCTTAAATGCAGTTTTAGTCTTGGGAATAGATTCACCAAATTCACTCAATTCAAAGGAAAAAAGTTTACCAATCAGTGTATGTCTTGTCATATTCGTCAATGATCCAATTTCTTCAATAGCATGAGCCTTTACTTTGTAAGAGGGAGGCAATGATCTAAGCACTTTAGCTACAATTTCTTTCTTTTCCAAGGTACCACTGACACATCTAATATCCATCACTAGTTCACTTACTCTCTGCATAAAGAAGAAATATTTTCATCTTCACCCATCTTCAAATTTTCATACTTTCCTTTCAAACTCTATAGCTTAGCCATATTCACATGTACATCTCCTTCATATAAAGTTTCCAGCTTCATCCAAATCTCATGAGCTGTCTTCAGACCTATCACATTTTTCATTTATGAATCTTTTAGAGCACTCAACAATGCTTCCATAGCCCTAACATTATTCTTAGCCTCTTTAATCTCATCAGTAGTGGAAGGACCATTCTAAGGAATAACATATGTATTCTTAGTAATCTTGCATAAGGGTTCACTAATACACCTCAAATGACACTCCATCCTAGCTTTCCACAATGAGTAGTTTGTTCCATCGAATCTAGGAATGTCCTTGTATGATGTCATCATGGATCACCTCAAGCTTTTAAACTTCTTCAGAGGAACTTGGCTCTGATACCAATTGTTGGAAAAAAAAGGATAGACAACTAAGAGGGGGGGTGAATTAGTTGTCATAGAATATTAAAATTTTCAATCTTTACTTAACTTTAATCTCAAATTTGATGAATGAATAGTAAAACACAAGCAATCAACACATCAAAAACATAGAGAACACCAAAAAAATTTTACATGGAAACCCTATTAGGGGAATGCACATGCATTCAGGCACACTTCCTATAGCTCACTGCTCAAATACAATAGGGGTTCACTACCCAACAATACAAAATAGGATTAAATCTAGAGGGTATGAACTGAGAAAATAGCTTCTACATAAGCCTGATTATAGTTCTAGTTAAGCACAAAAAAACTCCTTCACTCTTCACTATCACTTTGCTCTATAATCAAATGAATAGATCAATTATCACACACTTGAACTATCTCTAGCTTCTCTCACACCACACACACAATAACTTTGATCAACCAATCACTAATATATATCCTCATTATGGAATTACATCAACCACTTAGTCAGCTAGAAAAATAAAACATATTTACAATGTTGACCCAAATTAACAATTAAATTTTCAATGCAAATTAAACACCATCAATCAATACAATGATGTGACCCAAAAAAATATCCATGAGCATGCAAAACATTCAAATTTCAATCTCCAAGGATCCACAACACATTACCACCAACATGTCGGCCAGGAACATGAAAACCCAAACATGCACAAGAAAAATATTTGACCACGAGCACACTGATCAATGTGGATTTACAACAATGATGGAGAATGATCTAGAAACATCCACAAACATCAGGAAATAACAGAGAGGCATCCACAACAACTAGAATTACACAAACTTCAATCAGGAACACTAATAGAGACCACAAAAAGAATGCCAAAACACAATTGTTCATAGCATGATCAAGTCTTCACGTAGACCTTTGAAACTTCCAGTAGATGAACTAAATAATCTCAACAATAAACCCTTTAGTCCACAATAACTGATCTTCAACATAAAAAACAAAATACCTTCATGACCTGCACTATTCCACTGGTAACATGCAACTCTTCTTTTAACAATTTTCTCAATATCCTCAACATATACAACCTTCAATACAATAATGCTAATAGTGTTGACATCAATGACAACCACGTATCAAAAACACAACCACCACATCCAACAATCTCCCCCTTTGGCATCAATGGCAACATATGAGGTGAAAAACACCATCAAGACAACTCTCAATCAGCTCTTACTCAACCTTAGATTCTGACACTTCTTCCTTGACCTCTTCTACATGGTCTTCTCCCCACAAGGATCTTCTCCCCAAATAGGAAACATTTTTTCACATAACTCTTCTCCCCCTTTGAAAAAAATGGAAAATATAAGCATTATCTTCCCACATACAAGCTTTGAACCACATATCTACACATTTGACTTCTCCCCCTGAGTAGCAGCCATGGAAACATCAATTTGGATCAAGAAATATAGGTTTGAAGCATACATATTGATTCAAGTAAATGTATCTCTTAGTTCTTATTAGGAGGGATAACCACCCCTAGCATTTCTCTGAGATTTTCAAAATTATCCTTCAGTAATAGCTTAGTGAAAATGTCTGTAACCTATTCTTTGGTAGGAACATACTCTAGTCTAACTTCTTTCTCATTTACTTTCTCCCTCAAGAAGTGAAACTTGATGGATATATGCTTATTCTTAGAGTGTAGCATTGGATTCTTCAAAATGTTTATTGCACTTGAATTGTCACAATATATGGCAATAGGTTCTTCATATACAACCTCAATACAATAATGTTAATAGTGTTGGCATCAATGACAACCACATATCAGTAACACAACCACAACATCCAAAAAACCCCTATCCTCTAACAATCAACATTTTTTTCTCCTCTTGAATGTGTGATTGCAGATTCATAGGTTGAAGATCAAGTGGAGAACAAATTTGAAGCAAAATTGTCAAAGTTGTCATGTTGAAAAAGTTGCCATCTATATTGCAAGAACATGAAAACAAGGCTAAAGAATATATTTAAGGTTTTCATAGCTAATCATCGATGATTTGAGAGTATAGATATTGAAGAGAATAACCTGAATCTCATTTTTTATAACCCCTAACTAGGAGCTATTTGCTAGTAAAGGCGAATGAGTCCTCCATGACCTAAAAATATCCTTCTTGTAGCAAGGTACACACCATTCTGGCCTCTCAAAGCTTCCCTCATTATTTCTATAATAGCTATGATTGATTTATCATTATTATTTGCATCATATCATACACATAATTGCATGTTTAGTGGTGATAATTAGTGGTTCATCATTTTGATCAATTCATGTTGACAGAAACCCTAAAAGCTCCAGCATTAAACATTTTGGTGAACCCAACCTATTGAATATTGTAATTTTCTAATCTTGGATTCTTTCTTCTCATCCTATGTTAGATATTGCATTCATTTTCATTGAACTATATCTCATTTATGGTTTCTTACTTTACATTCAAACTTGCATCTCAGTTAAAGGGTTTGGAATTGCATTGTTTTGTATTCTCTAAATCTAAAAATAAAAACAAAAATCAGTCATTTTGCATACCATTTAGATCTCATATATTTCCATTTGAAAATCAAAACACAATTGCATTTCAAATTAGGTATTTTCATTCATCATTTTCTCACCTATTCAACTTGCATTTCATATTGTATTTCTAGAAAATCTAAAACTAAAAGTCATTGTCTTAGACCTGAAACTAAAAGACATTGGAAAAAGCTTAAAAATCATTCAAAAATAGTTAAAAACCCATAATCTAGGACCCATTCACCGCTTAGGGTGAATGAGTCTCTAATTAGAATGGACTTGTACTTTCTAGCATTTGAAAATCATTGAAAAACACTTAAAAATCACTAAAATCATTTCAAAAATCCTTATCCAAGACCCATTTGCCACTAAAGGCGAATGAGTCCTTGATCAGGACTTGATTTTCATTTTCTAGAATATAAAATCTTAGTTTTAGGCTTCTATTTGATGTTGTTGCATTTCATTTCAGTTTATTGCATTGTGTAATGAGTAAATTACATTGTTTAGAATCTGAAAATTGCATTTCATTCTAGGCCATTGCACTACCTCTTTCCATCTTGGGTTTGTACACTAGGTTTGTAAAACTTGTACGAACTTTACAACTTGGTGTCCTATTAGAAATACTATTGTAAGACATAGTTTGAGGCTCATGTCATCCCATGTTATCTCACTCACTATGGATCTTAGGTCTTCTATCTCTCTTTCTTATAGTGTTGATAATCAATTCTTTATGGCTCATAGCTTGCATACTTCATTTCCCATGACTTCACCTCCTACAACTAATGTGCTTAATGTTAACAACACCATCCATACCATCACCACTTGTACTCAAGCTTTGGGTTCTACCCAAGGCTAAGGTGGAATTCCAATTCCATCTTCTTCAATACCGATGTCCATTCCTACATACACTAATAGTCAACCTACTGTATTGTATTAAAATGCATACACTTGAATTTTCACACTTGTTTGGGCATGCCTTTCTTTATTTATGCTTCTTTATGGCTTAATTGGTCCTATTTTGTATTCACAAGCCCTATGAATTATATACTTTTTGTGGTTAATCCCAACATTCTCCAATGCATAAATGATAATTTAATGACTCCATCTATGTGTCCCTAATTTTTGGGTCAGGACTAAAATGCCACCTAGGGCATCCTTTTCCCCCAAAGGTCTTAGGACCCTAATTTTGAGGCATCTTAATTGGGCCCCTTTTTCATGTTTGTGCCCCAAGTTTCATGGCTTGGGACTACGATGCCACCTAGGGTTTCTTAGTCCTGCTTGAGTCATTTTTAGGATTTAATTTCAAATTATGGTGAGATTTAGCCTCTTTTATTTAATTAATTCATATGTTAGCTTGGTGTGATGTAATTTCAAGATATTAAGCATAAGTATAAGTACAAGGTGCATTCATTCATTTCAATTTGACTCTTTTATGAGAGCTATTATCATAGCATATTTGAGTTCACAAGAGAATTCAAGAGCAGATTCATCAATCATTTGGAGCCATCATCAAGGTTCAAGAATCATGTCAAGGGTTTGGTGCATCCATTCATGTTGTTGACCCAAGAGTGTGGATGTAGCATTGAAGATCTATTTGCAACCATTGTTCACATCATATCCAAGGATCCAAAATCTACATTCTTCATGTCCACTACATGGTAGATTGAAGATTTGTTTCACAAGACATCATCCAAGGTGATATCATTTATATATTTCATATTTCATGCTTCATTTCATTCATTTCTATTGCCAATAGAAATGAGTATGATGGTGTTGTCATTAATGTTTTCATTGATGTCAACATAGTATAGGTTGTTGTAGAGAAAGGAAACAAGTGATTGCAAGTCGTGCATGTATAGTTGACATACTGTAGAGATGTTATGAATGAATTGATCTATCTTTATGGTGTTGCAAGTGTGTTGATATGATGAGTTACCAAGTGCTTTTGAGAAATAGTAAAGACATAATTATGTGTGTTCAGAATGTTCTCCGATATGTGCTTTTCATTTCTTCTGTGTTGATCCTATGCTTCTATTTTGATCCTATGCTTGTGTGGATTTGAAGTACTATTTAAGGGAATCCTTGGGTGATATATACCAAATTAGAGCTTCTAGTTTGATGAAGAGTGAAAGTTGTGTTCACTGGTGTGTGAACTGGTCTAGTAGAGTTATTTGTCTATGGACTACGAGAAATGTATTTTCTCCACATTCGTCTGCTATTTTTTTTTAGGTCTTGTGGATATGGTAGAAGGCTTGTAATGGTGCTATCTATGTTCTATCAAAGGTGTTCATGGTTTGGTGCTCTGGAAGACTAGGTTATAAATTATTGTGTGTGTCTGTGCAGTCTGGATGGACTGATGGAATGTATTCTTTGTATGAAGGTTGTTGCATTTTCTATGGATGAATTTGAAGGAATCTTAGATGAGTTCTAGTGTATGGTGAAATGTGTTATGTGGTCTACATGTTATCTCCTCATTACGGAAGCGTGTACTTCAAAGTTCATTTGTGTTTTCATTAGGTTTGGTTGACCTGGTGTTTACACTTCATTCGAAGGATAAGTATCAATTAAGGAAGCATGTGATTGATTTGAGATGTTGTTTTGAGTCTTGGTTAAGTGCTGGATTGGTCCACTCTCATTCTCTTCCATTATGGGAATGTTGAATTGTTGACCTAATTTGAATTTGTATATAAAGTGTGTGTAGCCAACCTTGGAGAAAGTTTCTAAGGTTGAAGATGGTATAAATGCAATTCAAGATGTTAAGGATGGTGTGCGACATGAAGCAAGTGTGAGAAGCAAGAGTGTGGGTAAGTGAATTGAGGTAGAAGTACTTTAATGTGTTAGACTCCTAAAATTAGTGACCTAATGGTGTCTACAATTTTTTGATCAAGGTTGCGGATGTGTGGAAGTTGTTGTAGTGGATATTTTGTTGCATTGAGAAAGTGTTCTCTATTTAACATTCTTATTTTTATCTTTATGTATCTATACACAGTGAGCCTCCCTATTCGACAGTGATTTCTATTCAGACAGTGAGTTCTATCTTGGGTAGTGAGCCCTTTGGTAGTGAGCCTCTTGTAATCAATTTTATTGTATTTGTATGTATTTGTAGGCAATAATTTATATTGTGAGTTAATCCTCACCATGGTTTTTCCCTTATTGGGTTTTTTATGTAAATCTAGTGTTTCTTGTGTTGATATTTCTTTTTGTTATTTGCACTTCATGCTCATACTTAATAATATATTAAAGTGGATGTGGAGTTATCAATCCCGGTGTTTGATGGATCTAACTATAGTGACTGGAAAGTGCAAATGAGAGGTTACCTTATCTCTCTTGGTTACAAGACTTGGAAATTTGTTGAGACAAAATATGTTGCATCAGCTAGTGGTCCTTCTTCTGTAGATGAGATTTATGCCTATGAGGAAAATGAAAAGAAAGGTATGCAATCTCTAACACTTTATCTAAGATTGAGGGGACAAAAGTTATTTCATTAGGCACTACTTATGAAGTATGGGAAAAGTTGAAAGATATCTATGAAGGAAATTATAGAGTCAAATTATCAAAGAAGCTAATAGCAAAGCGCAAATATGAGAACTTGAAAATGGAAGAATGTGAAGACATTGCAATGTAATTTTAGAGGGTTGATATTGCAGAAAATGAAGTCAAAAATCAAGGTGGTACTCTAACAGATGAATATGTAATAGAGAATATTTTGATGACCCTACTAGAGAGTTATAGTGACAAGGTCTCAAATATTGAGGAAGTGTATGATCCAAAGAAATTCACTAAAGAATAGCTATTTGGCACCTTGACCACATTTGAAATGAGGAAATTTGGAAAAGAAACAAAGAAAATAGAAACAACCTTCAAAGCCACTAAGATAAGAGATGATCTAGATAGTGAAGGTTCAAAGGAGTTGGAAGTAAACTTACAAGGAAATTGAAGAAAGGTACCAACAAATACAAAGGTACATGTTATTGTTGTCAAATAAAGTTTGCACCCTTGCTAAGCTATCAACTGTAGCAACCTATTGACACATGGGAACACTTCAAGGTTGTGGGTGACCTTGGAATGAAGTGGACCTCTAGATTACGAGCTGGTTCCCCTTAAGATATCTTGAGAAAACTAAAGAATGATAAGGAAAAGAGTAAGAAGGATATACTTGAATTTAAAACCTATCACTAACAGGTGTACACCAAAGATAAAAATATGAAAATACTACAAAAAACTCACAAAAAATCTCAATAGAGCTAAACAATCTCACAATATAGAGATTTATGTTTATAAAAATGAATCTATGTAAGGTTCTGACTATTCTAATGCTTAACACAAGGAAAACAAGATGTTTTCATAGATATAAACGCAATAGAAAGAGATCACTAACATAAACCAGCTTTATGACATAATATCCTTTGCATCCAGTACTGATGGAATCTGATAAAATAAAGGATCACACATAATTTTCTCATGTAACTCACAACAAATCACTAAAACAACAAAGAAAATCTATGAAGGAAATAACTTTCTATTGAGAAAATAAGGAGTCTCTGTGTTACAGATCTATATTATATTCATGAAAATGAGTTACAAAGTCTGAATAATGCTCTTTGAGCAATCTCCTAACCAAGAACTACTTTACAAAAAAGGAAAAAATGCCATATACACCAAAGAGTTTCGGCCCCTAGGGCTTACAAAAATATCATCCTCCAAAATATCTACCCTTAGATCTTTTCAAATGGAGTTACTTCTGCATTGAATGCATCTCCCCGTTGTCCATGATCGAGCCTCCCATTCCTGCTCACTTTAAATGCTCTAAAGCATTATCATTAATGTCGATTCCCCCTTACCAGTAGTGATCCCATCTATCATTGTGACTCACGGTTTCTTCTTCTTCAGCCTTCTTCTTGCTCTAGATCTTTTAGCAAGTTGACCCCCTTCGAGAAGCAGCATCAGATTTACCTGTTAGATCGAAATTCCATTTCCTTACCAAGCCGACCCATGTCGTGCACATTATGTTGATCTTCTTCACAGGGGAAGTTAGTCAATCAAACCACCCATGATTGCCTTTAGCTTCTCCTGATTGGTTGAATTTGTGCCATGTAGATTCCCAAATGGTCAAAGATCACTTCATTAGAATCGCATGTCGGTGAGACACTAATTGTGTCTCCCCAATGCGAGTATACCTCATAGCAGCTATCGACATGACAAGCGATAGTCGGCAAGAGTTCACATCGAGCCCTTCATCCTTCAACAAGACACTATCAGGTCGGGGAGACCCTTTAGCAAACACAAAATATTATATTGAAGGAATTCCACTGTCAGCAAGACCTTGCGCTGTCAGCCAGATGTTATAGGGTGATCCCACAATAGTGGTTTACAATTTTTGGTCAAATTGGACACTGAAATAATTTTTTTTAACTAAATCTTCACTTTTGGGCACCTATAGTGGCTAAACTGTGAGGAATTTGAAGATGATGCAAACTAGATTTTTGTGACATTTTGTCTATAGATTCTAAATATATTTTTTTCAAAAATTTTGGAATAATATTGCACTTCTTTTTCCATCTCCCTCGAAAAATAGTTTTTTTCAGAAAACAACATTTTTAAAAAGTGACACTCACCCTATAACACATAACTCTTTTTCCATGAAGTATAAAATTCTATTTTTTTCAAATTTAGATTTCTAACTCTGATATCTAGTGCTTCCACTTGGTTAGATAGTTTTTTATTGAATATTTTTTCTTTAATCAAGTTTTGAATTCAAATGAATTATAATTCAGACATAGCATGACCGTATAACATGTAACTTTTTTTGTATGTATCAAAATTCAATTTTTTTTCTTTTTTGGATCAAGGACTTCAATATCTGGTGCACTAATATTTTAATTTTTTTTAAATAATTTTCTATTTTTCCACATGTGCAAAACAGAGAGCTTGATTTTCAGTGAAAAACCTACATTCAGGAGAAATAAAAAATAAATATAATAATAAAATTAAATTTATTTAAAATTATACTTTTTTGAAAGCTTATAATAAGGACTACATACTTGCAAAAAATAAATTTTAAATGAATTCATTTGATCCCCCAAAAGGTAAATCAAAAGTGGTTTTTTATCAACATTTTGATAGGTGTAAAGGAGACTCTATTATTGGTATGGTTTAAAACTAGCGGAGTTCTATCCAAGGGGGTTTGATTTAAGGTATTTTTATCAAACCCTCTTCAATTGGAATTCCTTAGATGGAACCTTTTAAGGCTTAAATCATTATATTTTCTAAAAATATGTGATTTAAGAAAAAATTAGTTCCTCCCAGAAATTGTAAACCAACTTTGTGGGATCACCAATACCGATGTCAAACTCTCTCAGTGAGCTCACCTCATTTCAGGGAGACATCCCTGTGTCGGCAAGACGTCATGGTGAGCTCCCTCATTCTCCCCAAGATCCTTCATTTGTCAGGGAGACATCGCTATGTCGGCAAGACTTTATACTGAAGGAAAAACCTTTGGTGAGACCATCAGTAATTGGCCAGAAATCATGTCAAAAATGCTTCCTTTCTTTCACCGAGACCTCTTGTGTCGGTAGGACATCTCCCCGAGACCACTGTCCTATGCTGAAGGAATTCTATTTTGGTGAGATATCATTCGGTCGCCGAGATATCTCAGTGAGCTCCACCTTTTCTCCCCGATGACATCTTTTTTCGCCAAGACCTTCGTTAGTCGCTGAGACATCTTCCCGAGCTCCTATTTCTTCGGCGAGATCCCCGGCCTTCGGCGAAACATTACGCCGATATTAATCCCTCTCGATGAGACCTTTCGCTATCAGTGAAACCTCATGGCGAATGTAAAAATTTATCTCTGATGATGGCCTAGTGGACAATTGTCAGCGTGACTCCCATCAGTCAAGAAGACTTCATAGCGGACGACAAGAGTCTTACCGACATCCCTTTCTATTTCTGCAAGACTATCAACAGTCGGCAAGACTTTATGCCAAATGCCAAACATTACACTAAGGCCTTTTGTTTCAGTGAGACCACCCTCAGCTGGGAAGAGATCATAGTGAACTCCTCAGTGTTTCCTGAGCTTGAACCCTTTGGAAGAGTCAGAGTCGGGATGAGAACCAAAATGGGACTAGAGTCGGAACAGGAGAAAAACCAAATAGTTTTCAGAACCAGAACCAGAACCAAATCCAAACCTAAAATTTTTCTGAAGTTTCAAGTTCGGATTTTGTTCCGATCCCACCCCTGGCAACTCAAAGCAAGAAGGTAGAAAGAAAAACACAAGGAATATCAAAGAGGAGGAGACATCCCTTGATCACTAGCCACGAAGAAATTAAAGAAAAGAAGAATGGGCAGAACTGGGACTGGGATAGGACTGGAACCTGGAACTTTAGAAAAGTTCCAGAGTTAAACTTCGGTTCCAGTTCCGCCCTCGAAAAAACAAAAAGAAAAGATTGCCCAAGGAAAAAAAATGGAAAGGGGGGGGACAAGGAAAAAACATAAGATGAGAACCCTCAACAAAAATGAATACCTGCACGTCAGGCTTAACCCTTGTGGGAGCCACATTTAATCCATGTGCCGAATTAACATAATTTTCCCCCTGCAGTTGCACAAGAAGCAAACCAGTTAGAAAATATGTAATCCTGATGCAAATGTTCCTCCAGTTGGCCTTCATGAACACTCAAAGACATAGGTTACCCTGCCTAATTGAGCCCGTAGATGAAAATTGGGTAACATTTACCTTTTAAATGTTTTAGTTGTGAAATTATTGGTCACTATTCTTCAAGATGTCCAAATAGAGTTGAACACAAGAAGAGTAGAGACAATAAAGACAAAAAGGACAAAAAGTTAAAGAAATTGTATTATGTTAGAGAAGATGCTATTATTTCTGATGATGAATTTTATTTTGAGGGTGATAATGATGAGTGCTTGTTTCTAGCCTTGGAGAATAAATCTGTGTCTACTAACCATGGAAGATGTGCAAAGCAATTTGGTCCAGAAAACATGAAGGATGAGATGGAAGGTACTCTAGTTACTGCCTTTCATGCTAGAAAAGATGAATACTTTTGGGTGATTGATAGTGGCTTCTCAAATCATATGACCAGAGACAAAATTTTACAAAACTTGAAAAGTATGATGGAGGATTAGTCATGTTTGGAGATTATTCTGGTGCAAAGATTGTTGGAAAAGAAACAATTAGTTTTGATGGAAAACATGGTACCATTGATGTCTATTATGTTAAGGGCATAAGGAATAATCTCTTGTGTGATGAAAAAATGTGTAGCAAAGGATTCAAGCTTTTGTTTCAGGATAATACTTGTGAGATTAGAAAAGGGTCTAAAATTGTGGTTGTTGTAGGAAGAACATATGGAAACATTTATTAGCTTAAGGGTGTTGATGGTCAGTGTTTTGTGTCTCAATTTAATAAAAAATGGTTATGGCACTAGAGGATGGGACATGCAAAATTTGACAATCTGATCATGATCAATTCAAGAGTTCTCAACGATCTGCCTAAAATCACAAAGCCTACCAATATTGTTTGCAGAAGTTGTCAATTGGGAAAAGAAACAAGATGTAGTTTTAAAGGAAAAGAACAATCAACTACCAGAATGTTGGAATTGATTCATACAGACCTCTGTGGTCCCACAATAATAGAAAATCTTAATGGTGACAAGTATTTTATACTTTTGATTAATGATTATTCTAGAATGACATGGGTCACTTTTCTTAGGGAGAAAACTTAAGCTCTAGATAGATTCAAAGTGTTCAAGGCTAGGGTAGAGAATGAAGTGAACCTGAGAATCAAAAATTTAAGGTCTGACAGAGGTGGAGAATTCACTTCTAGTGAATTTAATACATTTTTTGAAGAGCAAGGTATAAAGAGACATTTTTCTACTCCTAGAACTCCTCAGCAAAATAGAGTTGTAGAGAGGAAGAACCAAACTATTAGAGAGGCTACAAGGACTATGCTAAAAGAGGAAAATGCACCTTATGTATACTGGAGAGAAGAAATCCATAGTGTTGTTTATATTCTTAATAGAGTTTAGATCAGAGGTAACAACACAAAGACTCCTTATGAACCGTGGACTGGCAAGATTCCTACAGTTATGTACTTTAAGGTGTTTGGAAGAAAATGTTATATTAAAAGAGATGATGAGAACCTTGGAAAGTTTGATGCAAGATGTGATGAAGTTATTTTCCTTGGATATTCAACTAATAGAAAAGATTATAGATAATAAAAGATTGAGAAAGATAGTTGAACGTGCAAATGTAAAAGTTGATGAAGATATGTATAGACTAGTTGAAATAAGAAAAGTTGAACTAGTTGAGCCTATCTATGGAAAAGTACAAGAAGAGAATAAGGAGGAAGAAGAAAATATTGAAGAAGAAGAAGAAGAAGCTCTAGAACGTGCTCCTAAGACTCCAAAATATGTACAGAAAAATCATCTTGAAGAACAAATAATTGGAGATAAAAGTGAAGGTGTAAATACAAGAAGCAAAGTGGTGGAAACCAAGGTAAATCTATGGTTAATTTCCAAGATAGAACCTAAAATAGTGTGTGAATTATGCAAAGATAAGAATTGGGTTGGAGCAATGAAAGAGGAGTTGTAGGAAATAGAGAAAAATCAGACATGGGAATTGGTTCCTAGACCTGTAAACAAGAACATAATTGGTACAAAGTGGGTGTTCAAGAATAAGCTAAATGAGAATGGTGAAGTAGTAAGAAAAAAATCAAGACTTGTATGGAAAGGTTATTCACAGGTTGAAGGAACAAACTTTGAGGAGACATTTTCTCTAGTGGCAAGAATGGAGGCTCTTCAGATGTTTTTGGAATTTTATACTCACAAAGATTTCAAGGTATATCAAATGGATGTTAATTCTGTATTCTTCAATGGGGAATTGGAAGAAGAGGTGTACATGGAACAACCAGAGGGATTTCAATTATTAGATAAACCAAACATGGTTTGTAAGTTAAAAAAGGAATTATATGGACTTAAGCAAGCTCCCAAAGCATGGTATGCAAGGTTGGACAAATATTTGACACATCAAAGGTTCATAAAAGGCTCCATAGAAAATAATCACTATTTCAAAGTTGAAGGAAACAAAATGTTGATTGTGGTTGTCTATGTTGATGATATTATCTTCAAAGGGAATGAGGGTATGTCCAAGAGACTTGTAGAGGAGATGCAAAAAGAGTTTGAGATGTCTATAATTGGAGAGTTCAACTTCTTTCTTAGACTTCAAGCGAATCAAACTAATAAGAGAATATTCATTTCATAATAAAAGTATTTCAAAAAGTTGTTGAATTTTTTTGGAATGGATGATTCCAAACTAGTTTGCACCCCCATGGTGACTGGATGCAAACTGAGTAAAGATGATGAATCTCCTAAATTTGATCAAAGCTTGTACAGATCTATGATTGGTGGACTGTTATATCTTACTGCTACTAGACGAGATATCATGCATGTAGTATGTTTGGTCACCATATTTCAAGAAGAGCCTAAAGAAGCACATGTTACAACTGAGAAGAGGATATTTCGATATCTAAAAGGCACTCCGGATTATGGCTTGTGGTATCCTAAGGATATTGATTTCACTTTGAGTGCTTACACTGATGCAAATTGGGCTAGTTGTGTGGATGACCAGAAGAGTACAAGTGGTGGTGCATTCTTTCTTGGAGGAATATTGGTTTCATGGCTAAGCAAGAAATAGGATTCAGTCTCTTTATCCATTGCAGAGGCTAAGTACATTGTAGTAGCATCTTGCTACACACATGTGTTATGGATGAAGAAAAGATTAGAGGATATAGGAGTGATATGTGATGAGCATATCCCCTTTTGTGATAATACAAGTGTAATAAATATTTCAAAGAATCTGGTAATGCATTCAAGGTGCACATGGAGGTGCATTAGTCCAGTGGATCTATAGATTCTTCATTTTTTTGGACTGATGACTGGGGTCTACTCCTTAGAGGGGGTATTAAGTATCATTGTTGCAGTATGAGATGTGGGTGCGCTCCTAAGGGGGAATGATTAGACCTTTCCGTTATTTTCCATTGATGTCAAAGGGGGAGAGAGTCATGTGAAAAAGAGAGAATATTGTAAGGAAAAGAGAGTGCAGGAATGTTGTGTAGGTTGTCTAATCTAGAAAATAAAGGAGAGTGTGTATTGTGTCTTTGGTGGTTTTTGACATCATGTGTTTCCATCAATGAAAAAGGGGGAGATTTTTGCAAGTATGAATGAGTATGGTGGTGTTGTCATTAATATTGTCATTGATTTCAACAAAGTATATGTTGTTGCAGAGAAAGGAAACAAGTGATTGCAAGTTGTGCACGTATAGTTGAGATACAGTAGAGATGCTGTGAGTACATAGAGATATCTTTATGTTATTGCATGTGCGTTGATATGATGAGTACCAAGTTCTTTTGAGAAATAGTGAAGATAGAATTGTGTGTGTGTGTTCAGAATGTGCTTTGGTATATGCTCTACATTTCTTCTATGTTGATCCTATGCTTGTACCGATCTAATGTGTTGTTTGAGGGAATCCTTGTGTGATATATCTTGGATTAGAGCTTATGGTTTGATGAAGATTGAAAGTTATATTTACTTGTGTGTAAATTGGTTTAGCTATGTTGTTTATTTGTGGATTGGGAGAAATGTATCTACTTTGTAGTCCTCCACTATTTTGTTTCACTTGTGGATCTTCTATAAGGCTTCTAATGGTGTTATCTATGTTCTATCGAAGGAGTTCATGGCTTGGGGCTTCAAAAGACTAGGTTCAAAATTACTGTGTGTATGAGTAGTCCAGATGGGCTGATGAAAAGTATTCTATGTATGAAGGTTGTTGCATTTGTTGTGAATGAATCTGAAGGCATCTGAGATGTGTTCCAATGTATGGCGAAACATGTTATGTGGTTCGCATGTTATCTTCTCATTGTAGAAGTGTGTACTTCAAAGTTCATTTGTGTATTCATTAGGTTTGAACAACTTGGTGTTTACACATCTTGCAAAGGATAAGTATCAATTAAGGTTCAAGCATGTGATTGATCCAATATGTTGTTGTGAATCTTGGTTAAGTGTTGGATTGGTCCACTGTCATTCTCTTCCACTGCGGGAATTGTAAGTTTCCAACCTAATTTGAATTTGTAATATGAAGTGTGTGTAGTTGACCTTGGAGAAATTTTTTGAGGTTGAAGATGGTAAAAATGCAGTCAAGATGTTAAGGATGGTGTGCAACATGCGACAAGTGTGAGAAGAAAGAGTGTGTGAAAGTGAATTGAGGCAACAATACTTTAATGTGTTAGACTCCTCAAAGCAGTGAGCTAATGGTGTCTACAATTTTATAATCAAGGTTGCGGATGTGTGGAATTTGTTGTGTTGGATCTCCTATTGCATTGAGAAAGTGTTCTCTGTGTAATATTCTTATTTCTATATTTTTGTATTTGTAGGCATTGAGCCCCCTTGTTGGATAGTGAGTCATATTCAGATAGTGAGTCCTATCTTGGGGAGTGAGCACTTTGGAAGAGAGCCTCTTGTAATCAATTTTTCTATTACTTTATATCATAACTTAATCCTCACAATGGTTTTTCCCTTAATGGGTTTTACATGTAAATCTGGTGTTTCTTATGTTGATATTGCTTTTTGTTATTTTCACTTCATTCTCATACTTAATAACAAATTAAAGTGGATGTGGAGTTGATAATTATTTGATATTTGTGAATGTGATGGGTAACAATTGATTGACCCCCACTCTAGATTTTCTTGTGCCTTTCAACAATTTCATCATTTGGTTTAATTACCTACAAGGGGTTTGATCGAGGGAAACCCCCATTCACTAACAATCAAGAAGTTTTTCCTCTCTTGTGTGTTTATATTTATAGATCTAGGTTGAATACTTGAATATCCTTTAAAGTGAAAAGTTAAAGTTTTAAAGTTGCATTGCCAAAGTTGTCATCTTCACAAAAACTCACCTATAGGATGAATCTAGAAGTTTCAAAACTTAAGATTAGAGGAGATTCAAGTGCAGACCTTCGAGCTCAAGACCACATTCAGAGTTTCCAGAAATTTAGAGTGGGACTAATACACCACCTTGGGCATCTTATTCCTACTGAGCTTATTTTTCAAAGATTCCTTTAAATCCTGATCCAACATCCAAAGACTTTACATCTGCCCCGAAAAATGGCAGTGAGACTAATATGCCATCTTGGGCATCTTAGTCCTCCATAGCACTTTTTGGAAGCTTCTTTACATTTCCAAAATCCTCACAACATCTCCATACTTCCTAGATACACACATCCTAACTTCCACTTTCATAGTTTTCTATGATATTTTGTTTATCTTTCTAGGTTATTTAGCATGCATTCACATATCACATTGTGTTTTCCAACATTTTCTTTTCCAAGCATTTTCTTGTTGGTGAACCCCTTAGAGTTGAAAAATCTCCCTCTTAGGTCCTTGCTAATTGAGAATTGACTCACCTTGCAAGGTTTTTAGTCAATCCAATTGGAACTCCTAAGACATTATTGAATGATAATAGGAGAAAAGTAGTGTTATATGACCTAGGTTATGAAGAACCCATTTTCCTATTATTCACCTAGTACAATGTTATGAAATAACTTGCAAAATAGAAGAATATGATATGAAATATGCTGCAAATACTTGATAATAACTGAGAATAACAAGCTACTTCGAGGGGGGAAACCTCCAAATATCTCTAATGAGAACACACTTCACAATATGATGATGAAATGAGACTCTTTACCTCCTATATATACCTATTTATTCCCAGGATATCACCTAGGCTGACTTAGACACCCCTATATAATACCTATGCCAACCCAACCAACTAAATAATAATATAATAATGATAACATGACTTAATTATGAGTTAAGATAGCCACAAGCCAACTATTCATAACCCGATGTACACCAATATTAAGGGCGTAGAATGCCCCACTTCTTCAAAGAAGCATTGTCCTCAATGCTAGTCAATTTTGGATTCTTTTGAATGAACTCCTCATCCTCCCATGTTGCATCTTCAACTAGTAAATTCTTCCATTGGATGAGATATTTAATGAGAGTTCTATTCCTTAGCTTCTTTGTGTGTGTTTGACGAATGCACTCTGGTTCCAAAATGATTCTTCCTTCTTCATCGATCTTTGGTAGTGTTGTTTGAGTTTGGATATTATGCTCAATTACCTTCTTCAAACAAGAAACATGAAAATTTGGATGTATCTTTGTTGTTCGTGGCAACTCTAGCTCTTAGGCAACACTACCAATCTTTTGCATGATTTGGTATGGCCCATAATACCTTGGAGACAACTTATTATTATTTTTTTGTTGCTTCAATGAGATTTTCTTATAAGGCTGCAATCTCAAGAAGACCCAATCCCCAACTTCAAAACTTCTTTCACTACGATGTTGGTCTACTTGTTGTTCATTTTAATTTGTGCCATGGCTAAATTCTCCTTGAGTCCTGAAAGTACTTGTTGTTGATGAAGCAAGTGGTCCTCTACTGCCTGAACTCTTGGTGACATGTTTATTCATGATGTGATGGAAGGAGGATGATATTCATAAAGTTCCAAAAATGGAGACATTTTTTATGAGCTATGAAAAGAAGTGTTATACCACAATTCTACAAGTGGTAGCCAATCTACCCATTGAGACTATTTCTTTGAAGTGAAACAATGTAGATATCCTTCCAAAAATTTATTAACAACCTCCATTTTCCCATCTAATTGAAGGTGGTTTGAAGAGCTATGAGCCAGTTGAGTACCCAAACATGAGAATAAATCTTTCCAAAAGTGACTAGTGAAGATAGGATCACAATCACTAACAATAACCTTAGGTGTACCATGTAGCTTTTGGATATTCTCCAAAAAAGCTTTTTCCACTGCACTTGCTATGAAAGGATGTGATAATGCAATGAAATGTGCATATTTAGGGAGGCAATCAACTACTACCATGATGAAATTATGACCTTTAGATTTGGGAAGCCCTATGATGAAGTCCATGGATACCTCTTCCCAACACTAGCTAGGAATAGATAAGGGTTGCAAGACCTGTTGTCTTAATTGTCTCCCCTTTATTCCTTTGACAAACCAAACATTCAACCATAAATTTTTGAACATCAAATTTTAGCCCTTCCCAAAAGAAATCTTGCTTGACCTGATGATATGTCTTCAAAAAACCTAAATGACCACCAATTGGAGACTCATGCAGCTTTGTGAGAATCTTGTGTTTAAGAGTGGAATTCTTGCAAAGATACAAACACTCTTTATACCAAAGAGTATCTCCCTTCCAAATAACCTTATCTAAACTACTACGATCACTTTTTAATTGTTAGATGATATTACTTGTCACAACATCATTTTTCCACTATGCTTTGGCTTCCTCCACCCAATTTTCTTGTGATATAGAAAGGGCACACAATAAGGCTTCATCTTTCTCATTCTTCCTTGAAAGTTCATCTACTACAATATTTCCCTTCCCTTTCTTATATACAATCTCAAAGTCATATCCCAACATCTTAGTGACCCATTTTTGTTGCTCTTCAAAAGATAGTCTATGTTCCAAAAAATATTTTAGGCTATCATGCTTTGTCTTAACCTTGAAGTGTCTACCCATTAGATAAGTCCTCCATTGTTTAACTGCATGAAGGAGTGCTAAAATTTCCTTCTCATAAATAGGTTTTAACTAATTCTTATCCTTTAATTGATGACTCTCAAAAGCAATTGGTCGACCTTCTTGCATGAGAACTACTCCTATCCCATTTCCAGAAGCATCACATTCCACAATGAATTCCTTGGTGAAGTCAAGAGTGGAAAGCACTGGATTTGTACACATAGCCTCCTTCAATCTCTCAAATGTTGCATTAGCTGACTCATTCCAATGAAAAGAATCCTTCTTCAATAGAGTGGTGAGGGATGCTACTATATGACCATAATTCTTCATAAATCTTCTATAGTACCCTATCAATCCCAAGAAAACCCTCAGTTTCTTTTTTTTTTTGGAATAGGTCATTCCATGATAGCCTTAATTTTGTTAGGGTCCACCTTTACTCCTTCATGTGAAACTATGTGTCCCAAATACTCCACCTCCTTAAGACCAGAAGCACACTTGAATGGTTTAGCATAGAGTTGATGATCTTCAAGTATTTGTAATGCTTGATCCACATGTTGTAAATTGTATTCCTAAGTCTTGCTATAAATCAATAAATCATCAAAGAATACTAACACAAACTTCCTCAAGAACTTCTTAAAAATGGAATTCATCAGACTTTGGAATTTATATGGTGCATTGGTAAGACTAAATGGCATCACCAAAAATTCATAATGACCCTCATGAATCTGGAATGTTGTCTTACAAATATCTCCCTCCTTAATCTGAATTTGGTGATAACCAGATCTAAGATATAACTTGGTAAAATACATAGATCTATTCAATTCATCTAGCAAATCATCAATGATTGGAATAGGAAACTTATCTTTAATGGTGTACTTGTTGAGCACTCTATAATCTAGACACATGCACCAAGTGCCATCCTTCTTACGTACCATCACCACAGGTGAAGAGTAAGCACTTTGGCTATGCCCGATAATTCCTACCTCAAGCATCTCCTCAACAATTTTTTCTATCTCACTCTTTCATATGTGTGGATACCCGTAACGCCTAATGTTCAATGGTTGGCTTCTTGGAACTAACTATATGGCATGATCATGATCCCTCTTAGAAGGATTCCTTTAGGCATGTCTCTAAGAACAACTGAGTGATGATAAATTATAGCTTTCAAAACTGGATGAGTAGGAGCATTAGATTGAGAGACTTCTAATGAAAATAGCTAGGCCACAAATCCATCCACTCCTTTCTTAAGAAAATTTTTCATTTTATGAGAGGTTACCATTTGTGGGGATTTTAACCTCAATGCCCTTAGCTCTAATACCCTTCCTTTTGATTGAAATCTCATGAATAGTTCTTAGAAGTTCATCTCAATCGTTCCCAATGTAGTAAGTCATTGTACTCCCAAAACAATATATGTTGCACCCACAGATATCGCATACATTGGGGAATCAAGTTGATAATCTACCATGGATAATTTAATGCTATGGCACTTCCCTAAACAACTAACTACACCACCATCTACAATCAAAACTTGATTAGATAAATAAAAAATTTAGATGAGTAGCTAACTTTTTGTTGATGAAATTATGAGTACTACCTGAGTTGATCAACACTATTACCTTTTGCTTCTTTTAGAACCCCACCACCTTGAGATTTTGTGGAGCACTAAAACCTGAGAGTGCATGAAAAAAAATGATTGGTTGAGAATCATTTGATTCCTCATTTGACTCCCTTTCATCCTCTAGTATGGGTTCCTCCTCTTCTTCCTCACTTGGACCTTCAATATAGAACAATTTATTTTCACTGCATTTATGTCCTCGACTGCATTTTCTATCACCATTGAAACACAACCATTTTTTTCTTTTCTCCTCAATTTTTTGTGGAGTAAACCTAGTAGGTTATGTTGAATATCTTTTCTCTATTTTCACATTAGCCCCTTGCTACTTAGGAATCAAATACTTCTTGTCTACCCTATGTGCTAAGATAAAAGACTCATTGATAGAGCTAAGGCTAAACATGGGTACCTCATGTTGAATATGATCCTTGAGACCCACAATAATAAATCATTAAGTTATCCTTTTTAATTTTATCCACTCTTAAAGATAGATTTTGGAATTGCTAAATATAATCCTTAACTGATCCTGTTTGTTGAAGTTTAGCAAGCTAGCTGAAGAAATTGTCTATCACGCTATTGCTATATTGTGCTTGGAGTTCCTTCGTAAAAATTGAACATGAGATGGTGAGACCCTTTTTCCTTCGATGAGTGCAAAGACAATGATACCAAATGAATTGATTTGGTTCTAGATATAGGGAAGCCATCGTGACCTTTTTTCCATTTGGGATTTGGTGTACTTCACAAAAATCTCCATTTGATTTATCCATGTTAGAGGATCCTTACCATTGAAATTGCACATATCCACCTTTGGAAATAAATTCCTAGAGCCCATAGGAGTATTAAAACTTTTTTCAATGTTAGCTGACCTAGAATTTTCACCTTGGTTGCTTGAGAACTCCTTTCTTGGTTCAGTCATATAGGTGCTTAACATGTTTCATATATCTAATATATCTCCTCTTAGGTCACGCATATCCATCTTCCTTGACATTACTTATTTCCTCATTAGAAGTAATATCCTCTATTGTTACCCCATCCTTATCAGGAATCTTCCCCGGAGTGACAACATTCTTTTTTCCCCTTGTTGTAGGCCCCGTCATGATGGGAACCAATAATTTTAAAATAAATCACACAAATCAAACTTAAATTCTCTGAAATTTTTCCTATAACTTTCTAGGGCCAAAATAACTCTCACCTAGAAAATTTTTCAAGAAATAAGCAGATTTTCAGCCTTGAGAGTGATATTTGTGAAAACCTTAATTTTTCAATAACTTGCTTATTTCTGCTCAAATTCCTCCAAATTTTTACTATAAGATCCTTTATTATGTCTTCAAAAACCCAATAAAAATCAAGCTCCAATTTGACAGGATGTGAGAGATATGCATATTCCAAATAAATTGTGTAGAAACCCTAATTTTGCAATAATTCGCTCAATTCTACTCCAAATCTTCTAAAATCTAGACTGTAGCTTCTTGAATATATTCTTCAAACCCTTTAAAAAAAAATTTAAAAAAAACCAAAATCTAAAAGACAAGCTCTTTCCAAAATCTCCTCCAATATTGAGAAAAAACCTTGCCTCTATTGTGCCAAGATCATGCTCTTATACCACTTGTTATGAAATAACTTGCACAATAGAAGAATATGATATGAAATATGCTACAAATACTTGATAATAACTAAGAATAACAAGCCACTTGAATGGGGAAAACCTCCAAATATCTCTAATGAGAACACACTTCACAGTATGATGATGAAATGGGACTCTCTACCTCCTATATATACAAATTTATTTCTAGGATATCACCTAGGTTGACTTAGACACCCCTATATAAGACGTAGGCCAACCGAACTAACTAAATAATAATATAATAATGATAACATGACTTAATTAGGAGTTAAGATAGCCACAATCCAACTATTCATAACTCGATGTACACCAATATTAAGGGCGTAGCATACAACCTTTCAACCTACTACAACCCTTCAACCTACCACAACCTTTCAACCTACCATAACCTTTCAACCTACCAAAAAAATCATACCCACTAGCACTGTGTACACTTCCTTAGGTATTCTCATAGGGAATCCTTCTAGCTTTGTGCATTTGAATACCATATCTCCTAAACCATCCATCTTCACCAACATACAATTCACTAGCCCTCTGCATACATACACTACTCCACCTTATTCCCCTCCATCTTATAATCACAATGATGTTATCCTTAACTTAATTTTTTAAACTATGACATCGCTTCAACAAGTTACAAAATTACAAAAAAATAATGGTCAACCTTTGTAATACATTAAAACTAATCCAATATCCTTTGAGATATTAAAAGCACAAATGCCACAAGGTATAGAAGTTCCCCAATTTGAGAAATATGGTGGAAAAAGATATCTTGTTAGTCATGTTTCTTCTTTTACAGCCTTGTGTAGTGATTTCATCTTTGAAGATAAATTCTCACCTAAGTTATTCCCTAGGTCCTTGATGTATACTTCTTTAGAGTGGTTCTCTTCTTAGTCGAATAATTCAATTGGTTCATTAAATGAACTTTTTGATTCCTTTTACAACCACTTCCATATCCACATGGGTCCTAAGATGACCCTTGCCGATTTAATGACATGCAAACAAAAGGATGATGAGAAGGTGATTGATCTCATAGCAAGATACCAAACACTTTATTCACAAGTAAACATTAAGATTTTGACACTCACCTTCAATGAATGTTTATTGCCAACTTACAAAGTAAACTCCAAATCAAACTTGAAATGTTGAGATTTCCATCCTTTACATGGTTATGCACAACCCTTCGTTATGATCAAAATACTACTTGTTGTTGTGATGTGAAAAACCCCCTAGTCATCCTAAAAAGTATGAATCCACAACTCAAACTAGTTACCAACCTTTCAAGAAACAAAATAAGGGATTTTTACAAATGAATTCCCCTCAACCAAGTCAGCAAACTAATAACCAAGTGTTTTCTATAAAGACAACAAATTCTTTTGGGGTTAGGGATAGAAATTTCACTCATCCACTGAATACCCTTCATAATATCATGTTCCAACTTATTAAAAAGAACATGCTTACCTTGCCTCCTATTAAAGAGGGTGATCCTAATATACCATTCCCAAAGACTTTCGACAAAACTCTTATTTTTATTATCACCAAAAAAAAGGACATGGTATGGAATACTGTAAGCATCTTAAACATCATGTGCAAGACCTTATTAACAATAATCAACTTCAAATCAAAGGGGTGAGTGATCAAGGTAATAAGTTTGTAGCTCCTCCTAACCAAAACTTACAAATATTTACCAATCCCATCCTAAAGCACACTATTTCATTTGTCAAAGCTAGTGAAACAAAGAATTATGTGTTAAATGTCGACATGGATGATGAAAACATAAAAGATATCAATAAAGAACAAAAAATAAAAATGGTAGCATTTATCGAAGCTAGAACTTGTAAGGGATCAACTAAAAATCCTCTTGATATTGCTTTCTTATAAAATGACATACTTAAATGTGCACCATATGGTCCTCTTTACATAGCTAGTTGAATCAATGATAATCCCACTAATGGGATATTAATTGATCCTATCTATGGAGGGAATGTGATCACTGAAGAATTCCTATTTATGCATGAACTCTATCAAGATACATGTGATAAACTGAAAGCATGGATCAAGACGTATAATGGTTTTTCTTGTCCTACAATTGGCTCAATAGATCTCCCTTTAAAAGTTTGACTGAAAACATTAAATGTTTCATTCACCATCATCCCATAATTGGACCAATATTTTGTGAAGTTAGGTTGTCCATGGCTTTACTCAATGAATTGCATCCCTTCAATTGTTCCTAAATGTTTAAAGTTTCCATTTGGAAATGATATCTTTACTTTGCATCATAATCAATTTAATCCTGCATAGGCCCAAGGGAACTTTTTGTTAGATTTATTTTGGCCTGACCCTATGGAACCTATTAATCCTCATGATGATTTCTTTCTCAAATCATATCAAAATTTCAAGGAAAATCACATAGCAAAATTATCACTTCAAAACATGCCTCAACCAATGACTGAACCACCTAAACTGAAAAACATCTAAGAGAAACCTATAACAAATCCTCTTGCACTTTCCTACAAGAGACCATGAGATAATGAAAGTAATCACATTGCCCCTCCTAAAATAAAACAAATTTATAAAGTTATAGAGAAATTGGTTGAACAGCCTCCTATTGTTTCTTCCATTCCTCCCAAGGAAGAGAAGGAACCTATGATTGACAAACCAACTCTTATACAAACACAAATTGACAATAGATTGAAATAGAATCAAAATGCTAGAGAGTGTAGGTGTAGATGTCATGCTATTTCTCATATATTACAAACTAGACAAGACAAGACCAACATAGAAAATCAAAATCTAAACTTACCTGAAGCAATGCATGATGATCTTATACCCTCACCACAATATAAATAAGAACCTTCGATGGACATTGTCATTCGACCTCCCATTGTGATTAATCTAGATGATGACATTCATGTTCCAAAGATTGATGAACAAGTTCATAATGAATTGAATACTTTGTTTTCTTCTTCTATGAGTTTAAATGAAAAATCTCCTAAAAAGAGTGTTGAGCTTGGTGCTTCCCCTAGTTTGTCACTTGTCCTTGTCCCTTTAGCTACTTTTTTTCCTTCTATTTATATATACTGATATTGGGATGCAGATGATCTACTATAGGTTGACTCACATGTGCCTTACTAGTATTTTATTCTTTCTCATGTTTCTTTATGTGATTGCATCTGTGTAATGTAATCCATTGTGATGTTTCATTTGATGTATCTCTCTCTTTTTGTGCATTCCTCTATATGTACCTAATTTTTTCTCCATGTTGTAAGAATTTTTGTCTTGTGTTCTACTTTTGGGGATGACGCAAGGTGTAGATACATGTAGGTATCATCCATGCTGACCCAAAATCTTTTCCTTTTATTTCTTTCCTTTTTCTTGTGTTTTCCTTTTAGGGATGATGCAAGGCATCGAGACATTTAGGTCTCTTTCATGTTGACTAGAAAGACTTGTTCTTTGTTTTTTCCCTTTTTGTGTCATTCTTCCAGTTCTATGAGCATTTGGGGAATGATGACAGTTTTGAGTTCAAAAACAACATTGTAGCAAAGACATATTGACCCTAAATCCATAGATCCCTTATGTATTTTTGGTGGAAACCTTTCTTTCCTAGTTCATTCTGTAGATTTTCAAAAGCATATGACTTGGCATAGGGTTTTCTAAGGAAATCGCTCATGTCTTAGGAGAAAACACTAGCTAATTTAAATCAATTTCTCATAGTAATGGTGTTAGCAACCACTTTGAAGTGGGTGCATACATCGATGACATCTTTCGACATATTCCATGGTGTGATTTTCCTTTTTCTTGTGATGTGTCCTTTTCTTGATGCCTTAACAAAAGCATACAAAAACATGACATGACAGTCAAAAGAATACAACATAGCATTGTGGTACCTTATCAAATTTGTCAAGAGGATAAATTTGATATGGTTGGCCACCTCATTCGAATAACTCACCTAGTGGACAGACTAAGGTTCCACTACCAAAAGAGTGAGAACACATGATTGGGATAACTCACCTAGTGGAAAAACTATGGTTACACTAACTCAAAGTGAGTACACATGATTGGGATAACTCACATAGTGGAAAAATTGAGGTTCCACTACCCTAGAGTGAGCAACATATCTTATGGAAAAATAAACTCATTCCATAGTGTGTCAAGGAATGGTTGTGTTTGATCCTTTGTTTTTATTTATTTTTCTTGGCTTTTGATAGGGTATGACTATGTTGTTTTATGGAGCCTAATCAGATTCAGAGGTTAAATTTTCCCCAATTTTATCAACATAGTTTTCCCCCAAATTATTTAATGGGGATTTGGGGGCAGCACCCCTAAGTCAGGGTCAAGGGGCAAGGATTGCAGGTTGTAGTTAGTTCAATTTTTTGGATAATAATATTGGACACTCTGTTAGTGGATGTAGCCTGATTTTGGGTGAACCACATTAAAATTTGTCTCTCGTTGTTATTATTTCCATGTTTTGCATTCCTCTATTTAATCTTTATTTGCATTTAATTGATATTTTCCACATGCAATCCCTAACAGACTATGTATCTTTGTTATTGTTGTGCACTTAAGTGTCTTGAATGTCTAGTTTAGTGCGAGTTTGTCATTGGGGAAAACTCTCACTGAAGTGGGCTAAAAATGTATTAACGAAAAAGAATCCTTTTTTACTACATTTTGGGAATAATTAATAATTGATTAACCTAACAATGCCTTGATTTAGTGTTGTAATGTGTTGTACACATTCACATTGAATCTAGGGGCCTTTTTAATAAAATGTACTTAAATTATACCTTATTTAGGGTGTTGTAAAGTTTTGTATTACACTTTCACACTTATCTAGGGTTTCTTTAATTAATTATGGTTAATTAGAGCTTAATTGGCCCTCTTAATTGCATTTTTCAAGGATCTATCTGACACCCATTAATGATATTGTATAACATTAAACTTGGAAAAATTGGTGTCCAGGAAATTTGTGCCAGGAACCATTCACCTTTAGTGGTGAATGGGTCCTCCTCACATAGACACCCCTTTCTTGGCATTTTTGAAATGGGTTTTAACTAAAAAATAGTTTGCATCAAGGGACACACGTATGAGGAGAGAATCATGAGGATCCATTTTTGTGATGGAAAGTCAAGGAAAGACACATAATTTATGAGAATATCGAGGATGCATTACTATGATGGATAATCAAGGCTCTACACAACCCCCCATTACACTTTACAATTTATTGTAAGTACAAAATACCCTCCCTAAGGAATACACATTTAGTTTTTGTGGCACTTTATGTGAGTGCATTTACAAAATTATTTGTTGCAATGAGTTCTTACAAGTTTATGTCATGATGTCGATAAAGAGACAGATTTATTATGCCTTTCAAACCTTAATAAAATATTAAAAACAAAAAAGTAAAACCACCAATTGTCAAAAAGTAACCCCACCCCCTTCGTTTGAAAGTTACTGCAAAATGAAAAGTCACCCCTTTTGCTAATATAGCAAAATAAAAAAGAATTCCCTCGCCAATAGCAATGATAAAATTACAATAGCATAAATTGTTAACTAGTAAGGTTTAAATGCTATATTCAAATTGTAGACATTAAAAATTGTCCTAGGCCTGTGACTTTATTAAGTCCTTGATAATTAAATAATTTTAATTATTTAATTAATTTATTTTTATATTTCTATTTCCTCTTTTGATTAATTAAATAAAATATTATTTATTTAATTACGTCATTAATGTCCTTGTCTTCTATAATTAAATAAATTATATTTATTTATTTATTTATCACTTTCTATTATGATTAAATAATTATTTCAATTATTAAATTATTCATTTTAGCCTTGTCTACCATAAGTTAATTAAATTTTATTTAATTAATGACTTACTTTTATCCCACTTTTTGAATTAAAATTTCTATTTAATCAAAAAGACAACTTATCTTTTTCTTCTAAAATTTAAATAATGCTTCCATTATTTAATTACTTACTTTCCTTCTTGAACTAAATGATTCTTTAGAATTATTTAGTTCCTCTGCCAGTCTTATTTGTATCCCTTCTTATCTCATTTAATTTCAACCATTGATTGAAATTAATTCATTCAATCTCAGTCATCTGTTGACATTTGTATTTCTATAATAGATGCCCTTCATTGTCATTTTCATATATCTAGTTTATGCATAAGTACATGTTGTTGAGACAACTACTTTGATATTTTGCAATCATAGACATAGGCTACATTTGCACACTCATATCTAAGGGAATTGATCATTTACAATAAAATGAAGAAGGGCAATAGAGGTGAATCATTGATAGTGTGAATATTTCGATAATGTTGTTGCTTTGTTTTATGTTTTCATGCTTATTTGTTCTCTATTGCTTGATTAGGAACTTAGTGTTTTATTTTTCGTTGATTTAATACCTTTACCTTAAATTTACCCTGATTACATTGGTGAAACTGATATGAAACTAGTGGATTTGGGAGATTGTGCAAGAAATTTTGTGTTTTGTAGGTTATAGGTATGAAACAATGCAATTGAAGGATGAAACGACACAACAGCCAAAAACCAGTGCACCACAACTAATATCGAGAAAGTCACAACTATTCAACATTCAAAAAAATTAGTTTGTTTGCATATATCTTTAGATTTTCTATTACATTATGGTTTCTAGTTTAAGATTTTATCATCTAATGTCATTATTTCATCACCATAGACTCTCTTTTTTTCAACTTGATTGTGTTTTTTGCACTTTTTTAGCTACAGGTTTGTTCACCACAAGTGATTAGGGATACAACACAATTGCTAAATGACTTTACTGGCTTTATCCAACACAGTTGACATCTTTGGCAATGTAGTTGCTCTCAAGATTAACGCATTTGCTTTCGAATAGTAAGTCGTAACTATTATTTACAGTGTTGCAACTACTTATTTTCCAAAATCTTGTATTTATTTGGGAATTTTCCTTTTTGTTCTTTTTCATTCAATAGTTTAAAAGTTTTTTTGTTACTGACATTTGATTTCCAATGTGTGACACAGGTGGAAGGAAGGCATTTTCATTTAATTTTTCTACCTTATTTTGCAATTTCACTTAGTTCTTCCACACTCATTTTGGCTTAAAATTCTACCTTGCATATCAACTCATTTCAGTTAAAATTAACAAACATGCATTTTCACTCTTTCGTATTAAAATTAACAAAAAATGTGCATATCCACTCATTTTAGTTAAAACTAACAACAAACTTGCATCAGTCACTCATTCGGGTTAAAATTGACAACAACTTGCATCATTCACTCATTCAGATTAAAATTGACAACAACGTGCATCTTTCACTCATAAGGTTAAAATTTATCACAACGTACATTATCTCATTCATTGGCTTTAAAATTAACCCACAGCTTTGCATCAATTATCTTCTCACATTTGAATTTGGGTTCTTAAAATAAGCTAGTGTTTTATTGTCTTATGGTTTTGCTTTTCATCTTAAGGTGTGTGTGCTCTTCTCTCGCACCATTTGGAAATATTGAGAATCAAAAAAATATTTTCATGTTTGTACTATCACCCACACATATGAATGTATTAAGGGAAATGAACACCATGCTAGTGTAAGGAAAATACATTATTCTCTCTCCTCACACCTAATGCGATCTTAGAGATTCAAAGGAATTGTGTTTTTCTTTATTTATTTTTACCCTTAGAGGGGCCTACATAAGAGACACATCTATACAAAGAACTTGAAGGAAACTCCAATTATTTTTTCCCTCGAGTTGGTATACAAAAGGATAAGATGAAATTTCAAGTTGTCATGCTACATAAGCAATAGTTGTATAGTGTTGTTCAAAATAGGGAGGTACCTTTGAGTATAAGTGCCCCTAGAAAGTTGGTTAGAACCTTAAGTGGCTTGCTGGATGCTCACAAGGTGGCATGTCCCTGAGTTGTGACTAAGAACCAAACTAGATAGAATCCCTCCTTTTATACTTGAGATTATTGTTGTCATGCTCGATGTAGGGGATGTAGCACCATACCCCAAAAGTTACCATTTAGCTTGGACTTGAGTGAGAAAAAAATCCTTGGCTGAGCATAGTTATATATTTAGACTTGTAACTTCCAAGGAGGGTGATTTGTAGAATCCTTCCATTGCAAGAGACCCCTACCCATCCACTCTTGTAGAAAAGAGGTGATACATAACGTGAAAGGGTGTCCCTCCCTTGCATCAAAGAAGATTCCAAGTTGTGAGCCTGAGGGTCACACCATTGGCCATTTCCCTTTGGATAGATAAGTGTCTTATGTGTGTGATTTATATTCATTTTTGTGCTATAACCACAAAAATTGAGGTGATTAACCTCAAGAAAATACACATTGTGAACACACTTTTGGACATTCAAACCTGCTAAGACAATTATTTTTAGACTGTTTGTAGTGTTTCTATTCAGACTTTACAAAAACCAAGTCAAAATTTGAGTCAAAATCAGTCAACTCAAACCAAAAAAATCTATTTACTGTAACTATAATTTTGAGCCACAACTAAGCCTTAGAAAACCACAAATGTGTCTCAGAACACCACAACTATACCCTAAACGCCGCATTTTCTAGTTGTGAAATTTTTTAGGGAAATCTGAATCATCCACATTTCTAATCAATTTCTGAGTGCAACCTTGTCATCTAATCATAGAATTTCAATCATGCCATTTTCATTTCATCCATTACCACACCTTTGCATTAGTTATATTTTGCATAAATCAAACTTTAGGTCATCTCTTAGCTTGCATACACCTTGTTGCAGACTTTAGCTTTGTAAATTCATTAGAACTTAAAGTAATCCATAGTTGCAAAATAATATTTAGCTTGACCTTACTTTTCTGTCAATTTAGTCCTTTATCATTTAGGTTGGATCCTCAACTCATAAGGCTAGTTTGAGACCACATTATCATCTTGTTATTTCAATCTTTTTCATCCTTGAGGTCTTGATAAATCAAATTTGTCTCCTTGGCTATCTTGGTTTGATTAGTAGTCTTACCTTAGATTTACCATAAGGTGCTTAGTTGTCATAATCTTATTCATCATCTTAGGTCATATTACCATTCACATCCTCCATCATCCTTTCACATTACATTTGGCATACCTTAGACATAGACATACCATAAATTTAGATTATTTTGACAACATCTTATCCACAATCTTGTCTATTGTCACTTTGACTCTCTATACATCAATAGGCATCCTTTATATCCAAAAATCTAAAAACATAGTTGCATACTTTAAACATAAAATTGGTTTAATTATTGTGACATCATCTCATCTTGACTATTGTCACCTTGACTCTTTATCTTTGTATCATATTTAGGCATCCTTTATACATTCAAAAATCTTGAAACATAGCTTAGGTTGCATACCTTAGTCATATTCATACCTTGCATTGTCATACCTTAGACATCTTATCACATCATATCACATACACTTCATCCTTGCAAGTATTTTATGGTCAAAACTATTGAAAGGCACAAGACAACTAAGAGGTGGGGTGAATTAGTTGTCACCAAACAAAATCACAAATCTCAAACACTTTTCAACTTCTCATCCATTTAATTTTGTTATTAAGTATGAACATGGAATTCAAATAACAAAAAGCAATATCAACACAAGAAACACAAGAATTGTGTGGAAAACCCAATGAGGGAAAAACCACGGTGAGTATTAACTCACAATATAAAGTAATTCCAAAACTAAATACAAAGAGGCTCACTGCCAATTACTACCCAAAATATAAGGCTCACTTCCTACAAAAAGGACTCACTATCTAGAAAGGAGGCTCACTACCTTCATATTCAAAAGACAACAAAAATAATCCACCACAACATATTACATACATCCACGACCTTGATAAGAAGAATTGCAAACAGCGTTAGCTCACTGCTTTTAGGAGTTTAACACATTAAAGTATTGTTTCCTCAATTCACTTTCACGCACTCTCATTTCTTATTATTGCATAATTCTTGATACTTTCAATTCATAACATATTGACTAGTATTTATACCATCTTCAACCTTAGAGAACTTCTCTAAGGTCAGCTATGCATGCTTCATTTTACACATTAAAATTAGGTCAGCAACTCAACATTCTTGTGGTGGAAAGGAATGAGAGTGGACAAAATAAACACTTAACCAAGACCCAAAAAAATGTCTCGAATCAATCACATGCTTCCTTAATCGATACTTAATCATTCGCATGAAGTGTAAACACCAGGTTAGCCAAACCTAATGATAATAAAAATGAACTTTAAAGTTCATGCTTTCACACCAAGAAGATAAATGCAGACCACATAACACAGTTCACTATGCATGAGAACACATCTTAGATACCTTCAAATTCATCCACAACAAATGCAACAACCTTCATACATAGAACGCCTTCCATCAATCCATTCAGACTGCATAGAAACACATAATAAGTCTGAAACTCATCTTCTAGAGCACCAAACAATGAACACCCTTTCCAAAACATAGATAACACCTTTACAAGCCATCTTCCAAATCTACAAGACTTGAAACACATCGATGGAGGACTACAGAGAAGAAACATTTCTCCAGTCCACAAATAAACAACTCTGCCAAACCAATTCACACATCGGTGAACACAACTTTCACTCTCCATCAAACAAGGTGCTACAATCTAGGATGTATCACCAATAGATTCCCATAACCAACACTTCAGATCCGCACAAGCATAGGATCAACACAAAATAAATGTGGAGTACATATCGCAGCACATTCTAAACACATACTCAACTCTTACTTCACTATTTCTCAAAATAACTTGGCAACTCAACATATAAACACACTTGTAACACCACAAAGATAGCTCCATGTACTCACAACATCTCAACAACATCTCAAATATACATGCACAACATGCAACATCTTGTGCTATGTTGACATCAATGAAAACATCAATGACAACACCACCAAACTTACGCATACTTGCAACAATCTCCCCCTTTGTCATTGATGGCAACACATGATGTGGAAATCATAAAAGAAAACATCCATTCCTACACTCTCCTTTATTTTTTATATTAGATATCCTAGACAACATTCCCTACACATTACTTTCTCTCCCCTTTTTTTTCACCATTTTTCACTTGACTTTCACTCCCCCTTTGACATCAATGGCAAAGACCAAAATCTCTGATCACTCCCCCTTATGAGTGCACCCAAACATCTCATACTGCAATAATGAAACTTCCTACTTCCCCCACAGAGTAGACCCAATAATAAGTCAAACCAATGAAGAATCTATAGATCCACTAGACTAATGCACCTCCATGTGCACCTAGTTCAAAGAAGGAGGTCCAATGAGCCCCAACTTCTCCTTGAGATATTCAAAAGTATCCTTTAGAAGGGCCTTAGTAAATATATCTATAATCTAATCCTTTGTAGACACATACTCCAATCTAACTTCATTCTCCAATACCTTCTCCCTCAAGAAATGATATATGATAGATATATGCTTTGTTATTGAATGCATTACTGGATTCTTTGAAATGTTTATAACACTTGTATTATAAAAAAAGATAGGGTTAGGCTCATCATAGATCACTCCTATGTCTTTCAATGTTTACTTCATCCACAATACGTATGTGCAACAAGATGTTGCAGTAATATACTCTTCTTCTATAGTGGATAAAGAAATTGAATCTTGTTTCTTGCTTAGCCAAGAAAGACTGCACCTCCACTTGTACTCCTCTAGTCATCTACACAACTAGACCAATTTGCATCAGTGAAAGCAATCAAAGTGAAATCAACATCCTTAGGATACCACAAGCCATAATCCAGAGTTCCTTTAAGATATTTGAATATCCTCTTCACAGTTGTAACATGTGCTTCTTTAGGTTCTACTTGAAATTTGGAAACCAAAAATGTTGCATGCATGATATCTATTCTAGTAACAGTAAGATACACCAATCCACCAATCATAGATCTATACATTCTCTAATCAACTTTAGGAGAATCATCATCTTTACTTAGTTTGCATCCAGTCACCATAGGGGTACTAACCGGTTTGGATTCATCCATTCAAAACTTCTTCAAAAAATCTTTAACATAATTTGATTGTGAAACGAATATCCCCTTATTAGTTTGATTTACTTGAATACCAAGACAAAAATTCAACTCACCAATCATAGACATTTCAAATTCTTTTTGCATCTCCTTTGCAAACCTCTTGTACATACCTTCATTTCCTCCAAAGATGATATCATCAATATACACAAATACTATTGAAATTTTGTTTCCTTCCACCTTGAAATAAAGATTATTGTCTGTAGATCCCTTTCTAAATCTTTGTTGTGTCAAATATCTATCCAACCTTGCATACCATGCTCTAGGGGACTATTTGAGTCCATACAATGCCTTTTTCAAATTGTAGACCATGTCCAGTTTATCTGATAACTAAAATCTCTCTGGTTGTTCCATGTACACCTCTTCTTCCAATTTTCCATTCAGGAATGTAGACTTGACATCCCTTTGGTATACCTTGAAATCTTTACATTCAGATAATTCCAAAACATCTAAATAGCTTCCATTCTTGCCACCGGTGCAAATGTTTCCTTAAAGTCTATTCCTTCAACTTGTAAATAACCTATGCATACAAGTCTCTCTTTGTTTCTCACTAATTCACCATTCTCATTAGCTTATTCTTGAACACCCACTTAGTACTAATTACATTCTTATTTATAGGTCTAGGAACCAATTCCCATGTCTAATTTTTCTCTATCTGTTGAAACTCCTCTTTCATTGCTCTAACCCAACTCTCATCTTTGCATGCTTCACACAAACACTTAGGTTCTATATTTGAAAGTAAACACAGATTTTCCTCACCTGCTATCACTTTGCTTCTTGTCTTCACACCTTCACTTTTATCTCCAATTATCTATTCATCCATATTATTCTTTTGTAAATACTTAGGATTCTTAGGAGAAATTTCTGAAGTTTCTTCTTCTTCAATATGTTCATCTTCTTCCTTATTCTCTTCAGGTACAGGTTCATAGATAGGCTCATTTGGTTCAACTTCACTTATCTCAACTATTCTATGCATATCTTCATCAACCTTTACATTTGCACTTTCAAAAATCTTCCTTAATCTTTTATTGAATCATCTATAAGCTTTGCTACTAGTTGAATACCTAAGGAAAATGCCGGTATTGGCATGCTGTGATGGTTTAATGGTGGCATTGTTGTTCTTGCCACCAAGGTTCAAACCCCATTGGGGTAGTATTGTTGAATGGTTGTATTCCGGTTCATAGCTCCAGTCAAAAGCATTTACTCCTTGAATAAAAAAAAAATACCTAAGGAAAATACCTTCATCACATCTAGCATCAAAATTCCCAAGGTTCTCATCATCCCTTTTAATGTAGCATTTGCTTCCAAACACTTTAAAGTACTTCACAATTGGAATCTTGCTAGTCCACAACTCATAAGGAGTCTTTGTGTTGTTACCTCTTATCTCAACTATGTTAAGAATATAAACAATGTTCAATGTGGATTGCCTCTCTCCAATATACATTAGGTACATTTTCTTCTTTCATCATAGTTCTTGTAGCTTCCTGAATAGTCCAATTCTTCCTCTCAACAAGTCCATTTTGTTGAGGAGTTTTACTAGTAGAAAAATATCTCTTTATGCCATTCTCTTCACAAAATGTATTAAACTCACTAGAAGTGAAGTCTCCACCTCTATAAAACATTAAACATTTGATTCTCAGGTTCACTTCATTCTCTACCCTTTCCTTGAACACTTTAAATACATCCAAAGCTTGAGATTTTTCCCCAAGAAATGTAACCCATGTCATTCTTGAATAATCATCAATCAAAAGCATGAAATACCCATCACCATTTAGACTTCATGTTCCTGTAGGACCACAAAGGTCTATATGAACCAATTCCAACATTCTGGTAGTAGATTCCTCTTTTCCTTTAAAAATGCATCTTGTTTTATTTCCCCACTAACAACTTCTGCACATAGTATTGGTAGGTTTTGTGATTTTAGGTAGGTCTCGTACAATTTCTCTTGAATTGATCTTGATCAAATTATCAAAGTTTAAATGTCCCATCCTCTAGCTCCATAGCCAAGTATTGGTAGGTTTTGTGATTTTAGGCAGATCCCATACAATCTCTCTTGAACTGATCTTGATCAAATTATCAAAGTTTAAATGTCCCATCCTCTAGTTCCATAAACAAATGTAACCCATGTCATTCTTGAATAATCATCAATCAAAAGCATGAAATACCTGTCACCATTTAGACTTCATGTTCTTGTAGGACCAAAAAGGTCTGTATGAACCAATTCTAGCATTCTAGTAGTAGAATTCTCTTTTCCTTTAAAAATGCATCTTGTTTTATTTCCCAACTAACAAATTTTGCACATAGTATTGGTAGGTTTTGTGATTTTAGGAAAATCCCATACAATCTCTCTTGAACTGATCTTGATCAAATTATCAAAGTTTAAATGTCCCATCCTCTAGTTCCATAACCAACTTTCATTAACTTGAGATACAAGGCACTGACCATCAACACCTTGGTACAGGAGCACCTTGTTCACTAAAATGCCTTCAATGGGAAAGTTTGTAAAATTTGAATTTTTAATGTAAAACAATGTAAAAGGTTCAAGTAAAGGTCATTTCCAATGGGTTTAAGTGTTTTATAGGTCTCTAGGTGGTCAAAATGATGGAAAATGCAAAAATTGCAAAAATTGCAAAAGTTGCCAAACTTGTAAAATGCAAAAAAAGAAAGAATATGAAGAGTCAAATGAGAAAATGGAAGGTTTGGTTTATGAAGTTGTAAAGGTGGTTATTTTAACTGATTGAAAACATCATTATAAAAATGGAGAAGGTGAGGAAGAGGCAGTATTTGAATCTTGTAACCAATTTTGGCAATAAAGAGTACCTTGTTTTCTCAAAATAAGGTTTTCCTTTTTTATGTTTCCATATTTTGGGTTTGTACACCATCCTTAAGATTTGTCTTTGGTTTTTTTGAATTGATTAAGGTGTAAACTCTTCAAACCAAGTGGTTTGAGAAGTTTCATTTGAATCTTAAGAATGTTTTTCCCTGGAACAATTTTGTATCCCTTAAACAGGGGTTTTGAGAGTCCTTTAAGTTTAAACCACCATTCCACCAATGGAGGTTAGTTATATTTGTGGAATGGGATTTTATATGATATTTTTGTGTGTGTGTGTGTGCAAGTGCAAGAGAAATCATGGAGAAAAGTTATTGGTGCTACATTCAATAAAAATTCTGAGATTTTCCTTAAAAATGGATGGGTTAAAGCAAGTTTATGATGAAATAGATTTTTTACAAGCTTGAAGATGATTAAATAAGTTTGTGCAGACCTATTCTAAGGTAATGGAAGTTGTGGCAAGTGGATTTGGGGTTTTCTATACTATTTTTCAATAAACCCTCCATAATTGAGCATAAAGAAGACAAAAATAAGGGTTTTATTGTTCAGTGTTCTATTAGGCCTTTCAATCCCTAAAAATGGTTGAATCTTGAGTTTTGTGACCTAATCTAAGATTTTTTAGGGTTTTTTGATGTTTTGATGGTGATTTAAGAGAACTTGCTTTCCATTTTTGGCCTAATTGGGGCTCTTTAGCTGCTTTACAGTCAAGTTTTTAGTTATGCTTTCCAAAAAAATAGTATTTGAATTTGTGATATGTTAATTGTTGGAAATAATGGGTTTCTCAATTAGTAAATATCTTATGGAGTTTCAATATGGGTTGCTTGATATACCCATTTTTACCATGTTGCAATACTATTAGGGTTTGGGTGTTTGAATGCAAAGAAAGTGGAAATCTACTAAAATAGTGATTTGGGTGATTGGATTTTGTTGGAATCTATCTAATTGATGTTTTCAAAGATGTCTCAATGCTTGGAAAAGGTTTAGAAGGTAAAATTGTTGAATTTGATGATTTGAGCAAAGTTAACTCTATATGCAAAATGGTGTCTTTACAACAAGAGGTAAGAAATATGATGGTTTAGTGCTATGTAAATATGTTATTGGGATATTTCACTCTAAAGTATGGTGTTTAAAATTTTTTGGAAGCATGGTGATATTTTTGGGGTAAGGATTCATGGTTTGTTGTCATTTTTCCTTGTGGAGTAAGTTGCATTGAAGAGTGAATTGGTGCATGTTTAAAGAATGGATGGAACCAAAGTTTTTTTATTAGGTTTTGGTTATGTTTTAGTCAATATGAGAGTGTTCAAGGTTTGGTAGGTGATTTGGTACCTGATTTGGTGAATTTATGTTTGATAGCCTTGTGGATGGCAAGTAAAATTTGATGAATTTTGTTGAAATGATAAGAGAGTTTTTGATGGATTTGCTAATTAATCTTCTCAGTTATGAATAGGGTCAAAAGTACCCTTGTTGGTTTTTGGTTTTTGGGTAGATGCTTTGCATCAATTTGTATCAAAGCTAATAGATTCTAATGGTTGGTTAGGTTGTTGTTGAGCTGTTGGTTGCAGGTGGTTGATCCATCTAAGTTGTAGAGAGGAAGAGTTTTGAGAAGTTGTGTGTTGGCAAACAATTTGAGTTATGTGTTTCACCATCCTCTAATGGAGATTAATCTAGGTAGAAGGTGCATAGAGAGAGTGAGGAATCTTCCAAGATTTACTATTGGATAATATGGATGGTTTGATGAGTGTGTGCGGTGGGGCAGTGAGGGAGATGGATGTTAGAATCAAGCAACACTGAGAGGGGGGTGAATCAGTGTTGTGCAAATTTTAGCATTATTAACATGATAATTAAAGTGTCCATAACATTCAACCAAAATAAAGATGCATGTACATAAGACAAATAACCACAACACCATAACACAAGGATTTTTTATGCGGAAACCCTATTAGGGGAAAAACCACAGTGGAAGTTAATCCACAATATTGTTCTAAGTATACTCAAAAGAAAAGATTACAAAATGGGAATGCACTTGCATTCAGGTGCACTTCCTAGAGCTTACAACTCAAAACCAGAAAGACTTACTTCCTTACAAAATTTTGGAATACTTCCAAGGATTTTAATTGATAGAGTAGCATCTACAAATGCCTGCTTACAATTCTAGTTAGTCTCAACAATCAAATTCAAGACCTTCTGACTAATTCTGCACTTCGCTCTACTCTGCCTTAATTCGCTTCACAAAAATCCTTAATGCACAAGTGAAACTATGCATAATATCTATACTAACCTTTTGACATTTACAACATACATCAACTCACCTTAGACACACACCAAAATGATATAATTGATTTCTTATATATATTTGCTACTAAGAATTGAATCACTTCAAGTCAACCTCAACAAAATAAGAAATATTCACAAACTCTTAGCTGAAATCATTCATAATAATCAATGCGCATCCACAAGAGTTGGCCAAAACATAGTGAGGACCCAAAAAAAAATGTACAAACAAAAAAATACTTAAATAATAACTCCTCAAATATCCACAACACACTATATTCATCGAGTTGGCCTTTATGCACTAATAAAGAAAAAAATTATTCATCGGACCTTCTAATTTCCACCCAAATTGTTATGAGGCACCAATATTTATGGATAAAACACATTATGCATCAAACAATACTCCCTGAGATCCACAACACAAAATATTAACATAAAATATACATATGAATTGAAGAACACAAAATTACTAAATGCTCTGTTCTACCCAAACAGATAACCACTGATCTTCAATCTGTCTACTGGTATGAGTAAATGATGATGTGCAGATCCACTAGCTAACAATGGTTTCCATCAATGACAACACCTAAAAATATGTGTAGTGTCTCTTTCCAACAATCTCCCCCTTTGGCATTGATGGAAACACTTAGTGAAAATTGACTAAGTGTGAGATCAGTACCAACAAAAATACACTTCCAACCAAAACTCCAAAAAGATCTTTATCCATAGCTCAAAACTACAACTCCCCTTATATGAATATACATTTTTCATTGATCTATTCTCCCCCTTTGACATCAATGGAAAATATGGGGAATCTATATACCAAGCTTCTATAAACAAAAACTTCAAAACTGCATATGTACAAACTTTGTTTCAAACAACTTACACAAACTTGAAATTTTTTACAAAATTTGTCTTTAACAGGTTTAGACTTGTGTCCCAAAACTTCTTGAGACTTTCTAGAATAGTTATGTGACTATAGATTAAATAGGATTTCACTTCTATTGATTCAAGGTTTACTGGATCATTGACCTCCATAGCATCTTGTGCTTCTTTCAAAGCATTCTACATGGTCTCCACCTTTGGACCAATTATTCCTCTGAGTTCACCAACTCTTTCCACAACTCTATCATTTTCACGCTTCAAGCTCTTTATTTTGTCAAGGATATAATTTGTCCTTTATGTGTTCCAATAGAAAAAATTAATGGATCAAAAGCATCAGAAATAGCAATTAACTCCTTTTCATAATCCTTATCCTTCTCATTTTCCTCAGTAAGTTTGGACAAAGACAAACACAAATTGTGAATCTTTCCACCTTCTGATAATGCACATTGAACATTTTTAACATAGGTAGCTAACAAGGATTTATCATTAGCTATCAATCCTTTCAATCCACTGAACTTTTTGGCATCAAATTCCTTTTGCACTTTGACCAAAGCTAACTTTTCAAGTGACTCAAAATGAGTACTTACCAAATTTATAAGTTTCTTCTGCTCAATAGAGGAGGAACCAAATGGATCTTTAACATGTGTAGTCATGATCTTCTCTAGAATACCAGATGCAAGATTCAATAACTTGCTATCCTCAATGTGAGACTGTAGAATTCCTTCACTAGCCTTAGCTTCTGCAAATGATGTGACTTTCATTTTCTAGATTGGGGACAAAGTGGATAAATGAATAGGGGCATCTCCCAAGTTGAAATAAAATTCTTCCTTTTGCTCTTCTAGAAACTTCATCATTGCCTCTACAATGTCTTGCTTTTACTGTAACTCCCTTAACTTCAACCTTCTCTTCCTTAAGCATTTTTTCCTCAAACATAGACTTTTGCTTGTCATTTGTAACATAAAATTCATCAACTGGTATCTCCTTTTCTTCAATAGATACAATTTTAGGGGCTTTGGTCTCCATAGGTTCTTCTAAATTATGCACCTCAGGAGGAATCTAAGTGTCCTCAACTGTAACCTCTTCATTAACCGGACCAGATGAAAATTCTTCCACATGTTCATCTTCAGAAACATCAATTATGTTCTTCAATAGAACTTTCTTCAAAATACCTTCAATTTCTTTTTCTACTTCTTCAATCTTACCTAGCATAAGCTTGTTTATTCTTGTCTTTCTCTTGAAATCTCTTTTTACTTCTTTTAGAATTACCTTCATCTCCTCTATAGACATTACCAGACATAGATTTGCAAGAACCCGTTCTCTCAACTACTCTTCTTTAGTTCTGGTACTAACTCTTCTCATATCCAAAATGTCATATAGTTCCTTAGGAAACTGTGCCATTATCTCAACAAGTGTCATATTAAATTTGTTCAAATATTGTATGGTAGCTTCCTCAAGGACTCTTTGACCAACAATGTCAAAAGAACCATACACTTCACATAGAGGATTAATATTTCCATCCTTAATTATACCTTTTTCAACTTCCTCTACTGACATACCAGATTTATCCCCCTTCATCTTCTTCTTAGCTTTCTCCTCATCACTGGAGGGCTTGACTGTTGTTGTAGCTTTTATTTCCCTAACTTCTTCATTAGATTATGTCTCTTCATCTACTGAAACAACTTCATACACTCTTGTTCTCTTGTCCTTCTTCCTTTTTCTAGAAGTCTTAACTTGTTCTTTTGTAGGGCTAGACTTCTTTGCATGACTGGATAGGGGTACAAAGCTCCTTGCTGATATAGTTCTAGCAGAAGATATTGTCGAACTAGCAGATTTAGTTTTAGCAGGCTCTTTACCTTTTTCACTTTCAGCTTGTTCTCCTTTTCTTCTTGCTTCTATTATGGCTTTTGTAGGTATGCCCATGCTCTTTGCAAAGACTTCCACTTATTTTCTTACTTTCTGGACAATCATTGGTCTCTCCAACTGCTCATGGACTTGCATATTATTCTATGCATATGTTCCAAACCTTTCTTCTGATGAATCCATAGGTTTACTCAATAGATGTTGAGCATATAGCTCTAAGATTCTCTCCTCAACTTCATATCCCATAGGCATAATCCAAATTTTTTTTGGGTTCCGCCACTTCCATCAAGAACTAATCAATATCCATCATAAAACATATTGTATCCTTATACTTTTCCACAATAGAAGTGGGAATTCTTTCCCTGACTTGCATTACATTCTGAAAGTTTTTGAAATATCCCCAAATTGTAGTTTTCCTAGTTTGAAAATCACCAAGTCTGAATAGTATGTCTCTAATCTAAATAGTAATAGGCTTGTTTCTTTCCCAATGCACTTTCCCAACACCTAGAAATTCATCCATGAAATAAAAGAATAAACATAGCAACAAATTATTGTATTTGATAGGTTGCATATATGGTTGTACCAAATACAAAATTTTGTTTGCTGGAGTGATATATCTTATATCCAATAACCATCAAATCAAATTTCACACCCACATCAATGATGTCATCAATTATCATTGCTCTTTTATCATATACAAAACTAGTTGCATCAGTGACGATTTGATTTTTCATAGACTTCAATATCGACAATCCATCAGAGGAATTAAGACCTATAACAACATTTATATCCTCTTTTGTAATCTTGAAGGGTTGATTTAACCACATGAATTCTTCTTGAACTTGACTCAAGATGTACCAAACCCATTTGCTTCCATCAAACATAGGGAATTTCATGATTGCATGAATTTCTTCTCTTCTAGTGTTTTGAATTCAGACTTAACAAAGAAATCTTCCCCAACAATGTGATTGGAATACAAATTTAGCAATTGTGAGATTCCTAACTCTTCAATATTTGCATAAATGTATGCCCTAATATCTTCAATGTGCAAAACATTGTATGAAACAAACAAAAATTCTACTAAGGGTTCAGTCTCAATAGACTTGAAAGGATGCCACTTAAACTTTGGATGGGGTCTATCTTTGACTTCAACTACTAATGGAGTAGCCATTTTCACAAATTCATAGGTTTACAAGTTTTCCCAAAAAATACCTTTTCATTAGATTAGGGTTTGAACTTCAAATCACCTTCACACTTGAATTCTCGCCAAATTTCACCAAAGTTTGCTTCAGAGCTCTTCAAACTTCTTCTTCTCAGAATGAAAAGTAACAAATGAAAGATATAAGTAACCTTTTATCATTTGCACACCTAACCTTTTGTTGCAATAAATGATTTTTCCCTAATTCATTTGGATACCCTATTTCCATATACTATAAAAGATAATTCTTCTATGGATCTTCAATTCAGCATAGATACTTTCTCTAATTGTTCAACAATATTAGTAGATCATCAATACAAATACTAAACTCATCCACATTCCAGTGTTGATCACTTGTAGGGGGTTTTAAAATATTTTCTTGATAGTTCCCACTAGGCCAGTGGCCTTAACATAATTCTCAGAGGAATTACCAAAAGTAGATTATGGTACTGGCTCATTTCTTGTAATAGAGGGACTCTTTTTCACCCATGTATTCTTCATCTACCTCCTGATCTAATCTATAGTGACTTTCCATTTTCCTTTTTCATCCTTCTGCATGTTTCTTCTCTGATTTATTGGACCTCTTCTATAGAATCTAGCAATATGACCAATTTTGTTGCAATTGTAGCACACCACATTTATTTGTCCAAACTAATTGTTCCATTGACTTCCTCTTGACTACACTGGTTAGCAATATGGCCAAATCTATTGCATGTATAACATCTAACATTCCTATAAAAAAAATTCATCACATTTTTGCATTCATTTTACTTGTGACCATACTTGTTACAATTAAAGCATTGACCAGAGAATGATGGACCATTTGAATTCATTCTACTTCTGCATTGAGCTACCATATGACCAAACTTATTGCAAACATAACATATACCATTCAACCTTTGATAATTAGGTTGTCTTACCAGATACCTTCTAGTGTTGTTCATCTGATTTCCTTGTTTGAATTTCCTTTGTCCAAATTTCCTTTGTCCTTGTCTAGATCTAGAGCTTTCTCCTTTTTCATATCCAAGACTTTACTTGTCACCATTAATCCTCTGACTTTTAATTAGTTCATCAAGATTGGCTGAGCTAATCTTAAACTTCTTGAATTCATTTGTTATACCAATTCCATCTTTGATATCAACAATGTGCTTTTCAAGTTCTTCCTCATTGTGTTTGGTTTGTTCTAACTCTAGTTCCAACTAAATGAATCAATCAGTAATTCGACTACATTCTTCAGATTTCTCTTTCAGGGATTGGGCAAGATTTTCTTCATTCTTCTTCTTGTCTTCAATTTCCTTAGTCATCCTCATCATGATAGATTCCATCTCATGCTTCTGAACTGCATTATCCTTGGCAAGCTTTTCACATTCTTCTCTCTTTTCTTTTAGGGTATGACTCGGTTGCTCATCTACAATGCATTTATTGTCTTCCTAATTGATTTGATCATAGAGTTCTCTTCTCTTCTCCCTAGACTTGTTGATTTTATCTTTCATTGACTCAATGAATCTCTCAGCATTCATGAGATTTGATTGTAATTCCTAGACTTCAACTTTTTCCTGATTAAGATCATCTAGGGCCACCATAAGTTGTTGTTGAAGACTGCTTGAATCCATTGAAACACTTTCCAAGATCTTCCCCAAGCTTTTAAACTTCTTCCAAGGAACTGAGCTATGATACCAATTGTTGGAATCAAGCAACATTGAGAGGTGAGGTGAATCATTGTTGTGCAACTTTTGGCTTTATTAACCTAATCATTAAAGTGCTGATAACATTCAACCAAAATAGAGATGCATGCACATAAGACAAATAATCACAACACCATAACATAAGGATTTTTTTACGTGGAAACCCTATTAGGGGAAAAACCATGATGGAGGTTAATCCATAATATTGTTCTGAGTATACTCAAAGGAAAAGATTACAAAATGGGAATGCACTTGAATTTAGGCGCACTTCCTAGAGCTCTCTGCTCAAAATAAAAAAGGCTTACTGCCTTACAAAAGTTTGGAATACTTCCAAGGATTTGAACTGATAGAGTAGCATCTACAAATTCCTAATTACAGTTTTGGTTAGGCTCAACAATCAAATTCAGAACCTTCTAACTGATTCTGCACTTCACTCTACTCTGCCTTAAATTTCATCACAAAAATCCTTAATGCACAAGTGAAACTATGCATAATCTCTCTACTGACCTTCTAACATTCACAACATACATCAACTCACCTCAAACACACAACAAAATGATATAATTGATCACTTATATATATCCACTACCAAAAATGTAATCACTTCAAGTTGACCTCAACAAGATAAGAAATATTTACAAATTGTTGGCTCAAATCATTCATAATAATCAATGTGCATCCACAAGAGTCAGCCACAACATAGTGAGGACCCAAAACAAAATGTACAAACACAAAAATACTTAAACAATAACTCCTCAAATATTCATGACACACTATATTCATCGACTTGGCCTTTATAAACCAATAAACAAAAAAAAATCATCAGACCTTCTAACATCCACTCAAATTGATACGAGGCACCAAGATTTATGGATAACACATATTATGCATCAAACAATACTTCCTAAGATCCACAACACAAAATATTAACAGAAAATATGCATATGAATTGAAGAACACAAAATTATTAGATGCTTTATTCTACCCAAACAGATAACCATTGATCTTCAATTTGTCTGCCAGTATGAGTAAATGATGACGTGCGGATCTAGTAGCTGACAAGGGTTTCCATCAATGACAAAACCTAAAAAATATGTGTAGTGTCTCTTGCCAACAAAGGATACCTGTATGTAGAAACACTTGAGTTTGTAGCCATTTAAAGAGTTGAAAGTCAGTTTGAGAGTACTCCACTGATGGGAGTAGATAAAAAGATGATTGGTCAGATAAGGTCAAGGATGAATTGTGGAAAAAGAGGGAAGATTGCTTGGAAAGGAAATGTGAAAAAAAAGTCCTATGTCCTTTGATAGATAAAGAGTTAGAGGAAAGTTGAGAGCTATGAAAGGATAGTCCTATGTCCTTTTGAATGAGAAGAGTTATTTTCAACCTAATAGGAAATGAAATAGATGGAAAAACACAAAGAAAAGACAAGTGAAGATAGGTGAAGACCAGAGAAGTCAGAAATGAAGAAAAAACTAAAGGAAAAGGATGAAAAAAAAAAAAGAGAGAGAGAAAGAGGAAGTATTCCAAGCCATGTTGAGAAGCAGAATGAATTACAACATGTTTCCAAAGGGACTTGGAAATATTTTGTAGGCTAGTTGTATGGTGTAGGAGCACCTTGTTCACTAAAATGCCTTCAATGAGAAAATTTGTAAAATTTGAATTTTTAAATGTAAAACAATGTAAAAGGGTCATGTAAAGGTCATTTCCAATCTGTTTAAGTATTTTATAGGTCTCTAGGTGGTCAAAATGATGGAAAATGCAAAACTTGCAAAAATTGCAAAAGTTGCCAAACTTGTAAAATGCAAAAAAAAAAGCAAAAATATGAAGAGTCAAGTGGGAAAATGGAAGGTTTGGTCAATGAATTTATAAAGGAAGTTTGTTTAACTAATTGGAAATATCATTATAAAGATGGGGAAGGTGAGGAAGAGGCAATCTTTGAATCTCATAACCAATTTTCACAATAAAGAGTACCCTATTTTCTGAGAATAACATTTTCCTTTGTGATTTTTCCATATTTTGGGTCTGTACAACATCATCAAGCTTTGTCTTTGGTTTTTTTTAATTCATTAAGGTGTAAGCTCTTCAAACCAAGTGGTTTGAGAAGTTTCATTTGAATCTGAAGGTTGTTTGCAGACTTTTTTCCTTGGAACTATTTTGTATCCCTTAAACAGTGGTTTTGAGAATCCTTTAAGCTTAAACCACCATTCCACCAATGGAGGTTAGTTAGATTGATGGAATGGGATGTTTTAGGATTTTTCTTATTGTTTGTGTGTGTGTGCAGGTGTAGGGGAATTCATGGTGCAAGGTTATTGGTGTTTCATTCAATAAGAATTCTGAGATTTTCCTTAAAAATGGATGGGTTAAAGCAAGTTTATGATGAAATGGATTTTGTACAAGATTGGAGATGACTAACTAAGTTTTTGTAGACCTATTTTAGGGTAATGGAAGTGATGGAAAGTGGATTTGAGGTTTTCTATACTCTTTTTCAATAAACCCTCCTTTAATTGAGCATAGAGAAGACAAAAAGAAGGGTTTTATTGTTCAGTGTTTTATTGGGCCTTTCAGTCCCTAAGAATGGTTGAATCTTGAGTTTTATGACCTAATCTAAGATTTTTCAAGTTTTTTGGTGTTTCTATGGTGATTTAATCTTGAGCACTTGCTTTGTATTTTTTGCCTAATTGGAGCTCTTTGGCTGTTGTATAGTCAGGTTTTCAGTTATGCTTTCCAAAATAATAGTATTTGAATTTGTGATATGTTAATGTTGGTAATAATGGGTTTCTAGAATAGTAAAAATCTTATTGAGTTTCAATATGGGTTTCTTGATATACTCTTAATAACCATGTTGTAATATTACTAGGGTTTGGATGCTTGAATACAAAGAAAGTGGAAATCTGCTAAAACAGTGATTTGGGTGATTGGCTTTGGTTGTAATCTATCTAATTGATGTCATCAAAGATGTCTCAATCCTTGGAAAAGGTTTGGAAGGAAAACTTGTTGAATTTGATGATTTGAGCAAAGTTAACTCTATATGCAAAATGGTGTCTTGAAAACAAGAGGTAAGAAATCTGATGGTTTAGTTCTATGTAAATATGTTATTGGGTTCTTTCACTCTAAAGTATGGTGTTTAAAGTGTCTTGGAATTCTGGTGATAGTTTGGGGGTAAGGTTGCATGGTTTTTTGTCATTTTACCTTGTGGAGTAAGTTGCATTGAAGAGTGAATTGATGCATGTATAAAGAATGGATGGAACTAGAGTTTTTTTATCAGGTTTTGGTTATGTTTTAGTCAATATGAGGTTTTTCAAGGTTTGGTAGGTGAGCTGGTACCTGATTTGGTGAATTGATGTTTGATAGCCTTGTGGATGGAAAGTAAATTTGATGAATTTTGCTGAAATGATAAGTGAGTTTTTGATGGATTTGCTAATTGATCTTCTCAGTTGTGAATAGGGTCTAAAGTACCCTATTTGGTTTGTGGTTTTTGGGTAGATGCTTTGAATCAATTGGTATCAGAGCTAGTTGATTCTGATGGTTGGTTAAGTTGTTATTGAGTTGTTGGTTGTAGGTGCTTGATTGATCTAAGCTATAGAGAGGAAGAGTTCTGAGAATTTATGTGTTGGAAGACAAGTTGGGGTCTTTGTTTCACCATCCTCTAATGGAGATTAATTTTGGTAGAAGGTGCATCAAGAGAGTGAGGAATCTTCCAGGATCTATTGTTGGGTAAGATGGATGGTATGTTGAGTCTGTGTGGTGAGGCAGTGAGGGAGATAGATACCTATCTAAAGAAGCACTTGAGTTTTTAGCCATTTGAAGAGTTTAAAGTAAGTTTGAGAGTACTGATGGGAGTAGATGAAAAAGTGATTGGTCAGAGAAGGTCAAGGATGAATTGTGGAAAAAGAGGGAAGATTGCTTAGAAAGGAAATGTGAAAAGACAATCTTGTGTCCTTTGAGAGAGAAAGAGTTAGAGGAAAGTTGAGAGCTATGAAAGGAAAGTCATGTGTCCTTTTGAATGAGAAGAGTGATTATGAACCTAATAGGCAAAGAAAGTGATGACAAAAGGAAAAGAAAAGATAATTCAAGAACCTAATAGGCAAAGAAAGTGATGACAAAAGGAAAAGACAAGATAAGTCAAGACAGGTGAAGACCAAAGAAGTCAAAAATGAAGACAAAGATGAAGGAAAAGGATGAAACAGATAAAAATACAAGAGAAATAAAGAGGAAGTAGTTCAAGCCATGTTGAGAAGCATAATGAAATACAACATGTTTCCAAAGGGACTTGGAAATTTTTTGTAGGTTGGTTGTATGGTGCAGGAGCACCTTGTTCACTAAAATGCCTTCAATGGGAAAATTTGTAAAATTTGAATTTTTAAATGTAATACAATGTAAAAGGGTCATGTAAAGGTCATTTCTAATGGTTTTAAGTCTTTTATAGGTCTCTAGGTGGTCAAAATGATGGAAAATACAAAACTTGCAAAAATTGGAAAAGTTGCCAAACTTGTAAAATGCAAAAAAAGCAAGAATATGAAGAGTCAAGTGGGAAAATGGAAGGTTTGGTTGATGAAGTTGTAAAGGAAGTTAGTTTTACTAATTGAAAACATCATTATAAAGATGGAGAAGGTGAGGAAGAGGCAGTCTTTGAATCTTGTAACCAATTTTGGCAATAAAGAGTGCCCTGTTTTCTGAAAATAACATTTTCCTTTCTGATTTTTGCTTTTTTGGGGTCTGTATAGCATCATCAAGCTTTGTCTTTGGTTTTTTTGAATTCATTAAGGTGTAAGCTCTTTAAACCAAGTGGTTTGAGAAGTTTCATTTAAATCTTAAGGTTTTTTGCATACTTTTTTCCTTGTAACAATTTTGTAACCCTTAAATAGGGGTTTTGAGAATCCTTTAAGTTTAAACCACCATTCCACCAATGGAGGTTAGTTAGATCAATGGAATGGGATGCTTTAGGTTGTTTTTTAATTGTGTGTGTGTGTGAAGGTGTAGGGGAATTCATGGTGCAAGGTTATTGGTGTTGCATTCAATAAGAATGTTGAGATTTTCCTTAAGGGTATGTCCAAGATCATGATGGGCCAAAAAGTGGTGATATGATGGGTATGTGTAGTGTATGTGGCTGACAAATTTTTTTTACCCAAAATTGATTAAACGAAAAGGGTTTTTAAAGGATATTCTCAACTTTCCACCAATATAAATTATGATTTACTTTGAATTTAATAAATAATTATTATTCATTTTCTATTTGAATTACGACTAAAGTCCTAATTGATAGGCTGATGGAAAAACATCTATAACTTTCAAATGATATCACATTTTTTTAATTTGAAACATGCATCACATTCTATACTTCACATACTAAGGAAAAAAAAATTAATTTCATGAAGTTTTGACCATGTTAAGGTGGTCAGACATACGAGTTTTCATATTTTTTTAAAGTTGTAATAAAAAAATGATAATTAATTATTTACTTGGAAAAAAATTACAAAAAAATATGCATCACATTAGGACATGGGTCCTCTACTTATATCTAAAATATTATCATTTTATTGTGGTTAGGGTTGTCAAACAGACACCTACTTCTTATTTTTTCCCTAAAATTTAAGTGCTACTGCATTGAAATTTCAAATTTTCACCAAATAGATTTAAAAAACCTAGTAGTTTAGAAACTACATTCAATTTGTTACATATTCTATTCTTACATATTTTTGAAATAATATAGATAATGTATTCAAATTTTTACGTCAAGTTGCCTAACTCTAATTTTTGAATTTTTTGCCACTTAAGGGCCTAGTTTTTCCATGATGATCCTACACATACCCTTAAAAATGGATGGATTAAAGAAAGTTTATGATGAAATGGATTTTGTATAGGCTTTGTGATTATTAACTATGTTTTTGTAGACCTATTCTAAGGTAATGGAAGTGGTGGCAAGTGGATTTGAGGTTTGCTATACTCTTTTTCAATAAACCCTCCTTTAATTGAGCATGGAGAAGACAAAAACAAGGGTTTTATTGTTTAGTGTTTTATTAGGCCTCTAAATCCCTAAAAATGGTTGAATATTGACTTTTGTGACCTAATCTAAGACTGTTCATGGTTGTTTGGTGTTTTGATGGTTATTTAAGAGCACTTGCTTTGTATTTTTGGCCTAATTGGTACTCTTTGGCTGCAGTACAGTCAAGTTCTCAGTTATACTTTCCAAAACAATAGTATTTGAATTTTTGATATGTTAATTTTCGTATGGAGTTTCAATATGGGTTGCTTGATATACCCATTTTGACCATGTTGCAATACTACTAGGGTTTGGGTGTTTGAATGCAAAGAAAGTGGAAATATACTAAAATAGTGATTTGGGTGATTGGCTTTGGTTGGAATCTATCTAATTGATATTGTCAAAGATGTCTCAATGCTTGGAAATGATATATAAGGAAAACATGTTGAATTTTATGATTTGAGCAAAGTTAACTCTATATGTAAACGGTGTCTTGACAACAAGAGGTAAGAAATTTGATGATTTAGTGATATGTAAATTTGTTATTGGGTTCTTTCAGTCTAAAGTATGGTATTTAAAGTATCTTGGAATTCTGGTAATATTTTGGAGGTAATGATGCATGGTTTGTTGTCATTTTTCCTTGTGGAGAAAGTTGCATTGAAGAGTGAATTGGTGCATGTTGAAAGAATGGATGGAACCAAAGTTTTCTGATCAAGTTTTGGTTATGTTTCAGTCAATATGAGGGTGTTCAAGGTTTGGTAGGTGAGTTGGTACCTAATTTGGTGAATTGATGTTTGATAGCCTTGTGGATGGCAAGTAAATTTGATGAATTTTGTTGAAATGATAAGTGAGCTTTTGATGGATTTTCTAATTGATCTTCTCAGTTGTGAATAGGGTCAAAAGTACCCTTGTTGGTTTGTGGTTTCTAGTTAGATGCTCTATATCACACCCTTAAGCTAATAAATTTTTCTATATGTTCTTATTCCTATAGGAACCATAGTTTTGCACCCTTTTCTGATCTCACAGGTATTATCCTGAAACACAAGCTTGAATCCTTTGCTACATATTTGTTCAACATTGAAAAGATTATGCCTTAAGCCCTTAGCATAATATGTTTTCCATCAAAACTAATTGTTCCTTTTTCAACAATCTTTGCTCTAGAATCATCTCCAAACATGACTAATCTGCCATCATACTTCTCAAGCTTAGTGAACTTACTTTTATCTCCAGTCATGATTTGAGTAGCCATTGTCAATCACCCAATAGTCTTCATCTTGTCTAGCATGAAAGAAAATAACTAGAGTACCTTCCATCTCTTCCTTCTTATTCTTTGGACCACTTTCCCTTGCACATCTTCCAGAGTTAGAAAACATTGATTTATTCTCTAAAGCTAGAAACAAGCATTCATCATCATCTCCTTCAAAATCAGATTCATCATTAGAAATTCTAGCATCTTCTCTGACATAATACAACTTCTTGAACTTCTTATCCTTTTTGTCTTTATTATCTTTGTTCTTCTTGTGTACAACTCCATTTAGACATCTTGAACCATAGTGATCAATATTTCCACAACTAAAACATTTAAAAGGTAATAGACCTTTGTACTTACTGATACCTTTCTTCAACTTCCTTGTAAAATTTGCTTCCAACTCTTCTGAATTATCACTATTCAGATCATCTCCTGTCTTTGTGGCTTTAAAAGCTAATTTTGTCTCCTCCTTTTCTTTTCCAGACTTCCTCATCCCAAATGTAGTCAAGGTTCCAAATAGCCATTCTTTAGTAAAATTCTTAGGATCATTGTTATGAAATAACTTGCACAATGGAAGAATATGATATGAAATATGCTGCAAATAATTGATAATAACTGAGAATAACAAGCCACTTCGAGGGGGAAAACCTCCAAATATCTCTAATGAGAACACACTTCACAACTTGATGATGAAATAAGACTCACAACCTCCTATATATACCTATTTATGCCAAGGATATCACCTAGGCCGACTTAGACACACCTATATAAGACTTAGGCCGACCTAAACAACTAAATAACAATATACTAATGATAATATGACTTAATAGAGAGTTAAGATAGCCAATGCTCACTATTCATAACCAATGTACAATAATATTAAGGGCGTAGCATGCCCCCTTCTTCAAAGAAGCATTGTCCTCAATGCTAATCAAGTTTGGAAACTTTTGAATGAACTCCTCATCTTCCCATGTGGCATCTTCAAGCTGGTAAATTCTTCTTCCATTGGATGAGATGTTCGCTGATAGTTCTATTCCTCGCTTCTTTGTGCATGTTTGAAGAATGCACTGCTCCAATTATTCTCCTTCTTCATCCAACTCCGGGAAGTGTTGTTTGAGGGGAATATTATGCCCAATTACCTTCTTCAAACAGGAAACATGAAAAATGGATGTATCTTTGTTGTTGTTGGTAAGCAACTCTGCTTGTAGGAAACATGATCGATCTTTTGCATGATTTGGATGGCCATAATATTTTGGAGACAACTTGTTATTCTTTCTTGTTGCTTTAGTAAGATTTGCTTTGCAAGGTGCAATCGCAAGCAAACCCAATCCCCAACTTCAAAACTTCTTTCACTACAATGTTGGTCCGCCTATGCTTCATTTGATTTTGTGCCATTGCTAAATTCTCTTAAGTCTTAGAAAGTACTTGTTGATGAAGCAGTGGATTCTACTGCTGAACTTCTTGGGGACACCTTAATTGATGATGTGATGGAAGGATGATATCCATAAAGTGCCAAAAATGGAACAGATGAGCTATTGATACACCATGTTATACCCACCGAGACATCCTCTGGTGAAACAACGTAGGTATCCTTCCAAACACTTATTAACAACCTTTGTTTGCCCATGCGATTGAGGGTGGTATGAAGAGCTAAGAGCCAATTGAGTGCCTGAAACATGAGAATAAATCTTTCAAAAGTGACTAATTGAGATAGGATCATGATCACTAACAATAACTTTTTAGGTGTACCATGTAGCTTTTGGATATTCTCAAAAGCTTTATACTTACACTATTTTGTAAAAGGATGTGTAATGCAATGAAAATGTGCATATTTAGTGAGCGATCAGCTACCATCATGATGAAATTATGACCTTTAGATTTAAGGAAGCCACAGTATTGAAGTCCATGGATATCTCTTCCCAATGGCTAGGAATAGATAAGGGTTGCAAGAAACCGGTGTCTTAATTGTCTCCCCTTTATCCTTTGACACACCAAACATTCAGCCACAAATTTTTGAACATCACCCTTTAGCCCTTCCCAAAAGAAATCTTGCTTGACTCGATGATATGTCTTCAAAAATCCTGAATGACCACCCATGGAGACTCATGCAACTCTGTGAGAATCTTGATTTTAAGGTTGGAATTCTTGCAGAGATACAAACGCTCTTTATACCAAAGAGTATCTCCTTCCAACAAAACTTATCGAACTACTAGGATCACTTTTTAATTGCTTTCGATGGAGTACTTACTTGTCGCAACATCATTTTTCCACTCTGCTTTGGCTTCCTCCACCCAATTTTCTTGTAATATTGAAAGGGCACACAATAAGGATTCATCTTTCTCATCCTTCCTTGATAGTGCATCTACAACAATATTTTCTTTTCCTTTCTTATATACAATCTCAAAGTCATATCCTAACATCTTAGTGACCCATTTTTGTTGCTCTTCAGAAGATAGTCGTTGTTCCAAAAAATATTTTAGGCTATCATGATCTATCTTAACCTTGAAATGTCTACCCAATAGATAAGGCCGCCATTGTTTCACTGCATCGAGTGTTGCTAGCATTTCCTTCTCATAAATAGGTTTTAGTAGATTCTTACCTTTTAATTGACGACTCTCAAAAGAAATTGGTTGACCTTCTTGCATGAGCACTGCTCCTATCCCATTTCCAGAAGCACCACATTCCACAATGAATTCCTTGGTGAATTCAGGAGTGGCAAGTACTAGAGTTGTACACATAGCCTCCTTCAATCTCTCAAATGTTGTATTGGTAGACTCGTTCCAATGAAAAGAATCCTTCTTCAATAGAGTGGTGAGAGGTGCTGCTGTACTACCATAATTCTTCACAAATCTTCTATAGTACCCTGTCAATCCCAAGAATCCTCTCAGTTTCTTAATGGTTTTTGGAATAGGCCATTCCATGATAGCCTTAATTTTGTTAGGGTCCACCTTTACTCCATGTGAAACTATGTGTCCCAAATACTCCACCTCTGTAAGACCAAAAAACACGGATGGCTTAGCATAGAGTTTATGATCTTCAAGTATTTGTAATGCTTGGTCCACATGTTGGAAATTTTCTTCCCCAAGTCTTTATAAATTAAATATCATGTCGAAATAACACAAACAAACTCAAGAACTTCTTAAAAATAGATCGTCTTTGAATGGATGGGTGGATGGTGCATTGGTGAGACCAAATGGCATCACAAAAATTCATAATGACCCTCATGGGTCGAAATGCTGCAAATATCTTCCTCCTTAATGGAATTTGGTGATAACCGGATCTAAGATCTAACGGTAAAAAACATAGCTCCATTTAATTCATCTAGCAAATCATCAATGACTAGAATTGGAAACTTATCTTTAATGGTGTACATGTTGAGCACTCTATAATCTAGACACATGTGCCAAGTATCATCCTTCTTACGTACCATCACCATCGGCGAGGAGTAAGCACTTTGGCTATGCCTAATGATTCATGCCTCTAGCATCTCTTCAACAATTTTTTCTATCTCACTCTTTTGTATGTGTGGATACCTGTAAGGCCTGATGTTCGGTGGTTGGCTCCTTGGGACTAACTGGATGGCATGATCATGATCCCTCTTAGGAGGAAGTCCTTTAGGCATATCTCCAAGAACAACTGAGTGATGATCAATTATAGCTTGCAAATCTGGATGAGAAAGAGTAATCGATTGAGAGACTTCTAATGAACATAGTTGGGCCACAAATCCATCCACTCCTTTCTTAAGCAACTTTTGCATTTGATGAGAGCTTAGCATTTGTGGAGATTTTTCCTTCAACCCCCTTAGCTCTACTAGCCTTCCTTCTGATTGAAATCTCATGAATAGTTCTTGGAAGTTCATTTCAATTGTTCCTAATGTAGTAAGCCATTGTACTCCCAAAACAATATCTGCTGCACCCATGGATATCGCATACATTGGGGTATCAAGTTGATAATCTCCCATGGATAATTTAATGCTATGACACTTCCCTGAACAACTACTGTACCACCATCTACAATCAAAACTTGAAACTCTGGAGCTGGATATATGAAACAATTTAGACGAGTAGCTAACTTTTTGTTGATGAAATTATGAGTACTACCTAGTCGATCAACATTGTTACCTTTACTTCTTTAGGAACCCCACCACCTTGAGGTTTGTGGAGCACTGAAACCTGAGAGTGCATGACAAGAAATTATTGGTTGAGAATCATGTGATTCCTCATTTGACTCCCTTTCATCTTCTAGTATGGGTTCCTCCTCTTCTTCCTCATTGGGACCTTCAATATAAAACAATTTCTTTTCACTATATTTATGTCCTTGACTTGTATTTTGCTATCAAAATTGAAACACAAGCCTTTTGCTCTTTTCTCCTCAATTTTTGTGGAGTCAACTTAGTAGGTTGTGTTGAATATCCTTTCTCTCTTGTCACATTAGCCCCTTGCTTCTTAGGAATCAAATATTTCTCTCCTCTACCTGCGTGCTAAGATAAAAGACTCATTTATGGAACTAGGGCTAAACATGCGTACCTCATGTTGAATGTGATCCTTGAGACCACCCAAGAATAATTCATTCAAGTTTTCCTCCATAATTGAATCCACCCTTAAGGATATAGTTTGGAATTGCTGAATATAATCCTTAACTGATCTGTTTGTTGAAGTTTAGCTAGCTGGCTGAAGAAGTTGTCTGTGACGCTATTGCTATATTGTGCTTGGAGTTCCTCTGTAAAAATTGACCATGAGACGGTGAGCCCCTTTTTACCTCGATGAGTGCAAAGCCAACGATACCAAATGAATTGATCTGGTTCTAAATATAAGGAAGCCATCGTGACCTTTTGTCCATTTGGGATTTGGTGTACTTCAAAAAAATTCTCCATTTGGTTTATCCATGTTAGAGGATCCTTACCATCGAACTTGCACATATCCACCTTTGGAAATAAATTCCTAGATCCCATAGGAGTACTAAAGCTTGTGTTAGTAGTAGCTGACCTAGAATTTTCACCTTGGCCGCTTGAGAACTCCTTTCTTGATTCAGCTATGTAGGTGTTTAACATGTTTCGCATGTCCGACATATCTCCTCTTAGGTCACACATATCCATCTTAATTGAGGAAATTTCTTCCTTGACCTTATTTATTTCTTCATTATGAGTAATATCCTCGATTTTTTCACCATCCTTATCAGGAGTCTTCCCCGGAGTGACAACATTCTTTTTTCCCCTTGTTGCAGGCCCTATCATGATGGAAACCACTAATATTGAAATAAATAACACAAATGAAACTTAAATTCTCTCAAATTTTTACTGTAATCTCCTTTGGTATGTCTTCAAAAACCCAATAAAAATCAGACTTCAATTCAACAAGATGTGCGAAATATTTAGATTCCAAAAAAATAGTGTAGAAACCCTAATTCTGCAGTAATTCGCTTAATTCTACTCCAATTCTTCTGAAATATGTATTGTAGCTTCTTCAATATGTTCTTCAAAAACCCTTTAAAAATCAGAAAAAAATTCACCAAAATCGGAAAGATATGCTCTTCCCAAAATCGCCTCTAAAATTGAGAAAAACCTTGCCTCCATGGTGCCAAGATCATGCTCTGATACCACTTGTTATGAAATAACTTGCACAATGGAAGAATATGATATGAAATATGCTGCAAATACTTGATAATAACTAAGAATAACAAGCCACTTCGAGGGGGAAAACCTCCAAATATCTCTAATGAGAACACACTTCACAACTTGATGATGAAATAAGACTCACAACCTCCTATATATACCTATTTATGCCAAGGATATCACCTAGGCGGACTTAGACACACCTATATAAGACTTAGGCTGACCTAAACAACTAAATAACAATATACCAATGATAATATTACTTAATAGAGAGTTAAGATAGCCACAAGCCGACTATTCATAACCCAATGTACAATAATATTAAGGGTGTACCAATCATAAACTTGTTTAATAGCTGAAACCTTATCACTATAACTCTTTGGTAGAGTCATGAAAATATTCTCCATCACATCTTCATCAGTTAGGGTGCCACCTTGAATTTTCACTTCATTTATTGCAATATCAACCCTCTAAAAATAGCTTGCAATATCTTCACCTTCTTCCATTTTCAAGTTCTCATATCTGCACTTAGCTATTCTAAGCTTCTTTGATAATGTCACTCTATCATTTACTTCATAGATATCTTCCAAAATTTTCCAAACTTCATAAGCAGTGCCCAAAGAAATAACTTTCATTTTCTCAATCTTAGATAAAGCATTGTAGATTGCATACCCTGCTTTCTCATTTTCCCCATAGGAAAAAATACCATCTGCAAAAGAAGGACCACTTTCTAATGCAACATACTTTGTCTCAACTGCCTTCTAGGTGGGTGTGTAGGATCATCATGGAAAAAATAGGCCCTTAAGTGGCAAAAAATTTAGAAAAATTAGAGTTAGGAAACTTGACGTAAAATTTTGAATAAGTTATCTATATTATTTCAAAAATATGTAAGAATATAATTTGTAGAAAATTGAATGTAGTTTCTAAACTACTAAGTTTATTTTTTAAAAATCTATTTGGTGAAAATTTGAAATTTCAATGCAGTAGCACTTAAATTTCGGGAAAAAATTAGAAGCGGTGTTTGTCTAACCACCCTAACCACAATAAAATGATAATATTTTTTTATAATATTTTAGATATAAGTAGTAGACTCGTGTCTCGATGTGATGGATATTTTTTTGTAATTTTTTTCCAAGTAAATAATTAATTATGAATTTTTTATTACAAATTTTAAAAAATATAAAAAAATTGTATGCCTAACCACCTTAACTTGGTCAAAACTTGATGAAATTCAATTTTTTTAATCCTATAGTATGTGAAGCATAGAATGTTATGCATGTTTTGGATTCAAAAATTGTGATACCATTTGAAAGCTATAGTTTTTTTTCAATTATCCTATCAATCGGGACTTTAGTCATAATTCAAATAGAAAATGAATAATAATTATTTAATATTAAATTCAAAGTAAAGAATAATTTATATTGGTGGAAAGTTGGGAATCTTCTTTAAAACCCTTTTCGTTTCATCAATTTTGGGTATAGAAAAAGTCGTCAGCCACATAACCTACACATACCCATCATATCGCCACTTTTTGGCCCATCACGATCCTACACATACCCAAGTCTAGTAACCAAGAGAGATTATGTGACGTATCATATGTACTTTCCATTCATTGTAGTCGGATCCATCAAACATAGGGATTTCCAATTTGTACGCCATTAGATCTACCTCAAGCGGTTAAGTTATTCTCTAAGGAACCAAAGCTCTAATACCAATTATTGAAAGGTGCAAGACAACTGAGATGGGGGGTGAATCAATTTTCACCAATCACAATCACAAATCTCAAACACTTGTCAACTTCTCATCCACTTAATTTTGTTATTAAGTATGAACATGAAATGAAAATAACAGAAAGCAATATCAGCACAAGAAACACCAGATTTATGTGGAAAACCTAATGAGGGAAAAACTACGGTGAGGATTAACTCACAATATAAAGTAATTTCATAACTGAATACAAAGAGGCTCACTACCAAATACAAAGAGGCTCACTACCAAGGGCTCACTACCCAAAATACAAGGTTCACTATCTACAGAAAGGACTCACTATCTAGAAAGGAGGCTCATTTCCTACAAATACAAAAGATAACAAAAAGATTGACCACAACAGACTACACACATCAGAAGCCTTGATTAGAAGATATGCAGACACCGTTAGCTCATTGCTTTCAGAAGTATAACACATTAAAGTATTGTTTCCTCATTTCACTTTTCCACACTCTCGCTTCTTACACTTGTGGCATTCTTGATACTTGCAATCCATATCATCTCGACTTGTATTTATTCCATCTTCAACCTTAGAAAATTTCTCCAAGGTTGGCTACACACACTTCATTTTACAAATTCAAATTAGATCAGCAACTCAACATTCTCGAGGTGGAAAGGAATGATAGCAGACCAAACCAACACTTAACCAAGACCCAAAGCAATGCCTTGAATAAATCACATGCTTCCTCAATTGATACTTAATCCTTTACATGAAGTGTAAACACCAAGTCGGCCAAACCTAATAAAAACACAAATGACTTTTGAAGTACACACTTTTGCAACAAGAAGATTGTTGGAAGCAGAATTATTCTGAGAGTGGGGGTGAATCAGAGTAAGGTACAAATTTAACTTTTGTAACTTGAAATGCAAATATAAATGATGACTTTGAAAACAACTAAGTGAACTTTAACACATCAAAGAAATTTTAAATAGAATGATTGTTTTGAGTGACTTTACAAATATTTTTTAAAGCATAATATAAATTGTTCATATAAAAGTGATTGAATAATTCTCTGTATAATGCTTTAGATTCACAAGATTTTGTGTACTTTATGATAGATTGAACATTCTTTTATAATAGGTCAAATAGCATACATTCATGACAGATTGAAATTTATACTTTGAACCCTTTCAGAATGAAACATTAAACATGTATCAGAGCATTGCATGAAATTCTTTTGACATATGATAGAATGAAAACTTAAACAGTTAAGCACATGAGCTGAAACAAAATAGCACAAATTTAAACACATGATACATTGTTTTCCTGAGTGGAAAAACCCTCATGGGGTATAAAAAACCACTCGTAATATGTTCCTTTTATTTATTCAAAGAGCACCAACTCTGTAACAATGTGGAGCACCAACTCCAAGTACAAACTGAAGCACCCACTTCAAGTTAGGAGCACCAACTCCCAGTTTTACAAATGTCACAAATGATAAACCATTAAGACCTTAGAACTACATTGATTTGTAGTCATAAAATCTTAATAGCACATTAGTAATATGATATTCAGTAAAACCTTGCCACTATGTATAACATCTTCATCATTATCTTTGTATGAAATCAGAGATATGATACAATATAAACCCTCTTTTTCTTTTTCCTACAACATAATTGTAACTCTGCAAATTCCCTTTTCAAATCTACTACCAAGCAATGGAAGAAATCCATGCTTAAATAAACAATGAAACTTGTGTAAATCATCAAAACTCTCAAGCTCAAACTTGAGTAACTAGAACTCAAAATGTAGTTATCTATAACTGTTTTTATTATTATAAACTGAAAAATCATTTTTCAATCTTCATTTTGAAATGACATAAATATTGTCAAAATTTTACCTTATTTTATGTCACCCATATTTCAAACAAAAACTTATACAACCTTCCAAGAATACTTTCATTTTCAGCTATAACTCCTATAACTACACATATGCTCATGGTGACATTAGCTAGGATTTCAAACCCTAAGCGTAACAAAATTCTTATCACTTTGTTATTTCCTTTTTACCTTTTGTTCTCTAAGACTTTCAAGAACTTTTATGTTTTACACAATGATTTGAAATCCACAAATGATGTTTAATCATTATTTGAAATCCATGAGAATCAACAACATGATAATACAATCAATTACCATTGTCCATGTGAGCTATGAAAACCTTTTAAATGTCCAAGTCATCATCACATAATATGTAGGTGTCATTGCGAAAGTGTTGTATATTACATGTCAACCCGATACATCATAAACCAACTCTCCAATGCAAAGTGAAGCCCAACCACCTTTATTCAGTACTTACCAATGCCAAAGTATCAAAGCCCGATAGCACTAGTTTCAACCTTTTAAAAACACTTTCCATATGACACAATAAACCACAAAGAAGCTCGATAACATTGATAACCAAAATGAATGTATAGAACCCGATAACTATCAAGAGAAAATAAAATATGTCCCATTGTGTATGATTTAACACCAAAGTGAAATCAAGGTAATGCGATGCAAGTATCCACTTTTGAATGTATGTGAACAAATCATAAAGTATTACTTTGAAGAAGGATTGAAACCAAATCACCAAGTGCCAATGACTTTACATAGACCTGTAAATGCCATTATATGCCATTTCAAAACCTATTACTAGTACTTGTGAGTGCCAATGTGAAACTCATATTCCAATGACATAAAATGTCAAACCTCAAAAAAAATTTGTAGATGCCAAAACTAGTGTCAATACTATATGTGTATACATCAATGAAGGAATATATAAAAATGATATCACCTGAAACAACCTTCAAACATATCCATGATCGTTGCACATGAATGACATATTAGTGTATGTAAAACAACCATAAACAACATGATGACTACGATGATGCCACCAATGCTGATGTCACCAACACATGTAGCCAATTCCAATGCATAACCACAACCAATCACAACAATGTAGACCACCATATGGGTATCATGGATTACCCAAGCCAGTAAATATCTACCAAAAGTTGGAATCTGAAACCATATACATCAATTGTCTATGAAGAAATCACATTACCAAAGTCTATTTTGACATCAAGGAAAAACAATTAGAAAGCCAACAAAGATAACATGCAGACCACATAACATGCTTCACCATGCATGAGAACACATCTCAGATACCTTCATATTCATCCATAGAAAATGCAACAACCTTCATACATAGAACACCTTCCATCAGTCCATCTGGACTACATAGAAACACATAATAACTCTAAAACTTGTCTTCCAGAGCACCAAACCATGAGAACCTTTTCCAGAACATAGATAACACCTTCACAAGCCATCTTCCAAATCTAAAAGACTTGAAACACACCAGCGGAGGATTCTGGAGCAAAAAAAAATCTCCAGTCCATAAATAAACAACTTTGCCAAACCAGTTCACAAATCGGTGAACACAACTTTCACTATCCATCAAACTAGAAGATACAATCTAGGATATATCACCAATGGATGCCCATAACCAACACTTCAGATCTGCACAAGCATAGGATCAACATAGAAGAAATTCAGAGCACATACTAGAGCACATTCTGAACACATACTCAACTCTTAATTCATTATTTCTCAAAAGAACTTGGCAACTCAACATATCAGCACACTTGCAACATGACAATGAAAGCTCCATGTACTCAAAACATCTCAACAACATCTCAATTATACATGAAAAACCTACAACATCCTGTACTATGTTGACATTAATGAAAACACCAATGATGACACCACCAAACTTACTCATACTTGCAACAAAAACAAGGTCACAAAGGAAAAGAAAAGAAATGGAGTTCTTCCATGATGAGGATGATGAACTTTACAACCACAATAGTGACATAAAGTTTGGCTCCTTCTCAAATGAACCACCCAAACATCATAATCCTTTTGAGAAAATAATAGACATAACCGAGGATGAGATAGAGGTAGCTACCCAAGATCATAATGTGGCACAACTCGTAGATGAAATAGTGGCACTAAACCCTCAAAGATTCTTGGCCAAAATTTTGCATAATGGTGCCAAATTACCCCATGCATTTGATGTACATACACTTTAGGTAGAACCTACCCCAAACAAACAAAGCAAAGGACATGAAACCTCTACTTCTAGTGGTTTCATCCCTCAAATAAATGTTTTTATGCAACAAGGGGGTCCAACTCAATCTTCTACCACAATCCATGCATCCTTATTTGGAACACAACCAATGTCACAACCTTTTGCTCATACATCTAATCCTTTTAGTACCATGAACACCACATCTTAAAACCCATTTGGAACATCTAGTGCCATGAACAATACATCATCCAATCCTTTTGGAAAAAATAAGAGGAATAGAATTCATATTCGTGGTACCAGAACCAACACCAATACATCCCAAAGTCCCAACACAAGTATCCCCCAAAAAAATACACAAGGGCCCTTTCAATTCAACACCAACACTTCCCAAGGACCTAATGTAAACATTCCTCAACAAAATACTCAATGATAAAACACTTCCAATCATTTTCAAACACAATCCAATACTCACATCCCTCAAATCCAAATCTCAACTTAAAATTTCACCTCACACATTCCAACCCACACTCTGCATATCCAAAACCAAATCCCTCCATATAGCCATATCATATCTTATACACCTCACATCAACACAAACATACCATCCAACCCACACATTGGATTGAAAAACACGAATGTGGGTCCTTATCAAAATTTAATTCCAAATTTCGTGGAAATGTCACTCACACAATATGATGTCCTAGCCAATCAAATGCTAGCCTTGCAAAAGCAAGTGGAAATCATAACATTTTCAAACAAGAAGACTTACTATACCCAAGAGTTATGCCCATGCACATTTGATAGGACATTATACATGCCTCCTCTTCCTCCTCATTATTTCATGCCAATGTTATCTAAATATAGAGGAAATGGAAAACCCATTGAACATGTGAGAGAATTCCACATGGACCTAATTGACATTAATTCTAAAGATACATACCTAATGAGACTATTTCCTAGAAGTCTCAGAAGACAAGCCCTAGAATGGTTCACTAATACTGAAAGGCATCTGATCATGGTATGAACTAGCTGACAAGTTTATCACCTACTTTTTCTTTAACATTGAAAATGGAATCACTATTACCACCTTATTTCACACTAAACAAGAAGAAGGTGAATCTTTCATATAATTCTTCTAAAGATGGAGGAACTTAGCTAGCCACTATCATGTTGGCAAACCTGCAAAATAAAAAATTGTCATGTTCATGGAAAACATAATCACATACTTAAATTATTCACTGCAAACCCATTGTTTCTCAACATTTTCAAACATTGTAGAAAAATGAATCATCATTGAGAAATCCCTTATCGCCAAAGGGGAAATTAAAACTTACAACAAGATAAAAACTACCCAAAACACTTCAAATGACAAGAAAAAATATTAAACCCCCAACAAAAATGTCACTAATGATAGAGTTGTCAATGCGAAGTCAATACGCATTAGTCCTATACTTACACTCAAAGGGTCTAACACACCAAACAACCCACCACAACAAACAATAAATTTCCTTAGAAAAAACTCAAGGACAAATACCTCAAAGACAATTTATTGCAAGAAGCAAGTACATTCCCTTTGGGGAACCTATTGAATTAGTCCTCAAGCAACTCTTGCAGTCGAAGGTCATTACACTTCTTAAGGTGAAACCATATGATCTACTACAATTCAAACCTTCATGGTGCGATGAAAATGCCTTTGTGAATATCACCATGCCAAAAGGACAGTCCACTTCATCATGTAGACAATTGAAAAACATCATACAACCTCATTGAAAACGGTACCATAGAGGTCAATGGACAACAATAAACCTCCAACAGTGACTGTAAAGTATTTATGGATCCATTACATGACCATGGAAAAGGAAATTCCTCCAATTCAATCTCTAAGAATAATTTATTTATGCCAACTATACCAATTCCAAATATGACTACACTACCATCTACCATATTCAAGCCATAAATGATTATATCAATATATCACCATCAAGAAGCCACTAGAATGTGTCATCAATACCCTTCAAACTAAGGTGAATGTATAGGGTTCTCCCCTCAAGCAATGAAAAAAGTCACTATACAACATTTTAGACAATTTGGGGAAAACACCCACACAAATATATATCCTTGAGTTGTTGTGAATCTCTCTCAAGCATAGGGCTATTCTCAAAAAATATTTATAGGACACTACTATTCCCATTGAACTTGATGTCAATCAATTCTAGGAAATGGTGGGCTACATGGCTAATAAACACCATGTCACCTTCTCCAACCAAGATTATTCGACCCAAAAGTCCAATCGCAATGACCCCTTACACCTTGAAGTCTTCATCCATAAACACAAAGTCAGATGAGTCCTAATAGAAAATGGAGTAGGATTGAATATTTGCACCCTAAAATTAGTTAAGGCATCAGGATTCTCTGAAATGTGTGTAGAAACGACAAGGAGAATTGTTATCAAAGCCTATGATGATGAAGAACACTCTTCCAAGGGTTTTATAATTATGCCAATTAGAGACGTTGGACTTGAAATGATGGACACTACATTCCAATTCTTGGATCTAGACCTTCCATACAATCTTCTCCTTGGCTGACCATGGATTCATGCCATGAAGGTTATATCTTCTACCTACCACCATTGCCTCAAATTCCTACACAATGGGACCAAAATTACGATAGCTAGTGATCCTAACCCATTTCAATATTGCAATAACCTAGATGGATCATCGAACAACAAGTTCTCATCAACTAGGAGGCCTCGTCATCTTCCTCATCTCACTACATTGACCCTTCCACCCTATCCAAACCATCCACCTCCAAGGTTTTTCCTTTTGATCATAAAATCAAGGTCTAAGACAAGGGGTGCAGTGAATATTACATGAATACATCTTATTGTGTCAGCAAGCTCACATCTCCTAAGATATATGGAAAACCATCAACAAACAGAAGACAATGTAAGGTCACTATTCATATCCCTCCCATGAGAACTTTCACAAAATGGGGAGAGATAAGAAAATAAAACATCAACAAAGAAGATATGACCTCATGGATATATAAAGAAGAATAAGAAGTTATTGCACCCGAGAAACTATGTACTAAACAATATGGAAAAAAAAATTAAAATCATGCAAAATAAAGGCTATGATGGATATAGCAGACTTGGCTTGAACAAAAGTGGGATAAAAAAACTTTTGTTAGTATCTAAGCACCCAAAAGGCTTGGGGCTAGGGTTTAAACCAATCAAGATTGGCACTCCTAGTACAAAGGTACTTTTGACCAAGTGAGTGCTTCTAAGAACATCGAGACATTCAAGATACCTGAACCATCAAACCCTCTCAGACACCTTATGATGACTATATCGAGACCAACTCCAATGACTATGAATGGGACTCCCTTGTCTCTAGTGAGTATGATATAACTAAGATTATTTATGAGATTGACCTCTCCAACACCATGACTAAAGACCCTAATGGTACCTCCATCTTTACCTTATTTACTTTAAACCTTGACACTTCTAATGATGCCATGCCCTTAGTCTACCCCCAATTGATCGATTGGGACCAACAAGGACCACCCATCCTAGACATATTTGAGAATGACAAGGCCATCACTGAGTTCATGGGATTATTAGAAGGAACTCCTAGTGGAGATCACAAAGCTAGCTTTACCATTGACTTGGATTGCACAACCTTCTTTGGGGAGTCTATCCACCCATTTAGTCATAAAAATAAAAAATGACAAGTCTCTAGGTGAAAACTGAAAGGCATCTTTACACCATGAAAAAAGTAAAAAGAAAGGACGTATCTGAGGGTGAAAACCTCTCCTAGGTGCCCAAGGATGGATGGTTGGACCTTTTTCCCATTAACCAAGATAAGTCACCTATGCTTATTGAACAATCTATGGAGGTCAACATTAGCATAGATGAAACACATAGTCATCCATTTTGCAACATCGTTGACTAAATTAGAGCAGCCTAAGTTCCATGCTTTCTTTGCAAAATGACAAATTAATTTCGCTTGGTCCTATATCAATATGTCTAGGCTAGACTGAATTATTCTTGCATCACTTTCCACTATTTCCCAATTCCAAACCTGTCAAACAGAAGCTTAGAAAGATGCACCCATAGATTGCTTTATTGGTCAAGGCCGAGTTGAAGAAATTATTGGATGTTGGCTTTATTAGATCTATCAACCATATATATTGGATCTCTAACCTTGTACTAGTAACTGTGAACCCCAATTCGAAGTGCCTACAAAAACACAAAAACAAACAATGTTAGAGAGTCATTTTGTAAGCATGAACAAGGATTCCCCATGAAATCCATTCACAAAGCTAAAAATAGGAAATAAAACAAAGAAAATAATGAAGAACATAATGGAAGTATGAAATCCTAATTTAGCATGCAAACACTTGATCCCATGGGGGAGTTGGTGCAAATAGGTGTGTGGAGATTTTCCCTTTCCCAACTCCTTGAATGCAAATGTTGATTGAAGGTGATTGATCCACTTGATAAGTCCCTCAATGAGCTCCAAAATCTGCAATAAACTAGTTAAGAAGATGGATGGAATTTGAGAGATATTTGTGCATAATAACTTTGCATAATTGTGGATGATAAAATGCATGGTGAAGCATTCTATTTATAGAATGTTGAAATGGAAACAAAGCCAAAATAGAGCAATGTGGGATAAATATTTGGCCAATGGCAAAATGCCACTTGTCCAAATGTGATTGGGTGAGGAATGTGCAAGTTTTGACAAATGTGCCAATAAATGCATTATTTGAATTTGAATTTTGAGAAAAGACATGTAAGAGGGGGAAAGAAAATTGCATTAAATGCCACTTGGCTCAAGGCAAGGACATGTAAGAAGAAGTAAATGCCTTGTTGGAAGGACTTGTAAGAGAGAGTAAATGACATGTTGGAAGGACATGTCATTCAAATTTTGAATTTGAAATAGAAGAATATTCCTCCAAAAGATGCTTTGTTGAGGGAAAATGAAGATTTAATAAATCAATAAATTGATTTATTTGTGCAAGTGGGAAAAGCTAGAGGATTTTGAAGATTAGATTAGATTTAATCAAGATTTGATCAATTTAATGAAGATTAGGAAGTTTGACTTATTTTGACTTAGATTTTTGGATTAATTTAAATCAAACAAGAGATGAAATGATTTAATGAGTATGTTTTGATTATTTAATTAAAGAGATTGAAGTAAGATTAAATTAAATAAGATTTTAATTTATTCAATTTAATAGATAGACTTTAGAGATTTAATTAATTAAATAAAAATTAATTATTTAATTAAAAGAGATGGAGAATGATTTAAGAAACTTAATTAAACACATGATTTGTTTAATTAAGAGAAGAAAAAAAATGAATTTAATCAAATAAAGATATTTAATTAAATGGTTAGGTCGGGGAATGATTTAGGATGAAATGATGTCGGTAGTCAAACTTAGATGCGCAATGTTAACTTGTACATTTTGTGTGTCTACATTTTGCCCCTCTTTGAGGCAATGTACTTGTTGCATTGATTCAAAGAATGATCTTGTCATCATTAATAGTCAAAATTTCTCTAATTTCTTTTTGGATGCCCCACTGTTGCCCCAGTGAGAAGAATTGCACTGGTATATTGCCCCCTCAAGATGTTGAATGGGAATGCCAATTGCCAATCAAAATCACGATAAAATGTGAGAGGAGTGGTTGATGTAGAGGAATGGACATTCATTAGTTGTGGGTAGCTTCATGTACTAACTAGGATAGAAATGTTAGTAAAGATAGAAGAACATGATAGAAGAATGAAAGAATGAGATGATCATGCAAATGATGAAGACTACTTGCCGTGGAGTTGGGATTTTCAAAGGGAAAATTTCCTTATGTTTGATAATACACGTAGTACAATGCATCAAGGTATCGATAACCAGGATGGCATTGTACCTAGTGTGATGGAATTTGACTCGACAAATCGGATAGGAGTATTCTTGTTCACACCTGACATAAAAAACCCTGACCAGAAAATAGTTCAAATATTTCAAATATCTCGAACCAAAACATAGGAAGGCGAGCCTTTCTATGTGGTCAACAAGAAACTTAAAACACCCTCGCTACAAACTAAAAAAAAGCATGCATGACCAAGGTTATATTACAAAGATATCCAACAAGCACAACAAACAAAAGATAATGATCGTTGCCCCATTCCTATCTCTCTAAATCCTTCGTTTGGACATCATCGAGAGGTCCTTGGAATGAGAACAATGAGATAAATCAAACAAGATAAAGTAAGTGAGCAAACAAACTAATGTTCTTCATACTGTTAGCTGAGAGAAATGATGTTTCGAAAGATGGGAGCCGAAACTCATTGCCAAAAAATAATGTCCATTGTCGGAACGGATCCTAGGACATGTTAATGACACATCATTTCGTTTACCCAAAGTGGTTGGTTTGATAAAAGTGCTCATTTTCGGAACGGATCTTAGGACATGCTTTTATCAAACAATGATGAAATTGATTTATGATTTATATGCCATTGATAAGAAAAGAGTTGACCAACTTGCTTGCTGACTGACCTATACTTGAGATTTTGACAGTTTAGGTTTTCACATTTGACTGCTAGACTTGTTTCTGACTATTTTACCAAAGGTTGAGGGTGATGATGATTTATTATGGATGATTGATTATCATGAGTGTAAGCGAGATGAGGCGGATGGATTTTTTTCAAATATTTGGATGTTTTTGGAGTTTTACAATGTTTTGAAGTTGTTTTTGGTATTTTTGAGATTTTGCAAATGTTTTGATTTTGAAGTTTTATAATTTTTAGGTGTTTTCTGAGATTTCAACCAAGAGACTAACCTAAAGACCTATCCTAGGGGTTTCGAGGGCTGATTGACAGATTAACCTTGCCTACGTTATACACGCAGAGAGCACATAGTTTGACTGACAACTTGACTGATTTACAGATGATGATATACATGATGAGATGTCAGTTTATTATGACAGACTCCTATAGGACTAACCTAAATGTATCGGGGGATGATCAAAGATCAACCTTGCCTATGTTCCAGCTCAGAGACGACGTAGTTCGATAAGATGACTCTGTTTTTTACTTTTTGAATGAATTTTTGACTTGTTTTTGGATTTTTTATTTTCTGGAATTTAAGATCATACATGAATCCGATCTGATGAGAACATGCCCCCAGTGTGAGGTGACAGAATACTCTGATATAGGCAGGAGAAACTGACCTTTTAAGTGGGCCGAGTAGCTCTAGGAGTAATCGTGACACAAACGCAAGACCAAGCTATGGTGCAGATGCGGATGGAAGGGTGAAATGCGATGATATGCGATGGGTGAGTGAATGATGCAAAGCAAGTCATAAAGACCAAGATGGATGGAGAGTGATTATTTACACAAGGTGCCTGTTTTACAGGTTTTCACCAAGGTACTTGCCCAAAGTGCCACCAAAGTGGTTTTCACTAGAGGATGATTTTTTCTCTTTACTGTTTTCTTATTTTTCAATTTTTTTGTTGTCACCAAGATGCCTGTTTGCCAGGTTTTCATCGAAGTAACCATTTTTTTAGGACTTTTTATGATTTTTTGGATTTTTTGGTTCTATACCTTGAAAGATTTAGATATAAATTTTTTTGAGATGGGAGCTATTCATTGGCTCCTGTAGGGGTTCCCCTTTGGGTGTTGATAACTGATATGCCCCTAATTTGTAGCTTGCTATGATGACAAAGGGTCCTAGCCAATTGGGTTCAAACTTGCCCTTGCCATTTGGGTTCAAGACATTCTTCTGATTCTCTTTTAGCACCAATTCTCTGACTTGGAAAGTTGTGCTTCTAATTTTCTTGTTGTAGCTCATTTTGAGTCTATTCTAATACACTTGTAGATGGTTTAAAGCATCCAAATGTTGATTGTCCAACAATTCCAGCTCATTCAGTCTTGAAACTCGATACTCCTCATCCATGATGAGGTTTTGCAATGATAAACTGAGGGATGGTAGCTTGATCTCAATGGGCAAGATGGCCTCTAATCCGCAGACCAAGGAAAATGGTGTGGCACTAGTGGGTGTACAGATGCTGGTTCAGTAAGCCCAAAGGGCAGGATTAAGCTACAAATGCCAGTCATGACCTACGTCATTGACTGTTTTCTTAAAGATTTTGAGGATGGTTTTATTTATAGCTTCTTCTTGGCCATTTCCTTGGGGATAGTACGGGGTGGAAAAGCGATGTTGGATTTTGAATTTATCGCATAGGTCATGGACTTCCTGATTTTTGAATGGTGTCCCATTATCTGAGATAATGGCTTGTGGAACACCATAGCGGCATATGAGATAGTTCGGGATGAACTTTGAGATCTACTTTCTAGTGATATACATCATGGGTATGGCTTCTACCCACTTTGTGAAGTACTCAGTTGCAGTTATAATGAATTTGTGGCTGTTGGATGAGGTGGGTGTGATTTTCCCAATGAGATCAAGTCCCCACTGTGAAAAGGGCCATGGTGTGATGACTGGATGAAGCTCTTGAGCTGGAGCATGGATGAGGTCCCCATGTTGCTGACATTGTAGACACTTCTTGACGTATTCATGTGCCTCTCTTTCCATGGTAGGCCAGTAATACCCATTCCTCAGCAATTTCTTAGCCAAGGTCATGCCACTCGAATGAGAACCATAGATGCCATTGTGCATCTCAATTAGGGCAGCCGAAGCCTCCTCAGGGTTAAGACATCTTAGTAAGGTTCCTTCTATGCTTCTGCAATATAGGGTTTCTCCTAAAATGACAAAACGAGATGCTTTCTTGATAAAGGTTCATCTAAGGCTTGAACGCAAATCGGCAAGAATGATACCTATCCTAAGGTATGTGTAAATGTCTTAGTACCATTGATTGTTCAGACCAACGATTTTGCCCACAAATTATGACTCTGGTACCTTGAATGCTGGTATGAGAAGCTGCTCTACTAAGAAGTCATCTTTCAGAACATTTTGAGGGATCTCTAAGAGTGATCCAATAATTGCCATTGCATCTGCTACTCTATTGTTGGTTCTTGGCACTTGCTTGAATGTGATGTCAACAAAAGATTCCTTGATATTTTCCACCAACCTTTTGTATGGAGTTAGCTTATCATCCTTTGTTTGGTACTCATTGTTCACTTGATTTATGATAAGCTGTGAATCTCCATATACCTTCAATGTAATAATGTTCCACTGTACTGCTATCCTAAGACCTATAGTTAAAGCCTCATATTCTGCAATGTTGTTGGTACAAGGGAATGCTAGTTTGTATGATCTTGGTATACAATCCCCTTGTGGAGTGATGAAGATGATACTAGCTTATGACCCATGTTGTGTGTAGGATCCATCAAAGTATAGTTTCCACTGAGTAGCTATGTCAATGTTGAAAATAGATTCATCTGGAAATTCTGAAACAAGTGGGTTCTCTGCATAGATAGGTGCATTTTCCAGTTGGTCTGCAATGACCTATCCCTTGATTGCCTTGCGCTCAACATACTCAATGTCATATTCTGATAATATCATTACCCACTTAGCCATTCTTCCCATAAGCATTTCCTTTGAAAGAAGATACTTTAGGGGATCAATTTTAGCTATGAGTTTGATCGTGTGTGCCAACATGTAGTGTCTGAATTTTTGGGATGCAAACACCACTGCAAGGCAAGGTTTTTCAATGAATGTATAGTTTAACTCATGGCCCACCATTGTACGGCTAATGTAGTAGATGGCTCTTTCTGTTCCATTTTCATCATGTTGTGCTAGGAGAGCACCAAGGGCTACTGCAGTTGCTGAGATATAAAGGATCAATGGTTTATTCTAAATTGGAGGCCTTAGTACTAGAGGTGTTAATAGATATTCCTTGATTTTGTTGAAGGCTTGTTCGTATTTGTCGTCCCATTTGTACTTTACCCCCTTGTGGAGTAAGTGAGAGTAAGGGATTTGTTTGTCTGCTAATTGTGCTATGAACTTGTGAATTGACTGAAGCCTGCCTTGGAGACCTCTCAGTTGTTTCAATGTCCTAGGATGTTCCATTTCAACTATTTCTTTCACCTTTTATGGATCAATCTCAATGCCTCTCATTGACACTATGTAGCCCAACAACTTTCCTAATTGTATGACAAAGACACACTGCTTGGGATTCAAATGAACCTTGTATTCTTCTAGTCTGTCAAAGATAGCACTCAAGACCGATATATGATCCTTCCTATTTTTGGATTTTCCTAGGATGTCATCAACATAGTCCTCAACTATTTTGTGGATCATGTCATGGAATATTAGTATCATGGGCCTTTGGTATGTGGCCTTGGTGTTCTTTAAGCTGAATGGAATTACGTTCTAGCAGTATGTTCCCCAAGGACAAGTGAAAGATGTTTTATGTTGGTCTTCCTCTACAATTCTTATCTGATTGTAGCCTAAAAATCAATCCATTAAGGAAAGCATCTCGTGCCCCGTAGTCATGTCTACAATCATATCAATGTTAGGCAATGAGAAATCATATTTTGGGAAAGCCTTGTTCAAGTCCCTAAAGTCCGTATAGATTCTTATGCCCCCAGTTGGTTTTGAAACTGGTACTAGATTGGAGACCCACTCAGGGTAGGCGATAGTTCGTATGAATCCCGCATTAGTAGTTTATGGAGTTCCATCTTGACTAATAGAGCAATCTATGGGTGCATCTTTCTCAACTTCTGTTTTACAGGTTTAGCTTCAAAATAGACTGCCAAGTGATGAACCACTACCTCTGGATCAAATCCTGGCATATCAGCATAGGTCCACTCAAAGTTTATCTTCCTCTCCTTTAAGAAGGTAGCCAAATCCTCTTGTTCTTTGCATAATAATGACTCAGCGTAGAATGTAATATGATAAGTTTCTTGTGTTCCCAAATTGATGGGGTTGCACTTTTCTTCTAGCATAGCTGACATTTCTTGGTGTATAGCTGTAAGAGGAAGATTGAATCCCCCATCCTTAGGTGCCTCAAAGAGGTTTTCACCATTGGATGCATCCTTTCTTTTTACTTTTTCAGAGTCTGATAGTGCCACAAGGTGGTTTTCACTCAAGGACTTGGAGATTATTCTCAATTTTTCATTTTTGCGACTGAGAGATTCAATCATTTCTCCATAGTATGCATGTGTATCCAGCTCTATGATAAAACATGCTTTATGATCCCCACATGGAATGTCATCCCTTAGTCCCATGAATTCTGAGAGCACCTCATCGTTTTCGAACATGTCAAGAATTGGTGGTCCTTGTTGGTCGTAATCAATCAATTGGGGATAGACTAATCGGATTTCATTGCTTTGGTTTTCAGACTCATAAGACAAGGTGCTAATCATAAGGATGTTAGTATCCTCAAACAACAAAGGTAATCCTATTTCTGGTGACTCAATTAAATTAGTGGGCATTCCTAAAGTCATGGAGGATTGTGGAGTAGCTACAGATTCCTGAGGAGGCGTTCGGTTCCATCTACCATGGGCATCTCGACCAAGTATAGTTACCTTAGGAGTAAGATGACCAATGCCAAGATTTTTTATTTGCTTCTCAGGTATAATGGGTATTACACGCATGCTATTATCTTGGCCTAACCCTTGGTTCCAGTTATAGCCCATCGAGAGCATCATCTTCATACCTTTGTTTCTTTCGTCCATAGGCAACTCAACTGCCAGTATATCATCTTGATAGAGGAGATGAGATAGGTCCCCCTCTAATGTTTCCTGACCAAGATCTCCTACACTTGTGAAGATGGGGTTTCGTTCATAGGAGCCTTGAGATGTTGAAGCTTCTTGTGATTGTGGTCATCCTCTTGATCTAGGAGATTGTGGTAGCTCTCCTACTACAAAAGAATTCTTAGGCATTGAATAGTTTCCACAACCATCATCTTGTATTATGACTTTGATATCAGAAAAGGCAGGGATGGTGGGGGTGGAGGGTGTCTTTGTCGTAGAAGTGAGAGTGGCGGGATCCACGTAAGGTGTTGATGGGCCTTCATCGTTCTTGGGTACTTGCGGGATCTTGTAGTATTTTGCCTCTAGATTTTTGCAGTAGGCAAATGGCTCAGGATCTCCGTGGATAGTAACCTCTTGAACTTCATGTGTGAATTTCACACATTGATGAAAGGTTGAAGCTACAGCTTGCATTGCATGTATCCATGGTCACCCTAGGAGAATGTTGTATGGTAAATTGAGGTCCAAGACCTGATAGTTGGTTTGCATGATGGCGGGTCCAACCTAGACAGGAAGCTGAATGGTGCCTTGGGATACCCTTTCCTGGTCATCGTACATGCTCTTATTGTGATGCCTTTTCCTTTGTCAATTGAGTCCTCTGAAATGTTCAAATTCTTTAGAAGCTTTAAGGAGCAAATATTTAAGCCTGCACCTCCGTCCACCAAGACTCTCTTGACTTTCTTTTTATTTACGTATGCTTCCAGATGAAGAGCATGGTTGTGAGATGGTTGTGCGGAGATGTCTTGTTCAGAGAATGTAAGAATGTTAGCTGTGCTAATACTTGCGACCATAGCTTGGAATTGTTCCACATCTAGATCTACAGGGATAGTGGATGACGCCAAAGCTTCTTCTAGAATTTTTTGTGTGCCAATGATATTTTGAGTAACTCCATGATGGAGATATGTGCAAGGGTTATTTTCAATTGATCCAAGAAATTATAGCCACTAGGGTTAGACCTTGGATTGGATGTGGAATTTCTGCTTGGTTGGGATGGTGCTGCAAAGTAAACCTTTCCACCTCTTGTGGTGACTCCACAATCGGCTTGGGCCCCTTTGATGGTGATGACTCCACAAAACTCATCTAAACAAGTGACAACACCCTCGTATGTGTGGTTGACATTTTTATAAGCCCCTTTTCCTTTTTCTTGATCTTTGTTTCCTTTGTTGCCATGATTCGGCATCGGATTTGTGTAAATCTTGAGATCTTTGTTTCTTGATGGTGCTTCCACATCTATGATTTTGTCATCTATGAGGTCTTGAATTAGATTTTTGAGCCTCATGTAGTTTTTTGTCATGTGTCCCTTGAGTTTGTGGAAGTCGCAAAGATAATTCTCATTATACCATGGTGGCTTGACCGATGGTTCCTGATAATTATTATGTGTAGGGACCGTTATCAATTTTTCATCTACCAATCTTTTCATGACTGCTTCAGCAAGTTCCCCAAGGGGTGTGTATTTTCATTTGGGGAAGAACTTGTTTCGCTGTGGTCCTCCCTGATTATCATTTTTGTTTGTGTTTTGGTTATGGGATGGTTGGACCACAGTATTGACTTGTCAATTACTTTGATTGGTATTTTGGTGTTCTTGTTGTTGGGGTGGTGGATTGTTCTTCCATGGGGCACTAATGACAACTTTGGCGTCAACGACACCATCATTGGTTACATTATGATTCTTTGCCCATGTTCATGGTTTGTCATGATAACTGGATGATGAGCGGCCTTCTTGATATGATGAAGTTTCTCCCTATGTGGCAAGGCTCATTCGATATTGAGTGCCCTAGGGATCAACTAGTCGTAAGTGGTGATGTTTTTCACTTTAAGGTGGAAGGCCAAGGGCCCATCAAGATTCACAATGATAGTTCCCACTTGTTGCTCTTCAAGCATGGACCACTTGCTTCAATTAGCTTTGGATCGCCATCGTTGTAAGAAAGCACCAAATGATTTATTTTTCCCTTGTTTGAGAGTTGATAATTCTTGAAGCTAACCTCCATGGGAGTGTTGAAGGAATAATTCTATATGAAGGCATCTATGATTTCTTGGAATTTTTTGATTCTAGAAAGTCGAGAAAACCAATCAATAGCGTTTCTAGCCAAGCTTCTTGGGAATAATCTCATCAAGTGTGTTTCATCGTAAGCCACCTCCATGCAATGTACTTGGAATTCCCTGATGTGATCTTCAGGGTTACCCGTTCCATGATATTTGTCAAATTTAGGGATCTCAAACCCTTTTGGGAATGGTTTCATTTCTACGCTTCTATCAAATGGATAAGGGCATAGGTTTTTTTGTGGTTTTGGTGTCCTTCCTAATTGAAGGTCAAGCACTTATTGTGACAAAAAATTTATTTGTTCCGTGACATCCAATTGTGGATTAGGAGGTGGAATGAAGATGTTTTGGTGGGGTGGAGTGGGTGTTTGAATGGGTGGAATGTTTTCTTGTTGTGCCATGTATGCTTTCAACAACGCTTGTTGTTGATCTTGCTGTTGTTGCACTAATAGAGCTTGTTGTTGTGATTGTTGTTGTTGGTCCAACAATGCTTGTTGTTGGTCAGCTAGGGCTTGCTGTGCTACTTCTTGTTGCTCTTGGTATTGCTCTAATGCTTGCTAATATGTGATTTGTTGGGCTGCTTGTTGTTGTGCAAAGTACTACGCTTGTGCTTGAGCTCATGCTTGGGCATCTTGGGCATCTTTTGTAGCTTGAGAAACTTGTGTGGCTTGTGCAGCTTGTGCGGCTTGTACGGCTTGAGCAGCTTGTGTGGCTTATGCAGCTTGTGTGGCTTGTGTAGCTTGTGTGGCTTGTGCAGCTTGTGTAGCTCGTTGTTGTTGTTGCAACAAAGCTTGGGCTTGTGCCACTTGTTGTGCTTGTTGTTGTTGCAACGATGTTTGAGCTTGATTTTGCTGTGAAGCTTGAGAAGTGTGCATGGCTATAGGAACTTGCTGAATTGTTTGATATTGTTGGAGCAATTGTTGGTATTCTTTGAATGCATCATTGTAATGGCTTACTTGGCTTGGTCGCAATGGTGGTGGTGGTGGGATCAGAATTGTGTTGGATGGAGTGGTGGGAGTTTGAGATGCGCTTAGAGCGATGGTGGTGGTGGGAGGTTGCAATGTAAGGGGTGTGATGGGGGTAGTGGAAGTTTGAGGTATAGTGGATGTAGTGGTTGGAGTGAATGTGGTGATAGGTGCATTTGGGATGGGTGAAGTGATAGGAATGGTGGGACTAGGTGAAGTGGTAGGAATGGTAGAGATGAGTGAAATAGTGGGTCTTTGAGAGACCGTATTTTGATTAGCTATCATGTGTTGGTTTGATGTGGATGGTGTGTTTGAAAGATGTGATGTACCCCCTTGGTTGGATGAATTGATTTGGATGGGGCGATTTATGTTAGGGAAAGGTGGAAATTTAGGTAAAGGGGAGATCCCTAAACCAAAATATGGTGTTGACGTGGTGGGAGGTGTGAATGGTTTGAATGGTGGAAAATTTTCTTGTGCAAATGAAGAGACAAATCCGTAAGGTCTCTCTATTTCGGATGAGCTTGCTTGTACCAAAGGTCTAGACACTTGCGTGTCAAGGGAAAATGATGAGGTGGTATGGTAAGGAACCTCAGATGTATCGATAAATCCAAGTGGGTTGTAAAGTGGATTTTGATGCATGTTGAAGAGGGTATCATCCTCATTGATAGTAGGTTCTATGGTGGTAATGGAAGTGGTTGATTGTGGAAGGGTGTTTTGGTCATTTGGTACAAGAAGCTCATCCTCAATAGTGTTGAGAATTGATGGATTTATTTTAGCCATTGCGCGAAGAAACTTTTGTAGTTTTGGTTGTTTGAGCATCTCAAGAACTTCTTCCTCACTTAGTTCTATTGGTGTGATGTCTTCCACCAAGACCTCTTTTTGTGGATTGTGTGTAGTGATAGTGAGGTCTGGAAGTGGTGTGTTTTGGATTTCTGGAATGTTTTGGCTTAGATCACTTGTGGTTGATGTTTCTTGATTTAACTCCATGTTCCTCTTGTGTTGTGATCTTGTTTGAACCATAAAAGAGCAAACTAGGATGTGTAAAAGATCAAAGATGTGAAGATGAAAGGTGTATGATATATGGATGAGAATGGAATGTTTTGAATTTGTATTGAAAATCTTGATGTGATGCTAGGTACTTTGGGTTTGCTTTGATTGATGTTTGTTTGATGTTTAGACTTTGAATTCTGTCTTTTGAATGTTGATGTTTGAGCAAGAGATATCCCCAAGATGTTTGGATGATGATCTAAAAAAGATAACTAATGCTCATAAAGGATAATTTGATTTAGGAGTGAGAATAGGATGTGTCTACTCACAAGCTAACCAAAAGATAATCCAAATTAGTGATGGGAGAAGGATGCATCTATCCACCATTAATTTGAACAAAGTGATAATTCAACTAAGCATGTGCAAAAGGATTCATTCACACACACTTGAGTTGAACAAGTTTGATGTTGATGTTTGAAGAATTCAAAGTCTCATGTTTGAAAAGTTTTGATGTCTACCAAAGGAGCCTAGCATAGTTGTGTCAAGATTTTCTCAAAATGTTGGTGAGATGTTTATGGTTGATGATGTTTTTGATGGATGAATGTTTGTTTTGATCTTAGAATGACCCTAGTTTAGACTTTTGTTTAACAAGACCAAGGTATTGAAGAACCTGTTATGCCCTAAGCAAGGTACCCAAACTCTTGAAACAATCTTGGATTCCGTGTGTAGTAAAATGAATACAAAGTGGGGTTGTCTCTTGAAGCATGTCTATAGAAATCAGCCAACAAATTTTCTCTAAAATCATATAACCTTTCGAGTCTTTGTTGATGTTGTTTTGGGCTAAGTTTCTTTTTCTTGGGTTTTTGTATCTTGACCTTGCGAGAAATCATTGAAAAGACATGTGTGGGGCTCAATTGTTTATCTTTGCTTTTAATGACTTCTTTTTACCAAATACACTTTCTTGATTATGTTTCAAACTAAAGATGTCCTATGTCAAAATTCCTTTTCTTCCCACAAAGTGTTGTGTGGGAGTTCCAAGAAATTGAGGCAAAGGGATTTCCTAGGTTAACCCTAGTTAGAGAAAATGATGATATAAATTCAAGTGCTAAGAAACCTCTAAGGACATAATCCCAATGACAAGCAACAACACTTAAATTTGTCAAAAGGTATTTTCTCTATCAAAAGGGGTTTGAAATTTGCATGATCATGTTTAAGTGTTTTTTTCCAATGTTTACGAACAAGCATGTGTTTTTGTAACCCAAAAGCATGTACAATCCTATGGATGTGATAGACAATGTTTGTTGAGTCCCCACTTGGACAAGTCCAGCTATGCCTACTTTTAGCGGATGGTTAGATGCTTGACCCCACTAGTTCCCCTCCATGACACTCACTTATACGGGGCAGCCAAGCACCAACACCCATGAAACTCCCATGGCATGCTTTCCATCTCTACTAAAAGCCATAAAATTGTGGGGCAGCTTCAGAATGATTGTTCTTGCACCAACAAACAGATAGGATTTTGGCCTTTTCTAAACAAGGGTTTTAATAAGGACTTCCCATTCGTAGGAGTTGACCCAACGTGGCAAGAGTCCCCTTTCAGATCCATCTTGTCAGAGTCAACCGCGTGATATTGGCGTTTCTTCCAATATCCACATTTATATCCCAGCTGGAAATACTCTTGGCTTTAGAGTGTTACCAATTGAGTCGTTCCCTTGGGTGATTACTTTTTCCACAAGGCGGGCCCTCTAAGATAAACAAAATCAAATGAAGAAAAAAATCCATAACTCAATCAATCTTTGATAGCAACAAAGAAAGAGAATGTACGCAAAAATGCCCCCACTCACACTCACACAATAGTTTGTTCAATTTTAAGCCCCAAATTGAAGTGTGGAGGTGATTGCTTTGTCTTAACCCAAAGTCATGGAAAAGACCTTTTGATTCTCAAGATCGCTATAAAGCACGAGAGAAGCGCATACGTCCTTTTCCAATGCCTTTAGCCTAAGTAAGCCCTCACAAAAAACACAACTACACTTGTTCTTTTCAAGCCTTCAAAGCAATATGTAAGTTCATTTTAGAGCACCAAGATGACATATGAGAGTTGTTTTTGTTCAATTTTTAGAACCCAAATTGAAGCTAGTAAGTGTCTAATGTTCTTTTTAACCCTTTGCAATGAAAAATTGAAGTGTTCATTTTAAGAGCCCAAAAAGAGATGAGTTGATTTAAAACAAAAAATTAAAGCATGAAATGGAAGCATTTAAAAATGCTATGTGAATTTCAAGCTCCAATGCATAATTTTCCTTCAACTCCAATCTTGCTCGTTTCCAATGCTTGATTCAAATGTCAACCTTAACCTTTTTTCCTACAAACATTACAAATAAGATTTATGCATGTATTGTAAAAAGTATACACAAGACATATTAATCTTAATATACTAGCATCTTAACAAAAGTAACACATTTATTGCTGCTCTAAAAAAATTGAATTTGTATTCAAAAATTCTAATGCCTGTGTCAAAGAATGCAGCAACATCATTTAATTCCTATATGCATTAACAAGATCCATGCATTAACAAACTATATGTGTTAACTAGCCTATTTTTTTTTTTTTTAACAAACTGTCTGTGTTAACACATTGTCTAGTTAACACACTGCCTGCATTAACTAGTTTTTTGTGTTAAAAAAACTATCTATGCTAACAAGCATATATGTGTTAACAAATATTCTGTGTTAATGAATATCTAGTGTTAATGCATCATCGTATGTGTTAACGAACGTCAAATGTGTTAACAAAAACTGGTGTGTTAATGAGACTGTGCTAACAAACTGTGTTAACAAGATTGTGTGTTAATGAGACTATGTTCACGAACTGTGTGTTAACGAGACTACGTTAACGAACAGCGTGTTAACAAAACTGTGTGTTAATGGGACCGCGTTAACAAACTGTATGTTAGTGAGACTGCGTTAACGAACAGTGTGTTAACGAAATTGCATGTTAACAGGACTGTGTTAACAAACATATATGTGTTATCAAAACAAACTGTTGTGCTAACAAACTGCCCTCCTTCTAGCACCAATATGTGGACCCCAATTCGAAGTGCCTACAAAAACACAACAACAAACAATGTTAGAGAGTCATTTTGTAAGCATGAACAAGGATTCCCCATGAAATCCATTCACAAAGCTAAAAATAGGAAATAAAACAAAGAAAATAATGAAGAACAAAATGGAAGTATGAAATCCTAATTTAGCATGCAAACACTTGATCCCATGGGGGAGTTGGTGCAAATAGGTGTGTGGATATTTTCCCTTTCCCAACTCCTTGAATGCAAATGTTGATTGAAGGTGATTGATCCACTTGATAAGTCCCTCAATGAGCTCCAAAATCTACAATAAACTAGTTAAGAAGATGGATGGAATTTGAGAGATATTTGTGCATAATAACTTTGCATAATTGTGGATGATAAAATGCATGGTGAAGCATTCTATTTATAGAATGTTGAAATGGAAACAAAGCCAAAATAGAGCAATGTGGGATAAATATTTGGCCAATGGAAAAATGCCACTTGTCCAAATGTGATTGGGTGAGGAATGTGCAAGTTTTGACAAATGTGCCAATAAATGCATTATTTGAATTTGAATTTTTGAGAAAAGACATGTAAGAGGGGAAAAAAAAATTGCATTAAATGCCACTTGGCTCAAGGCAAGTACATGTAAGAAGAATTAAATGTCTTGTTGGAAGGACTTGTAAGAGAGAGTAAATGACATGTTGGAAGGACATGTCATTCAAATTTTGAATTTGAAATAGAAGAATATTCCTCCAAAAGATGCTTTGTTGAGGGAAAATGAAGATTTAATAAATCAATAAATTGATTTATTTGTGCAAGAGGGAAAAGCTAGAGGATTTTGAAGATTAGATTATATTTAATCAAGATCTAATCAATTTAATGAAGATTAGGAAGTTTGACTTATTTTGACTTAGATTTTTGGATTAATTTAAATCAAACAAGAGAGGAAATGATTTAATGAGTATGTTTTGATTATTTAATTAAAGATATTGAAGTAAGATTAAATTAAATAAGATTTTAATCTATTTAATTTAATAGATAAACTTTAGAGATTTAATTAATTAAATAAAATTAATTATTTAATTAAAAGAGATGGAGAATGATTTAAGAAACTTAATTAAACACATGATTTGTTTAATTAAGAGAAGAAAACAAATGAATTTAATCAAATAAAGATATTCAATTAAATGGTTAGGTCAGGGAATGATTTAGGATGAAATGATGTCAGTAGTCAGACTTAGATGTGCAATGTTAACTTGTACATTTTGCGTGTCTATAGTAACAAAACCAACAAGTGGGATCTTTATTTGTACCAACTTCTAAGACTTGAATAAGGCATATCTGTAGGATGAATTTCCCTTAACAAACATTGACATAATTATGGACTTGACAATAGGCTATGAGATGTTGTCCCTCATGGATGGATTCTCAGGGTATAACCAAATCAAAATAGCTCCTGAAGATCAACACAAGATAGCCTTTACATGTCCATGGGGAACATATTGTTGGAATGCCATGCCTTTTGGGTTGAAGATTGCAGGGGCCGCATAAAAACACACTATGACAATAATTTTTCATGACCTCATGCATACACTAATGGAAGACTAAGTGGATGACTTGCTAGAAAAATAATTGACATGAGGTGACCATCTATGAGTCTTCGATAAAAAATTTAAAAGACTAGAAGAGTACAAAGTGAGATTTAATCCCAAGAACTATGTATTTGGAGTGTTGTTGGGAAAACTCCTAGGCTATATTGTTTCTAGGAGAGGCATTGAAGTTGACCTAGCCAAAGTCAAAGATATAATAGACATGCCTCCACCTACCAACATAAGTCATCTACACAAATTGAAAGGAAGACTCCAGTCTATCAGAAGGTTCATAGCACAAATGGCTGAAAAAATACACCCATTTCAATGCTTGCTTAGAAAAGGTGTACCATTCATATGGATATACAAGTGTCAAGAGGCCTTCCAAAAAATTAAGGATTACCTACTAGCACCACCAGTTTTAATTCCACCTATTTATTGGAGACCTCTCATCTTATACATATCAACAACTGCATCAGTACTAGGCACATTACTGGCACAAAATGATGATGGTCACAAAAAAGAAATGTATTATATCAGTCATGCCTTGGTTGATTATGAACTCAACTATAGTCCTACAGAACATGCCTTTCTTGTGGTAGTTTTTGCTACTCAACAACTTAGGAAGTACATGTTGAATCATCAAATACGTATTTTTTCTTAGACCTATTGAAATACCTACTCAATAAAGCAGCCTTGACAAGATGACTAGCTAAATGGGTCATGATACTTAGTGAGTATGATATTCGGTATGCTAAAAGAAAATCCATAAAGGGACAAGTCATTTTCGATCAACTTGCGGATGCACCAGCCAAAGTCGATCATCCATTAGTCTTCAATTTTCCATATGAGTCTATATTCACTTTGCACATGCCAGTGACATGGAAATTATATTTTCATGGGTTTCACACAAATCATGGCTCAGGAGTAGGAATATTATTTATCACCCCTCAAGGTGATACCATACCCAAATCATTCATAATTTCCTTCTCATGTACCAACAACATAGTGTAGTATGAGGCTCTTCTCACGTGACTTTGCATGGAAATCAAATGGAAAATTAAGATTCTTCAAGTGTATGGTGATTCTCAACTAGTAATCTAACAAGTCAATGATGATTATGAAACTAAGGATGAAAAGCTTACTCATATAAATGCATGGTGGATAGTTTTAGATTATACTTTCACAACATCACTTTTTATTTGGTCTCGTGCATTCAAAACAAAGAAGAAAATGCCATGGCAACCACTGGGTATCTCTTCCTTCCTTCGACATCCTCGATTTTGAGATGGTCTACAAACTTGTTGGTCCTAACTCCCCATGGTACCAAGACATTGATGACTACCTCCATGACCACATCATTTCCCCTAACCTATTTGGAAACCAACATAAGACCTTCACCCACAAGGCTTCTAAATATGCTATCATCGACGATACTCTTTACAAATGAGCCCTTGAAAATTCCCTCTTGTGATGTCTCAATAATGATGAAGCACAAAAAAATTTGCATGAAGTACATGAAGGTATATGTGGAGCCCATTAGTGGTCCAACCCTAGCTAAGAAGATCATGAGAGTAGGATACTACTAGCCTACAATGGAATGAGATTCATACTTCTTTGTCAAGAAGAGTTGATAATGTTAGATTCATGGGGACTTGACCTCATAGGTAAGATCCACCCCACATCATCCAATGGCATAAATTTATCATCACCGTGACCAAGTACTTCACCAAGTGGATTGAAACCATTCCCATGACATACATCATTGGTAAAAAAATCTCAAAATCCATTCTCAATTACATCATTTTCTAGTATGGTGTTCCTCAATCCATCATCACTGATAACAGTCATCCATTCAAGAATCAAGAAGTTTTCCAACTTTGCAAAAAGTTTCATATCCAACACCATTTCTCCACTCCATACTCTCCACAAGGTAACGGAGAAGCTAAGGTGTCTAACAAGACTATTACCAAAATCCTTAAAAATATTGCCAATGATGTTGGTTGTGATTGGTATCTTTAGGTTAACCCACCTTATGGGCTTATTGCACTAGTATTTACATGCCCACAAGTGCCACTCCATATTCACTTGTCTTTGGTTATGAGGCCATCTTACCTATTGAGGTTGAATTGCCTCCCCTAAAAGTCTCCATGTGTAGTGACAGAAAATATACATCCCTCTACATTTTCACACTTGTTTGGGCCCTCCCTATTAAATTAAGCCTAATGTTCGATTGATTTCATGTTGTAATGTGTTTAACACATTCACATTAAGTCTAGGGACCTTGTAAACTAAATGGACCTATTTGTGCCTTATTTAGGGTGTTGTAAAGTGTACTTTTACACTTTCACACTAATCTAGGTTTTTGTTAATTAATTGGGCTTATCTATGCATTAATTGGCCCTATTTTGCATCCACAAGCCTTATTAAATGCATTTTTCTAGAGATAATCTCAACACTTATCAAATGATCAATTGTAATTCAATGTTTTGGAACATGTGTTCTAGAATTAGTGGTTTGGGACTCATACGCCACCTTGGGTGTATGAGTCCCACCTAGGTCTTGGGACCTAATTTTGAATTTCACATTAAAATAGACCTATATTATAGTCTATGCCCCAGTTTTGAGTCACTGGGACTCATATGCCAGCTTGGGTATATGAGTTTCACTCTAATCAGGACCTAATTTAATTTCAATTCTTGGTAATATTTTATCCTCCTAGATCTGTTGTTGGCTTGTACTGTTGTAATTTCAAGAAATTTGGCATAAATAAGTACAAATACAAGGTTATTTAACCATTTCAACACTTAAGAAATCCTAGAATTTCACAAGCAAGCAAGAGTACTTTCACAAGAGTTTACAAGAGCATTCAAGATCATTCAAGAGAATTTATAAGGCATTCAAGGGAAGATTTCTTCATCATTTATTGCAGCAATCCAAGATCCATCGTCATGTCAAGATCATAAAGCATCAAGCATGTTGTTGAGCTATTGTTGTGATGTAGCATTCAAGATCCAATATTAAGCATTGTTCAACATCTAATTTAAGATCAAGATCTACATTCTACATGGCCACTTCAAGTTAGATTGTTGATTTACATCTCAAGACATCATTCAAGGTATCATTTTTCATGTTTCATATTTCATGTTTCATTGTTTCATCACAAGGTTTAATTACCTAAATGGGGTTTGACCAAGGCAAACCCCTATTCCTTGACAATCAACAAGTTTTTTCTCTCTACATGTGTGATTGTAGATCTAGGTGTCTTGGATCTTGAAGGATCTTTGAAGATTAGGTTACAAGATTGAATAAAGTTATCAGAGTTGTCTCCTCACTTACAAGATCATGAAAAGTCACCTATAGGCCAAAATTCAAGGTTTCAAACTCAGAGATTTCGTTGGAAGGAAGCTACAAGAAATCGCCAAAGAATACCAAAATTTGAGTTAAACCCTAGTACTGGGACTAAATCACCACTTGTGGTGTATGAGTCCCAATACTACCATTTTCTAGGTTTTAGGAGATTTTGATTAGTCCCTGGCATATTCCAGTTTTAGCACATAAATCCTAGTCTAGGACTAAATCACCCAGATTGGCATATGAGTCCCAATGGGCATCAAACAACAGGTTTTTAGGGTTTTGGAGCTTGTTTTGACCTCATATGTCTCCCAGGTGAACCTTTGTACTTTCTTGGTCTTTTATTATGCATTTCAATTTCATTTCCTTGGTCATTTATTTAGGTTTTGCATGGTACTTTTCATGTTACATTCATTTCTTGTCTTTCCAAGCCCTAGCTTGCTGGTGAACAATCTTATTGTCTTTAATCACACCCTAGAACAACCTTTAGCATATCTCTTTCAAACATTCCATCATTGGATTGAGATCTCTAGGGTTTCTTTGAGTGAAATTAACTAAAATGGGCCCCATCCCCTTGTGTTCCATATGGGTATGTGTAGGATCATCATGGAAAAAATAGGCCCTTAAGTGGCAAAAAATTTAGAAAAATTAGAGTTAGGCAACTTGATGTAAAAATTTAAATAAGTTATCTATATTATTTCAAAAATATGTAAGAATAGAATCTATAGAAAATTGAATGTAGTTTCTAAACTACTAGGTTTATTTAAAAAAAAAATCTATTTGGTGAAAATTTGAAATTTCAATGTAGTAGAAAATTTAGGTAAAAAATAAGAAGTAGGTGTTTGTATGACCACACTAACCACAATAAAATGATAATATTTTTTATAAAATTTTACATATAAGTAGAGGACTCATGTCCCGATGTGATGCATATTTTTTTGTAATTTTTTTCCAAGTAAATAATTAATTATGATTTTTTTATTACAACTTTTATAAAATATAAAAACTTGTATTTCTGACCTCCTTAACTTGGTCAAAATTTCATGAAATTCATTTTTGTTAATCCTACAGTATGTGAAGCATAGAATTTGATGCATGTTTCAGATTCAAAAAATGTGATACCATTTGAAAGCTATAGATGTTTTTCAATCAGCCTATCTATACCGTAGAAAAAAGGCAACTTGCTTGATTGGAATAAATTGGACTTAATTAGGCCTTGATTTAGTGTTGTGAGGTGTTTTACACATCCACTTTAGGTCTTGGACCCTTGCAAATTCATTAAATGTATTCTTGTAAAGGTGTTGTAAAGCGTTGTAAATCACTTTCATACTTTTCTAGACTCTTATTAAACATTTAAGTCTAATATTATTTTAATTCAAAAGTTAGCTTTTCCTTCTTCTATAATTAAATAACTAGCACTTGCACCTAGAGGGAGTTCAAGGGATATGTCGATAGAATTATATAGGTAACTAGAAATTCAAAGGTATTTTTTGTAAGGTGTATTGCATTTATTTTATAGATGCACTCTTCTTATCAATTGCATTCTTTTCATTCAATCAAAGACTTTATTAGCTTCTCTTTTGATGAGGAGTTACCTAGAAGAAAGCTATAGTTTTGATAAGGTATCAATCTATCCTTATGCACTCTAATAAGTTTGAAGAAGTCTAAAACTTTTCTAATAGATATTTATCTAAACTTACAACATGTACACCACTACCATCTAGAATTTTAACAATCTATTTTTTTCAGCCACGACATAGAAACCAACAAGATGTTGATTCCCTGGTTATCATATAAGCTTCCCATTTAAAGACATCAAATGCTATCACCCACAACTGACAACTCCATATCCATAAAATAGGAATGGCTATAAACCTAAATGACTAATCAATTGAACTATACAACTTCACTTTCAACTAGTATCCAGTGGATTCGCTATCATAAATACAATTTACCATATTCCTTAGGCTTCTATAGTTATACATCTTTTATAACTAATTTTTCAAGTATTGTATGTATTTTAGCACTACCCTGCAGCCCCTTTGTTGCCCCTTCACCGCTATCCCCCTCCATCCCCATGTCCTTGAGATGCGTCCCATGTCATCCCCCCATCCTCATCCTTGAGAATTTGTGGAACACTAGTTTTCTTTTGTTTTATCATTATTTTTTAACATTGAGGAAATATTTTAGGAGATCGCCCCTAACCAAGGACCTATGGGCTTTATCATGTGGAGGGGTGAGCTTGACCAGCTGCAATGAAGGTGATGCTTATGTTCATTCATATCTCTATAAAAGAAAGTGGGCATCCTAACATTTGGTGATTGGACATGTCCATAAACACCTACCTATTCTACTAAGAAATTGTCCCAAACAAGGGACCAAGGTGCATAGGCTCATATTGTTGTATCCTTGCAAAACTATAATTCTTGACATGTTATTTATTGGGATATTTTAGTTATATTTCTCTTCAAATATTGATATAGTCTATTATGTTGTTTTGTTGGAAAGTTGAAAGGCACAACGTGTAAGCATATATGAGGGGGTTGAAAATTTACGCTTGCATTGATGGGGCAGGTCTATTAGTCTACATACCTTATTTTGAAAAGAAAATTATATGATTTTGAATAGTATTTCACAAGGTGGTTGAAAATTTATGCTTGCATTGATGGGGTAGGTATGTTAGTTTGCATACCTTATTTTAAAAGCTTGAGGTTGAATAATCTATAAACATTATTGTATTTGTATGTTCCATCTCTAGCATCACGAGATAATGTTGACTACTCTTTTCCTCAGATTTGTTGTGTCTCTTATTTTTGTTAAACATCTATAAAGTAACCAGAGCTAATTTTGAAATGTCAATAAGGATAAGCAACATAACCAAATGTCATGAACATCTGAATCGAGTGAAGCACATAAAATCTAACTTCATAGAAAGGTGAGATATGTGAACTTTGAAATAATCATCTCCAATTAGCAATCACACAATAAAAATATTTGGAATATAATTCCAACATCTATGGCATCTAATCATATTACATTAATCTTCCCATTCCATGGCATTTTTCAAAGGCTTTTATAGCTTTATGAGCATTATTTAATAGATTTGCCTCATAGTAGAGTTTGTAAATTGTAATACCTTATTGGTAGGAGCTTGCTCTAAATGATGGACACCTATATTTACTTTACCTTCTTAATGACTTCATGAGGCTAAACACATCTCCTTAATAGTCCACCACCAAGTTAAAACTCTAGAGTCTATATAGTTGAGTGGACATACTTTTACTTGAGTTGATATGATCATACTTAAATTACTTAAGCTGATATAGGCATACTTTTACAACAATATACTTCTTTCATTAGATGACATTAGTGGTTTTATTTCTATTCCTTACAATTTGGATGCGTCTTCTTGATTCAAGAGAGAACATATTAGCTTCTCATTTGAACAAGTACACATCAGGCAAATCCAATTATTATATTATTATAGTTCAATGTGGAAGCTTAAACTAATTAGAATATTATTATATTTAATATAACTTGTTTTTAGTATACAATGAAAATTGACAAATGAACTAACATGGTCAAATTATTGAAAGGTTTTATGGTTAAGAACAATTATGAAGAGGTCTATAATTGAATGTATAAGCAGTAATAAATAGTTGCATACATTTTTTGGGAATAGAATTGGTTCATATATGGATGCATCTTTTTTAATATTTTCTATTAACTTACAATATATAAGTAGTCCTTAACAACAATTTTAAATTCTACTTTAAATATCACTTTAAAAATTCAAGTTTGAACAATTTAAAATTCTAGCTTAAATATCAATTTAAAGATTAAATTTAAATCTTAAGAAAAACCAATACTTTAATCACTCATTCTCAAATTCTTAAACCATCTTGAATATTTGTGTAAACCTAAACTTGTATTGATTATTAAAATTTATTTACTCATAATATTCATTTTGAAGACCCTTTTAGGGCTAAAGATTATTTTTCTTAGGCAAGGAAGGAACTTAATTATCTGAACCTTAGTACCAGTTGGTAATTAATGAATATTATATTTGTCCTCTATTTGATCTTAAATTACACTATTAAAAGATTGTAGTGTCCCTTTTTTTATTTGAGACACAACACTGAGTTTGTTAGTAGTTATTGATCCACATGCTACCGTGCAAGTGCATGTGCCAACCTTACTCACCTACTCAGTAGTGCACAACCCTACATGCAACTCCTTGTACCATCCACCATGCGTATAGTACCAAGAACCATGTCATGCAAATCCATGCTTCAAGCAATAACACTTCTAAGTTAGAACCATGCCACACAACTCAAGAAACACTTCTCAGGTCTTGTGTCCTTCACATTATGTGCCACTCATGCAATGCCTAGGATCATGCTACACAACATTCTATCTCTCTATCTTTATTCCTCAAAATAGTGTTTTTATCTTTCCCCTTCTTCAACCAAAAAGGTGCTAACTCAAAATGCCAACTCAAAAATTTGACATCTTCATGCCCATCTCTATCAGTATTTTGGGGTCGACTTAGTTGATAAAATGTGGTGCGGATATGCAAGGAATGTTTATTTTAATATTTTTGTGTTTGATCATTTTGTTTTGGGTCCAAGTTAAGTTGTTGACGATCATTGTGAGCGTGCATTGGATAATTCTTAAGTCTTGAGCTAACAATTGCTAATATTTTTAAGTTTTATTAAAGCTCACTTGTTGCGATTAAATTGTTAGTCATGGTTATATATGTATGATCCATTATATCATTTTGATATGTATGCATGGTGTGTCAATGTGTATTGTCAATATCATAAGAGTGTTAAAGCGATTTTATGCACAGTTTCACTTGCACATAAATATTTTGTGGTGCAAGTCAGAGCAAAGCAGAGTAGAAGTGCAATATAAGTCAGAAGGATAGAAGATTGACAACTAAGCCTAATCAGAATTGTAATCAAGCATTTGTAGATTCTATTCTTTCAGTTCATTCTCTTGGATCAAATCCAAATCTGTGTAAGACAGTGTGCCTTCCTATTTTGAGTTGTGAGCTCTAGGTAGTGTGCCTGCATGCAAGTGTATTCCCATTTTGTAAACTTCTTTTTGAGTATACTCAGATTATATTGTGGATTGGCCATACACTGTGGTTTTTCCCCTAATAGGGTTTCCACGTAAAAATCCTTGTGTTATGGTGTTGTGGTTATTTTCTTTCTGTTTCTACATATTTCTTTTGGTTGAATGCTTAAAGTAGGTTAATGATCATAATGATAAAGTTAATTTTTGCAAAAGGGTGATCCCACAATAATGGGTTACAGTTTTTTGGCCAAACTTGACATTAAAATCAAGATTTTTCAGCAGACAAACACTTTCTTACACCTATAGAAGCTAAACCATTAAGGCTTTGAAGATGAATCAAACTAGTTATTTGTTAGATATTTTGTGTAGATTCTAATTATATTTTTTTAAAAAAATTAAAAAATCAATTGTGAATCATTTTATGTAATTTTTAATAACTTATTTTTTCTACTAATCAACATTTTTTAAAAGTGATGTTTACTTCAGCTCACGTAACTTTTTTTTATAGATAGGAGACAATTCTAATTTTTAAAATACAAAATTTTCACACCAATATCTAGGGAATGGATATTTTTTCATAATTTTTTGTTACATTTTTTGTTTTAATTAATTTTCCAAGTTAGCGTAATTATAATTTGGATAGAGGTGTACTTCAGCCCGCATAAATTTTTTTGTATTCATTTGAATTAACTTATTCTTTTTTGTTGAAATAAGGACATCAATACCTAGTGCACATGTATTTTTTAGAATTTTTTTCTCTATTTTTCTATTTTTTTGTATGTGTGTAATAAAGAACTTGTTTTTCATTGAAAATCCTTTATTCACAAGAAATAAAAAGTAAATATAATAATCAAATTACACATATTTAAAATTATACTTTTTGGGAAGCTTATAATAAGGGTTGTAGGCTTACAAAACATAAATTTTAAATAAATTCATTTGATCACCCAAAAGGTAAATCAAAAGTGGTTTTTTATCAGCATTTTGATAGGTGTAAAGGAGACTTGATTATAGGTATGGTTTAAATATAACAAGGTTCTATCCAAGGCGGTTTGATCTAAGGGGATTTGATCAATCCCTCTTCAATTAAAATAATTTAAATGGAACCTTTAAATTCATAAATCATTGTATTTTCTAAAAATATGTGATTTCAGGAAAAAATCAAGATGTCCCAAAAAGTGTAACCCATTATTGTGGCAGCACCGAAAACACTGATTCACCCCCTCCCTTCTTATTGTTGTTTTTTTTCTGACACACCTTTTTTTCCAACTCAGGGTAGCATGCATAGGCACACACATCATTAATTTTTTTGGGTTTGGCCATGAGAACTACCTTTTCTAGGTGATCAAGCATCCCACACACTTGATTAGCACCTCATGTTCCATTATGCCTTTCCCATGCTAAACCACTTATTTTCGAAGCTCACTCGTATATGCTTACACGTGCCTAAAATTTATTTGTCTACAAAGAAACAAACATTTTTATGACATTTTCATTTGAATTTTTAATAAGAAACTCAAACCTTCATGATATTTCCAATTAGATTTTTATTTGAAACCACATATGATATTGATATTCCAATTGTAGTTTTTTGTTTGACCTTATTTTTCATGCTCTTGTTTTATTAGAATTTCCAATATAGGCAATCAATTTGGATTTCTGGTCAAATTTTTATTATCACATAAGATAAAAATCAATCATATTGATCTGTATGTATTGCTTAGTTTGATTTCAACTTAAACCTTAGGACTGATATGTCAAACATGGTGAAAATTATATAAAAGAGAAAAAACCACCTATTTCAACCAATGTCTCAAATAGAGGATGAATTCTTTGAAATAATTATTGAAGTTCAACCACTGTCATCAAACAAATGCTAATTTTTATAAAGACAATTATGGAAAGTTTTGTACAATATAAACACTATACCAAAATTTTATTTCAACAATAATGGGCCTCTGTTGATGGAAATTATAAAGTTGTATTACAACATTAAGGTGCCAACCAATAGGATTAAACAATAGATTAATAACAAAATTCTATGCATATGCACCCAACTGCATTCTTACTCATAAAATCCCATATAATTGATTTTTATTTTTTCCTAGATGTTAAATGATTTAATATTTAACAACTTGTGGCACAAGAAATGAGAGAATTGGGACTCTTCTTCATCTGGTCATGATATGCTTTGTTGATGAAAAAAATCTAGTGAAAGAAACCATGCCCACCATAAACACTCCAATAGGAGGTTGAACTTGATTGTGTTTTACTTGTTGAACAAAGAAGCATGCTTGCATATTATTAGATTTTTTGGTATAAAATTGACTTTTTTTAATATTTAATCATCATGTTTCCCATACTCCTCCACCTATCATCAACAATGAAGCATACAAGAGATCATTCCATGTATCAGGGACCCCAGACAAACACCAGTGACTGCAATCTTGATACCTTTCTTCCTTTATTCTCTCCTCTTGGGAAGGAAATTATTTCCTATATATAGAAGGATAAGCATCTTTCCTATAGTCTGTCATTCTTGTGATGTTTAGGTACATCATAGGGACTTGCATTTCCTATATCACAGATTCTAGTACTTCCATCTTTGGATTGTACTTTGTAAGAAAGGTCTCATTGTATATTGCTTTAGATTCTTTATGGCACTACCCTCCTGAATTCAATTTACCTCCACTTCAAAGAAATGACACATATCAATATCACTTTTTGCAATAGGAATCTCAAAAACATGTCAAATGCAGAATGAAAAGGTTTGAAAGAGCCCTAGTTGAAATGAGTGGTTGAGTAATCTCAGAAGTAAAGTAATGTTTGTTTGGGATTGATCTTTTTGTCCACCCATTTGGCCGATGTCTTGACAGATTTTCTGTAAGATTCTAATAAATTAAGGTCTAGATAGACATGGTCTCCTTGGTAGTAGTCCTTCTTGACATTCAAAGGAGAATAGAAGGTTAGCAAAAAATCTTCTCAAAAACCCATATTGATTTGCATACTCAAGAATGTGAGTTGAAAATGAAAAATAGAATACTAAATAATTTTGATGCAATCCCATGGGTTTTAGCTTCCAAAAAAGGACTCACTCATGTTACAAAAATAGGAGATAAATTACTAAAAAATATTAAACAAACCACATAAATTTCCTCAAACCAGAGACAGGCAATGAATACTATTGATTTTCCTATTTTGTGGGAGATAATATGCTATAACCAGAGTCTAACTCAATAATTTTGAGTGTGAAATTATTTTTTCTAGATAAAGAGCCACCAATGGAATGCTCTATAGTCTATCCTTATGTCTAAGGACACAAACAGTCTAGAGTTTCTTACATAATTCATGAATGAGATAGTAATATGCTTAAACCAAGGAAGAAGAGCTGGTACTATCCAGACTAAAATTATTGTTATGTTTGATGATGAGACACTAGCTACAATTCCAACAAAGTCAACATCCCTACATTTAGTTGATTTGATATTTTTTAACCAGAGTATAAAATCAATCATTGAGAGGAAAATCTCTGTTGAGCCTGATTAAGAAAAATACTAACATTGGCATGCCAAATTATTTTGTAAAAATTATCATAAACAACCTTCACATTTTTCCAACATGCAACTGCAATAAAGCAATGCCATAATGTAACAGCCAAAACTTGCAGGACATGGAACTATTTGTTGCCGCTTAAAAAGGGCCATATTGATATTTTAAATAACTTTGAACAAAACTCAAATGGAATCTATATCCCCAAATCCATAACATCATGAGCTCACAAAAAAATTCTTATTTCCATAGATCTAGGTAGGCACATTAGATACTTACCCTTTGGAAGTTTTTTCATGATTCCACTAGTGGCCTGTATTGAATACACTAATATCTAATTTCCTATACTTTTGGGAAGAGATATCCATCAAATCCAACCTAAGTGTCTCATTTCCCTCATCTACCTCCCATTCTCGAATGAGAAAGGGAGCTCCTATAAATTCTACGGAACATTTGTAATCCTATGAATAAGGATTCAAATTTTAGAAATCCTAGCTACAAGATTATATAAAACAGAACTTAGGTTTAAATGGGCTGAAATCCAAAAGGCTGATTATGGAAGAAATGAATACCTCATACCAAAATGCATAGAAGCCCTTAGCTCTAAATTATTTTCTCTTGTTTGCAACAACAGGTCGCAAGTTACAAACCATGGATTCCCACATGTTTTTGTTTAAGAATCCCCCACAAAAGAAATCATTTTACTTCATAGTCTCTCCAACATATTTGTTGCATTGAATCTGAGTAAAAAATCCCACCCATGATGTTGGATTCAATCTAAGCTAAAAAAAGCCACAAATAAAATACCCCTTTGGAGCTAAAATCTAACTAAGATTTCCATGTACATATTAAAATAGGAAACCCTAATAATAGGAAATGGGTTTTGATAGAAGGGCCTTACCTTGGTATATCGTAGTCATTTGGCTGCCATCTTCCACATCTCACTTTCACAAGTGTGCTCACCTTCCATGCCAAAACTCGCTATAAAAATCCCCAAAACCAAAATCACCACCAATAATAAATAATTATTCTCTACAGCATCACTTGGAATTCATATATAATAATTGAATATCTCTCCTTCAAATATCCCTAGCAAAGTCAATTCGCACCCCCAAAATGGAAATTGTGAACCACGCAACATAAAAATACATGACCAAGAGGGCCGGAGGATAAAATCTTTCACAGGCAAAGGACCAAAGAGGTCGATTAGTGGGCTGAGGAGGTGGAATGGGGTACAACAATGGCTCAAAGGTCCCTAGGGAATGAAGCAAAGCAAAAGAACAATGTCTCTCTTTGTGTTGAATCGAAACTTCATTTGTGTTGGACATTTAAATTAGCAGCGATGTCAGCACTTAGAGCAAAGGAGGGTTGAGAAAACCTATCTTCTATCTACTACTGACTTCCCATTGAAACAAAGAGGAAAAAAGAGAGGAGAAAAGAAATGGTTAGACAGGTGGAGGCCTATAAGAATCCCAACAATTGTGGTTAGTCAAAGCATTCAGCCGTGTGACCAAGACTCTTTCAACTTTTTAGAGTTGTTTTTTGGCATGAAAAATCTAGTGGGAGTTGATTTTTAGATGTGAAAAATATGGTGTGAGAAACTTCCGGTGGGAAAAGCCCACAATAAATAGCCTATTGGCTAATTATTTCAATTATTTAATTATTCATTAGCCTTTTCTCTCTATAATTACATATATGTTATATTTATTTAATTATTTATCTTTTATTTATCTCCCTAATTTAAATAATTATTTTAGTTACTTAATTATCCATTCCCTCGCCATTAAATAATTGTTTTTAATTATTTAATTTGTTTAACACTCCACCTTTCCTCTATAATTAAATAATTATTTTTAATTATTTAATTATTTGTTCCCACCTTTCTTTTTAAATAAATAAAATCAACATTTTATTTATTTCTCCTATGTTGGCTACCGAAATTAAATAATCTTTATTATTTAATTTTCTCCTATCACCTCTTTTTTTTGTGCCAATCTTATCTTCCACCTCAAATCTTTATCTATCTATGTCTTTCTTCTCTCAATTAAACTCCACCCTTGATTAAATTATTTTCTAATTTAATCTTGTCCCTTGATTATGATCCTTATTCTTAACTCTTTTCTATAAAAGGAGACCTTTATACCCTAATTCATTCACCTAATTATTCATTGATAATTCATTGATAATTCATTCATCATTCATTCTCCATCTCAAGTCAAGCAAGCTAGGGTTTTAACATTCTAAGTAATTAAGAGAGCTTTCTAAGGCATTCAAGAGCAAGATTCTTCATCATGGAAAGTTTCTAATTGCATTATTTTATATTTCATGTTTCATTATCTTACTTCATCATTTTGGTTTAATTACTCATATGGGGTTTGACCAAGGCAAACCCCCAATCCCTAACAATCGACATTTTTTTATCTCTTCCTTTGTGTGTTTACAGATCTAGGTACTTTGAAGTCTTGGAAATCATTGAAGATTGGGTTGCAAACTTGTTGAAGTCATTTCCACTTTTGCAAAGGTCAAAACCTACACAAAAAGTCACCAACATTGCTAAAAATCAAGGTTTGAGATCTAGACACTTGGAGGTGTAGATTGAGCAGATCAAAAGCTTCAAATTCCATTTTTGAGTTTTTAGAAAAGTTGGAATGGACTAATTCATCCAGAGTGGTGAATAATTCCCACTGTACATGTTTTCTAGATATTTTATAGATTTGGATACCCATTTGGCTAAAATGGGCCCTGGTGTAGTTTTCTAGAACTGGGACTGATATGCCCAAAATGGTGAATGAGTCCCACCAGGCCTAAAATTTAGAATTTTAAAAATTTCAAAGTCATTTCCAGTCTCCAACAAGTTTATAGGTGTACCCATTTAGTTTTACAACTTTTTGTTTGGTTTTACTTGCATTTCTATTCATCTTTTTAGTTATTTTTTGTTGTAGGCGCACCCAAGCTCCTTAAGGGTCACTTGAAGGGTCAGGAGGTTGCAAGGGTCATGAAGACCTATCAAAAATCTTAGAGCATCAACTATTCCATTTTGGAACCTATAATGGCCTTTGGAGTGGATAAATGCAATAGAAGGATCAAAAGTCCTGAGGGTCCTGATAAGGACCATAGGACCAAAATGATTGTAAGTGGACCAATAGTGTCCTAGGAGTCTAGATAGGTATATAAGGTCTTAATTTTTTCAAATAAGGTTGGATAATAAATATGTAATAGTTTGGAAGATTTTTAGTTAGTAGAAGTTAAGAAATTAGAAGTTGGAAATTCAAATTTTTGAAATCCAATAGTTAGTTTCAATTTGGGTGGGTAAGTAGGTTTTAGGTGTTTTAACAACAATAATTTAATCAAAGCAATCCAAAAATCAGTTGGAATAGTTGGGAGATATATTTACAAGGTTGAAAAAGTCATTTGTATAGCAGTGGGGTTGATGTTACAGAATTGGTACATACTGCTACAGGAAAAAGACTAAAAACTTTAGATTTCTTGCATTTTCTTGTGTTTTTTTATGAACTACTAATTTTTTATTGGTGATATGTTCATTTGGATGAATTAGGGACTTGTACTTGTATGTATTTAACCCTTTGTACATCCTGATAAGCAATATCAATTAGTTCTTTGTATAATATAACTGACTGTCTAAAGCAAGTGCAGATTTTTAGTATTTTTTGGGAGTTTCAATGTATGAATGATCCATTTCATGGAAGAATGTGACTGTAACCTATGAAATGGATCATAAATAACATTTATTATGTATCACTAATAGGAAAATGTGCAAGAATGAAGGAATCTAAGGTGTACACTATGATTTGACAAGGCAAGGTGCATGGAAATGGTGCCTAAGGTATAGCAGTAGGAGTTCTACCTAAACAAGGGGTATGTTTATGAGTTGGAAATTTTTAAACATGTTTATTTAATGGTGAAAAGCTAAAGAACCAGTTTTGGAAGTGATTGGAAGGCTAGTATCCAAGAAACCCTAGTTTTAGGAGATTTAATGGAGGGTTTTGTGATTAGGGGTCTTAAAGGTGTCATGGGAGTCTAAGACCTTGAAAATTATCAGTTTGGAAACAATTTAATACAATGTAGAAGGTTTCATAATTATGGGACAAGATTTGAGTAGGGTTTCTTTGAGAAAAAGGGCTAATTAGGCCTAAATTCTGTGGAAACAACAGATTTTGGAGAGATTGATCCAAAACAAGAGCCATAAGGGTTTGAGTATGTTATGTAGCATCACAAAATACAATTGAATGAGTAATTATTTTGAGGATTCATTTGGGAAAGTTGTGAGAAAAGTTCAAAAAATAGTCATTGGAGACCTAGTAGGGCTAGAAGCCTAGTCAAGGTGGATAAGTGGGTATGTGTTTGAGACAGAGGTTGGGGCTTTGTAACCATTCAAGAAAAGTTTGATTGAGTACCCTAAGATCATTCCAAGGGCTTGGGTCCATAAGGGAAGTATATAAGTCACAAGTGAACCATTAAAGCCTTATCTCCATAAGGGTGCCTAGAAGAAGGTTTGAGAGTATATCATTGTAGACCTTGAAACTTTGTGTTTTATCTAAAGTCCCATACTCCACTACATCATTTTTTCATACCTCACTATGTTTTCAAACACATTTCATTTTTAGTTTTGCATGCATAATAAATCTATTTAATATATCTTTTGCATTTAGATCATTGCATTTCTTAGTTTTGCATGCATAATAAATCTATTTCATGCATTGCTTAATTTCAAATTTGCATTCACAACATTTCATTTTCAGATTATTGCATAGTGCAATAGGTAAATTACCTTGTTTGAAATCTAAAAATTTTCATTTCATCTTATGTCTTTACATTACATTTTAAGTTTTCATAACTTCTCTTACATTAAAATCATTATAAATAAGCATTGTTTGCATTCATGGCAATCATGGATAGCATTAGATTTTTGCAATTTTCATTTTCAGCATTAGTTCCTAGTTCATTTAGATCAAATTCATTCGAAAACGAAAACAAAAAAACAAAAAACATCAAACGAGCCAATTCAAAAGATGATTCAATTTAGAAAAATCATAACATCCAAGCCCTTTAGTAGTGAAGACTTAGACATGTTAGATGAAGCCCTTAAAGACTTCATATATCCTAGATCATCCACTAAAGGTTTGACACAAGAGGATGCAAGCATCATTACTCATGATAATCATACTTGTTCTTCCCTTGATATCTCTCCCATTGGTGATGAAGGTATCTCGATGAAAGAAGACACAATCATTGAAGATCATGAAAGTCTTGCTTTTCTTCCTCCTCCCCCTTGGAAAGACAAAACTAAGATCATGGCCACTACTCCCAACACCTCCCCTAATTCTTAAAATTCAATCGTGAATGATCATGAAAAATACATTTGTGTGGAGGATATGATTAAGAGCTATGAAAATCCTCCCTCTCTCACTCTAGAAGGCATTCTAGGACATGAGGATGTAAGTGTATATAATCATGAAAATCAAACCTTTTCTTCTCCTAATATCTTCTCTAGACATGAAGAAGATAGTTTGATGTTAGAAGATATCCTCATTGAGAATCATGAGAATCTTATTCCTACCCCTACCATTTTGGATGACTTATTTGAACAAACAAGTCCAATCATTGGTAACCATGAAACTCCTAGCCATCCTTCCAATCTCTTTCCTAGCTATGAGAGTTTCTTAGCGTGAGAGAATAACAATGTTGACACACTCCATAATTCCACACCTTCTAATATCTCTTCTATTTGTGGGAATGAAGTGATAGAAGAATGTGAAAGCATAGACAATCATGATAATCATAGTTCATATTCTCCCAATATCTCTTCTACATGTGACGAAGGTATTTTGGAGCTAGAAGATGCACCTATTGAGAATCATGACAATGTTGAAAGCTCCTCTTCTATAACTTCTACTTTGGAAGATATTATGACACAAGAGAATGAGATCATAAAAACATGTCTTAACATCACTCTACCTATTCTACATTCATCTTCTAACTCCTCTCCTATTTGTGAGAATGTTTTTGTGAGCTCAAGCATGACAATCACATTATTTGTGAGGAGGATATGTTGGCATTACATGATCAAACCTTTAAGACCCATGACAATTTTCTTTATTTTATTTCTTCCCCTATTTTGGAAGACATTATTGGACAGAGGGATGTAATCATAGAGAATCATGATAATCATACTTGTTCTTCTCCTAATGTCCCTTCTACTAGTGAAGAAGATATTTTTGGATTAGACGAACAATTCATTGAATGTCATGAGAATCTTCTAGCTCTCTTTCCTAATGTCTCCCTCATTCAAGAATACATAATTGAGAAAAATGATCCAATCATTGAAAAACATGAATGTGAAGATTTTTCTTCTCTTGATTCCTCCTCTCCTTGTTATGAAGCTAGTATACAAAACCTATTAATGGAAATTTATCATCTTGTTTGCTTCTCTCCTAAAAACTCTCTTAATAGGGAAGGTATCATGGTACATGAAAACACCAACAATATCATATGCAAACCAAAAATCAACCTCACTTTGAAGCATCCTGAATTGCTTGCTATGGATCCAACCTTGATTTCAATCTTAGGAGTTCATGATAAGTCACCCTCTACTCCTCAAAGCAACAAGGTTACACATGTGCTATGATTAGTACCAAGAAAAATAATATAGAAAGCAAAACGCACATTGAAGAAGCCACAAAGTTATTGTAAGAATCTTTGAAAACCTTTCATTTCATTTTTACATCCATAGGGGAATACATGATCATAATAAAAGAATTTAAGGGTATGTGCAGGATCATCATGGAAAAAATAGGCCCTTAAGTGGCAAAAAATTCAGAAAAATTAGAGTTAGGCAACTTGACGTAAAAATTTGAATTAGTTATCTATACTATTTCAAACATATGTAAGAATATAATCTGTAACAAATTGAATGTAGTTTCTAAACTACTAGGTTTATTTTTAAAAAAAAATCTATTTGGTGAAAATTTGAAATGTCAATGCAGTAGTACTTAAATATTAAGGAAAAAATAAGTAGGTGTCTGTTTGACCACCCTAACCACAATAAAATGATAATATTTTTTTTATAAGATTTTAGATATAAGTAGAAGACTCATGTCCCAATGTGATGCATATTTTTTTGTAATTTTTTTCCAAGTAAATAATTAATTATGAACTTTTATTACAACTTTTAAAAATATAAAAGCTCATATTATGACCACCTTAACCTAGTCAAAACTTCATGAAATTCAAATTTTTTTTTAATCCTATAATATGTAAATCATAGAATGTGATGCATGTTTTGGATTCAAAAAATGTGATACCATTTAAAAGCTATAGATGTTTTTCAATCAGTCTATTAATCAGGACTTTAGTCATAATTAAAATATAAAATGAATAATAACTATTTATTAAATTCAAAGTAAAGCATAATTTATATTGGTGGAAAGCTGAGAATCTCCTTTAAAACCCTTTTTGTTTCATCAATTTTGGGTAAAAAAAGTGATCAGTCACATACCCCATCATATTGCCACTTTTTGGCCCATCATGATCTTGTACATACCCCTAAACAAGGAAGAGAAAAGGAGGTAATGTCAAAAAAATCTACTTCAACCACCTTCAAAGAAAAGACAACATCCAAGAAAAACTTTGATCCAATAGAACAACCACTGAATCCAAAACAAGTGACAAATGTTTTTGGACGACAACTTGGGAAAGTATGTGATGCTATAGAACAAGGTATCCATGTCCCTATATAACCTAATGATCTTGGTTATTATCCTTCAAAACAAAAACCTTCATCCAATGTCCACACTATCACAAACAATTATTCCAAGAACACTTTAACTTTAGTACATCCTAAACTAATAGACATTTCATTAAATATGTATCAAGCATAAACTTTATTCACTTATCAAAATAAATAACATTAGTTGTCGCTCCTTGCCATAGTTGCATGTTTTACATTCTTCGCAAGGAGCAACATATAATCATCCATCCTTGACTCACCTTTGTCCTGCACTAAGTGGGGGCAAGGGGTAAGTAGCCTTATCCTCCTATGTCACTTGTCATTGTCTCTTTTGGCTAGTCATTAACCTTTCATGAACATATAAGAGCAAGCTTGGGATGTGGAGGACATGTCTTAAGTTGACTCGCATGTGATGTACTTATTCATGAAGTAGCCCAATTCATAAACATATGACTAGGCATTGGGCGTTCCAAGTTGGGTCTCATGTCTTCTTTCATGTTACTATTTACCATTCGCTACTTTAAAACAATTGCTCACATTGATGGTGTAGCAACCGCTTTAAATTGGGGGCATACATAGACAACATCTTTGTGAAAATTTCATGGTGTGATTTTTCTTTTTCTTGTGATGTGTCCTCTTCTTGGTGGTGTCATTAGGTTTGATGCCTTCCAAGAGTGTACGATCAACTGAAGTGGCCTGATGCAAATGAGGCATCCCATGGATAATGATTTGATACCCTGACTTGTCCTCTCTTGGAGACATTAAGCATAATTCTCCCTAAGAAGAAGATCTTACATGAACAAAGAAAAAACCCCTTTAACCAAATTTTTACATAACATTCAAAAGCATTTTCATTGTGGCACCTTAAATCAAAGTTATCGGGAGCATAAATTTGGTATGTTTTGTATAATGGGAAGTCGGCACAATGGCACGAATTTCTCATTATACGATGGGAAGCTAACACACTGGCATGACTTTCTCACTAAACCACTTCTTTGGAACAACTCACCCCGCAGACAACCTGATGTTCTGTGGCCCTAGAGTGAGCTCATCTTTGATCCACCTCATTTTTCTTTAGTTCTTGTCATTGCATGATTGTGTATCTTGTTTTTCTGCAAATCATTCACCTTGCGCGTGTTCTTTTGTGCTTATGTTGGTTTGGCTTATATGATCTTAGATCCTGGGGGCTTGACTAATACCTTGATCTCTATCATTCTTTTTCATCTACATTGGTACGATTAGACCCTTCTTGAATGTCTACTTTAGTGTAAGTTTGAAACAAGTTCATCCTCTCACTAAAGTGGGGGCTAAATGTACTGTAAAAAAAAAGACAACTTGCTTGATTTGGGATAAATTGGACTTAATGAGGCCTTGATTTAGTGTTGTGAGGTGTTTTACACATCCACATTAGGTATTGAACCCTTGCAAATGCATTAAACGAAGTCTTGTAAAGGTGTTAAAGTGTTGTAAATCACTTTCATACTTTTCTAGAATCTTATTAAACTTTAAGTATAATATTATTTTAATTCAAAAGTTAGCTTTACCTCTTCTTCTATAATTAAATAATCATTTCAATTATTTAATTATTCATTAGCCTTTTCTCTCTATAATTACATAAATGTTATATTTATTTAATTATTTATCCTTTCTTTATATCCCTAATTAAATAATTATTTTAATTATTTAATTATCCCTTCCCTCTCCATTAAATAATTGTTTTTAATTATTTAATGTTTAACACTCCACATTTCTTCTATAATTAAATAATTATTTTTAATTATTTAATTATTTGTTCCCACCTTTCTTTTTTAATAAATAAAATCAACATTTTATTTATTTCTCTTATGTTGGCCACCTAAATTAAATAATCTTTATTATTTAATTTTCTCTTATCACCTCTTTTTTCTGTGTCAATCTTATCTTCCACCTCAAGTTTTTATCTATCCATGTATTTTATCTCTCAATTAACCTCCACCCTTGATTAAATTATTTTCTAATTTAATCTTGTCCCTTCATCATGATCCTTATTCTTAACTCTTTTCTATAAAAGGAGGCCTCCAAACCCTAATTCATTCACCTAATTATTCATTGATAATTCATTGATAATTCATTCATCATTCATTCTCCATCTCAAGTCAAGCAAGCTAGAGTTTTAGCATTCTAAGTCATTAAGATAGCTTTCTAAGGCGCATTCAAGAGCAATATTCTTCATCCATTATTGCAGCAATTCAAGATCCTTCATCATGGCAATTTTCTAATTGCATTATTTTATATTTCATGTTTCATTATCTTATTTCATCATTTTGGTTTAATTACCCAAACAGGGCTTGACCAAGGCAAACCCCCAATCCCTAACAATCAACATTTTCTCTCTCTTCCTTTGTGTGTTTGCAAATCTAGGTACTTTGAAGACTTGGAAATCATTGAAGATTGGGTTACAAACTGGTTGAAGTCATCTCCACTTTTGCAAGGTCAAAGCCTACACAAAAAGTCACCAACATTGCTAAAAAATCAAGGTCTCAGATTTGGACACTTGGAGGTGTAGATTGAGCATACCGAAAGCTACAAATTCCATTTTTGAGATTTCAAAAAAGCCAGAATGGACTAATTCACCCAGAGTGGTGAATGAGTCCCACTATACCTATTTTCTAGATATTTTTGTAGATTTGGATACCCATTTAGCTAAAATGGGCCTTGGTGGAATTTTATGGAACTGGGACTGATTCACACAAAATGGAAAATGAGTCCCACTAGGCCTAAAAATTAACATTTTCAAAATTTTAGAGTCATTTCCATTCTCTAGCAAGTTTACAGGTGCACCCATTCAGTTTTACAAAAAATTGTTTGGTTTTACTTGCATTTCTATTCATCTTTTTTAGTTCTTTTTACATACCTCATAGTGTTTTCAAACACTTTTCATTTCTTAGTTTTACATGCATAATCAATCTATTTTATCAGTCCTTTGCATTTAGATCATTACATTTAGCCATATTTTCATTTTACTTGCATTATTTTGAGTGAACCGCCTAAAATCTATGGTTCACTATCAATCATGACTTCAGTCGTAATTCAAATAGAAAATAAATAATTATTATTTATTAAATTCAAAGTATTTAAGCATAATTTATATTGGTAGAAAGTTGAGAATCTCCTTTAAAAACCCTTTTCATTTCATCAATTTTGGGTTAAAAAAAGTCATCAGCCATATACCCTATACATATCCATCATATCACCACTTTTTGGCCCATCATGATCCTACACATACGCATCTCCTAAAAGATAGAACCTCCTATTTCCTTGTTTTCATTTTGGTGAACCTAGCCTTTAGAACACCTTTTTATGATTTGGAGTGAATTAAAGTCCTAGATCTTGGTTACATTAGATTTGCATTAGGTCTTGCATTTGTTAACTGACATCTAGGGTTTCCAAGTCTTGCATAAGTGAAAGTGCATATAGGTTGCATTTTTGCATCTTAGATCATTAAATTTCATTGAAATTTTGCAATTGCAAATAGTACAAGCATCATACAAGTTAGAAACATTAGAATCAACTTAAAATTTACTAAAATAAGTGTGAAAACCCTAATCTGGGACTCATACACCGCTTTGGGCAATTTAGTCCCAGTGCAGATTGTTTTCCAACTTTCTAGGACTTTTGTGTTGTGCATTTTCTAGAATTTAACCCCTCCAAAAACTCTTACTAGGAATCATATTCCCCTCTGGGTTAATTAGTCCTAGATTAGACCTAAAACTACCTTTTACAACATTGAAAACATCATTTGTACTTTTGTTTGTTGTCATTAGCTATCTATTTTAGTTGGTTGAGTTTCTATTACATGCATTTCATTAGATATAGCTTAATTCATTGCATTTCATGCATTGCCTAATTTCAAATTTATATTTACAACATTTCATTTTCAGATTGTGCCATAGTGTAATCAACAAATTACCTTTTCTAGAATCTAAAAATTGCATTCACATATTTCATTCTAGGTCATTGCATTGCATTTTAAATCTCTTTCCATTTTAAGTTTGCATACAATAATTTACACAAATTTTATTATCTATCTTTTCCAATTTTGCAAAGAAAAAGTTAGTAAATAAGCATGTTAGTCATTCTTTCAATACATTTTCTAGTTATGAGAGTCTCTTAGTGCAAGAAAATGAAAATATTGATGCTTTCCTTAAACCTACACCCCCTCTTATCTCTCCTATTTGTGGGAATGATGTGATAGAAGAAGATACAAGCATAGACAATCATGATAATCATAATTTCTTTTCTCCCGATACCTCTCTAATACATGGGTATGTGCAGGATCATCATGAAAAAAAAGGCCCTTAAGTGGCAAAAAAATCAGAAAAACCAAAGTTAGGAAACTTGACGTAAAAATTTGAATAAGTTATCTATATTATTTCAAAAATATGTAAAAATAGAATTTGTAGAAAATTGAATGTAGTTTCTAAACTACTAGGTTTTTTAAAAGAATCTATTTGGTGAAAATTTGAAATTTCAATGCAATAGTACTTAAATTCCAGGGAAAAATAAGGTGTTTGTCCACCCTAACCACAATAAAATGATAATATTTTTTATAAGATTTTAGATATAAGTAGAGGACTCATATGCATGCGATGCATATTTTTGTAATTTTGTTCCAAATAAATAATTAATTATAATTTTTATTATTATTATTTTTAAATATAAAAACTAGTATGTCTAACCACCTTAACTTGGTCAAAACTTCATGAAATTTAATTTTTCTTTTTTAATCTTATAGTATGCAAAGCATAGAATGTGACGCGTGTTTCAGATTGAAAAAATGTGATACCATTTGAAAGCTATAGATATTTTTCAATCAACCTATCAATTAGGACTTTAGTCATAATTCAAATAGGAAATGAATAATAATCATTTATTAAATTCAAATTAAAATATAATTTATATTGGTGGAAAGCCGAGAATCTCCTTTAAAAACCCTTTTCATTTCATCAAATTTGGGTGAAAAAAAGTTGCCAGCCACATACCCTACACATACCCATCATATCACCACTTTTTGGCCCATTATGATCATGCACATACCCACATGATAACTCTAACTTATTCTTAACAATACCCAAACTATCCACAACTATTTTTTCTTTTTTTGACATATGGGTAATGTCAAAAATAAATTATTCTTCAAAAAAGCCACCAAAAATTTGGCCACACTTAGTGTACCAAATAACCTAGATTTTCCTATCTATTCCACTATATGAGAAACTTAGTATACTAAATCAAAATCAATTAAGGGTGATCCCACAATACTAGTTTACAATTCCCTTCACAAAGAAAAATTGCAAATATTATCTAAAGAAAAAAAAATGATTTTTTAGGGGTCCACTCAAAGGGGGGGTTTGCATGAACCCAGAAAGGGGTTCATTCGAACCCCCCCTTGAGCAAAACCCCCTTTCGAGCGAAACCCCCTATGATTTCATCCCCCTTTTTGTATGTCTTTTAATGAAAACAAAGGAAAATTACAAAAAAGGGGGGCTCGAGCGAACCCCCCTTCAAGTGAACCCCCCTTCACTCAAAGGGGTCAAGGGGAGTTCTCTCAAAAGGGGGTTCACTCGAATGCCCCCTTTTTTCCCTTCTCCCTCTCCTCTAGCAATTTTCTGCAAAAAAAATTCTTTCTAAGCTTGGGTTAAAGATAAAAATGGAATCAACTTCACATGCCCAATTGGATGATGGTAGTCATTGGAACGAGCTATCCATCAAATATAATTTTAATATATTTTGGTTTTATTTGTAATTTTTTGTTTAATTAAATATAGGTTTTTCACCAAAAATCAAGCTCTTTGTTCTAGGCACATGTGGAAAAATAGTAGATTATAAAAAAATCTGAAAACAATATTCGTGCTAGGTATTGATGTCCTTGATCTAACAAAAAAAATGAATTTCAACACATACAAAAAAAGTTATGTTGTATATGGTCTGCTTATGTCTAAATTGTAGTCCGTTTGACTTCAAAACTTAATTAAAAAAAATATTCAGTAAAACACTATGAAACCAAATGAACATGTTAGATATCATAGCTACAAAGCTAAATTTGAGTATGTGCAGGATCATCATGGAAAAAATAGGCCCTTAAGTGGCAAAAAATTCAAAAAAATCAGAGTTAGGCAACTTGACGTAAAAATTTGAATATGTTATCTATATTATTTCAAAAATATGTAAGAATAGAATTTGTAGAAAATTGAATGTAGTTTCTAAACTACTAGGTTTATTTTATTTTTAAAATCTATTTGGTGAAAATTTGAAATTTGAATGCAGAGTACTTAAATTTCAGGGAAAAAATAAGAAGTAGGTGTTTGTCGACCACCCTAACCACATTAAAATTATAATATTTTTTTACAATATTTTAGAAATAAGTAGAGGATTCATGTCCGATGTGATGCATATTTTTTTGTAATTTTTTTCCAAGTAAATAATTAATTATGATTTTTTATTACAACTTTTAAAAAATATAAAAATCGTATGTCTAACCACCTTAACTTGGTCAAAACTTCATGAAATTTAAATTTTTTTTTTAATTCTATAGTATGCAAAGAATAGAATGTGATGCATATTTTGGATTCAAAAAATGTGATACCGTTTGAAAGCTATAGATGTTTTTGAATTAGCCTATCAATCAATACTTTAGTTGTAATTTAAATAGAAAATGAATAATAATTATTTATTAAATTCAAAGTAAAGCATAATATATATTGGTGGAAAGCTGAGAATCTCCTTTAAAAACCCTTTTCATTTCATCAATTTTGGGTAAAAAAAAAGTCGTCAGCCACAGACCCTACAAATACCCATCATATTGCCACTTTTTGGCACATCATGATCTTGCACACACCCATTCGAAAAAAATAGAATTTTATCCTTCGTAGAAAAAAGTTATGTTGTTTACGGTGAACATCACTCTTTAAAAATGGTGCTACTGTTAAAAACTATTGTTTGAACCTGAGATGGAAAAATAAATGCAATTTGATTCCAAATTTTTTTAAAATATATATATTTAGAATCTATAGACAAAATGTCACAAATCACTAGTTTGCATCATCTTCAAATTCCTCATGGTTTAGTAGCTATAAGTGTGAAAGTGAATATTTAGTTTTAAAAAATCAGTTCAATGTTTAGTTTGGCCAAAAAGTGTAAACCAATATTGTGGGATCACCCCTAAATGCTTCATGTTTTTCGTCATTATTAACCATTTTATCAAAGTAAAAAAATTGAAACAAAATATCAAATCATGGAAAGATCAAACCTCTTGTAATACTAGAACTTGGGTCTTCTTTTTTGTCGTTGATTATCTATCCTCCTCATCTAGGTTTGAATTTATCAAAACTTATTAATATACAAGAGGATAGGTCCACGTCTTGAATAAAAAATTGGAGTTCTAAAAGAGTGTTGAAGCCTAGTAGATTACCATTGTTTTGAAGGCACATGGTTAAATTGTTGGGTACACAATTTCACACTAGTTTTTAAAGGTGGTTTGATTTCATTCCAAGTTTGATGTTTTAATAATTTGAACACACATCAAAAGGTTTTTATAAAAAAATGAATAAATTGAAGTTGACTATAAGGGTTATATCAACGATACAAATTTAATCTATAAAGTTGTTTAAATTAAATCCACAACTCCCAATTATAATTATTTATATATATTTACTTATTTCTTACATGATTGGTTATTATTTTGCACTCTATGAAATCAATATATTTGTACACACTTTATAACATGAGATTAATATATTTGCAAACTTTACAAGTAGCTGACACTAAATACAAAAATTGAGAGGGAAAAGAATGGGTAAGATTAACATATAAATATACATAAATAAGACTGTAATTAAGAGTAAAAATGTAGCAATCAAAAGAATAGTTTTGAAGCTTAACAAGTTAAACCAAAGTGGTGGAGCTAGGGAAATACCTCCTTTGAAATTCTAACAATTCAATGAAAAAGTGCAACACCTCCAACAAGTGCTTGGAAAGAACAATGCAAACTAGATACAAGACTGAGATAAATTAGAAGTAAAATGAAGAAGGGATAGAAAAGTATATATAAGACTCTCTATCAAAATATTTGTGCATGAAATAGTCATGGGAAGGTGGCAAAAAGAACACTGTGATTTCTAGGGATACATACAAAGGTGGCAAGGAGTATTTAATTGCTTTGGATGCAATCTAAAGCACTCAACCTCCCTAGTCAAGTCTATCTAAATAAGAAATTAATCAATAATCTTTTTTGAGATCAGGTAAGATATCTTTGATTATGTCATTGCCCTTCAAATCATCGCCTTTTTAAATGAGCGCAAAGGCCAATTTCTATCAATATCCGTTCAACGCCACTATTTTGTCCCTCTTTTAAACTTATTTTAAAAAAGTTTTGACAAGTTTGAATTCATGACCAACCTACAAAACTATAGTGGTTATTTATAGTATTAGTATTTCTTGTATAATCGTAATTATTTTTTTATAAAATATTATATGATACATACAATAATATAATAATATGTTGTTCATAACTAATATATATTCATACTCGTCAAAACCAAATACATATCTAAACACAACTATCTTTTATTATTAATAATAATTAATTATCCTAAATATTTTCCATAGCCTTTGCTAATAAATGACAAAAATATTTTATTGATTTATGGTTTGGGAAATTATTAAAAAAACATGTGTACAATCTAACAATACAAAATATATTTCCTTTAATGTGAGGTCCTTCCTTGCTCCAAGCTCAATGTACTATAATTAGATTAATATTTTTTTATTTAGCATCGTAAGCTATTATGTGTCCTAAGAAGGATATTAAACATAACTTGTAGTGTGAAATAAGACACGTATCGAAAGAAAGGGTAAGTGATTTGATGTGCAAGGTAGTTGTTTCCATCTAGTTGAGTTTGATTAATTGGTTTATTCCCTAATTTGAAACCCTCATTAATTTTGATTGCCTACATGCATTGAATTGCTAGAATCTACATTTAAAAAGTGACGAAAAGTTTGTGTCGCTAGAAAAAATAGATGACTATGACAACTATTAAGAAAGCTATGCTAAAAAGTCGTCGATTGAAACAAAAAAAACAATTCTATTGTGACAACTCATGTTTGTTGGGAGCACAAGCAGAAAAAAAAAAAAAGGCAAAATATTCCAATATAAAATGAACGACCAATATCACTTTAATCGTCTTACATCCCTTTTTACATAAACTGAACCATGAATTTATAATTTTAATTCAAATCTTCTTCAAGTACAAAACACCTTCGACGGGAAAACACTCATTGCAAAAAGTGTTGCCTAGCACTAGTACTAATAAGCCAAAAAATAAAAATAAAAATAAACCCATTATTTATTTATCCTCAATTACTCAAATTGAGTGTAGCATTTGACATCATCGTTTACACCGCACGATAGAAATCGGAAAGGACCAATGTGGGTCCCCGTTCACTGACAGCTGTGTGGGGCCATACGTATTCTTACTTTGAATGAAAGAAGCGACAATAACGTATGGGTCGGTGAAATGTGGCGTACGCCAGTTCCGTCTCCATTGTCTTCTACTCGTGAAGACATTTTCATTTTATGTTTTCACCGAACCAAAGAGTTTAATGACGACCGGACTTCTTTCCAGAACAGGCAGTACCCATGTTCTTCACACCCGAGTTTGAAATGCTCTCGAAAAAGCTCAAAACAATGTAGACTCGTTTGGCGTTTCCTAGATGAACATCAAAGTCGCCACGACTTTGCCATTAACAATGAGACACGTCGCATTGAATTGTAGCCGGTCTTTCATGTTATCTTTGAATGGTTTTAGTCCGTATTATTATCGTTTTTCCATAAGTTGGAAATATTCTGAGATAAGTTCATAATAACCTAAATTCTTTAGGTGTTTTATTAGATGAATATTAAAGTGTCACGTTGATTTGTAGTCAGTCTTTTACACTATTTGAATGGTTTTTTTAATTAAGTAATCTGAATTTCTTGTGATAAGCTCGTATTAATGTGAATTCGTTTGATATATTATAGATAAACCTTAAAATTTTCACTACATTTTATATTAACGATAACATAAATCATGAATTTGTTTGACATTTCTATATCAATTTTAAAGTCGCCACGACCTTGACATTGGCAGTGAGAGACTCACACTGAGTTGTAGGGTAACGTCTACCTAGACATCAGGGTTCACATTTGACTGTATTTATTAATTAATTGAAAATAAAAAACACATTGTATTCTGATTTTCAATAAATTAATAAATACGATCAAATGTGCAATTTGATGGTTGAATAGAGTCAGAGTTGTAGTCGGTCTTTCACATTATCTTTATGATCAAGAAAATTAGGAGCCTTAAATCCGAATGAATTTTTCTAACGTTTTCTGCAATGAGAGTTTTTTCTTTTGCTCAATCATTACCAGCAATAATGCCCCGCCCCGCTCTGGCGTTCTTTTGCTGCATTCTCACCTTTTCACCTTTGCTTCTCCACTACACTTCCCTCTCTCAAGATGGCCTAATTCTGCTTAAAATTAAAAAGGTTGATTGGGGGGACACGTATTACACTGAAGCTTTGAGCAATTGGAATGAATCTACCAAGATCTGTGTGCTTGGAATGGAATATTTTGTGATACATTCAACACCGTTACAAAAGTTGATCTCACGGATGCTTTAATTTCTGGCAATTTGACTTCTGCTATATACGGCCTTCCTAATCTCACCGTGTTGATTCTCCAATACAATGAATTCAGCGCTCCCTTCCCCCAGGGCCTCTTGCATTGCAAGTGTTTGCGACAGCTCAATTTGTCGGGAAACCAATTCGCTGGAAGGCTGCCCAATCGTATCTCTGAAATGAGCGAGTTGAGAGAGTTGAACCTGACAAATAATGCTTTCAGCAGTCCCTTCCCACACGGCCTCTTGCATTGCAACCGCTTTCGGAAGCTTGATTTGTCGAACAATGAATTTGCTGGAACACTACCCAATCGTACCTCCGAATTGAGCGAGTTGAGAGAGTTGGACCTGGCATATAATGCTTTCAGTGGTTCCATTCCTCCAGCCTTCGAAATGTTACCAAAGCTTGAAATTCTCTTCCTCAATGACAATAGTTTGAATGGGACGTTCTCTAATTTTGTCGAGTATTTGAAGTCTCTAGTGAGCTTCACAATCGACAATAATCCACTGCTTCCTAGTGTGGTACCCAGAGAGCTTGGCAATTTAAAGCAGCTGCAGACGTTTTCATTATATAACTGTAATCTTGTAGGCAAATTCCCGGATTTCTTGGGCAGTTTAACGCAACTCCAATCGTTGGATATATTGCACAATTATGTCTGGGGCAATATTCCTAGCAGTTTAATGACTCTCTCGAATTTAAGAGAATTGAATCTTAGTGACAACAAATTGTCTGGACGAATTTCGAGCAACATTAACCAACTGAAGTGTTTATCCAGGTTGGATCTTAGCGAGAATGACTTGTCTAGAGGCATTCCTTCCCAATTAGGAATTATATGGGACTTGGTTAAGGTTACTTTAAATTTATCTAACAATCACTTGTTTAGACGCATCCCTAACATTCTAGACTATCCGGCTTACAATGAGAGCTTTCTAAACAACCCGAGGCTATGCGGGGGTCGAAATTTGAACCTACCTTTGTGCTCCTCTCCACATAAGTTGTCACCTTAGAGACTGGCTATCATTCTGGTGGCACCTTTATTCATTGTAGTCATTGCCTTGAGAGCTCCATTTGTGTTTTGTCATTCGTCTCTCTGGAAGCCAATTGGCACACCATTGTGGAAAAAGACGTCATTCATTTCGACAGAAGTGGACGATTCATACATCCTCTGCAATTTGAAGGAGAGTAACATGATTGGATCAGGAAGTGCCGGGAAAGTTTATAAGCTCATTCTGCAAAACGGGCAAGCGGTGGTCGTAAAGAAGATTCGGAACACGGGCAAACCAGGAGGAAATTTTAAGAGAAAAGGTGAACAGGGAAGTGGAGGTGGATATATTGGGACTCATCCGGCATACTAACATCTTAAAGCTTCTCTGTTGCATTTCTAGTGAAGAGTCAGATTTCAAGTTGTTGGTATACGAGTTCATGCCCAATGGTAGCTTGTTCGACTGTCTACACGGTGACCCAGTATCAGAAATGGTCCTGCAATGGCCTATGTGTTATCAAATCGCTCTTGGCACAGCTCGAGGGCTTAGTTATATGCATCATGATTGTTCCCCTCCAATATTGCACAAGGATGTGAAATCTAGCAACATCTTGTTGGACGAGGATTTTAGGGCTAAAATTGCAGATTTTGGCGTATCCAGAGTGCTTGACAAACTGGGCAACTGCTTTTTGAAAAACAGTAAAATATAGAACTTCCTATGTTGTTTTGTTATTCTATTTTTTAAATGTAGTCCCTGCTTCCTAAACCAGCTGATTAAGCCAATACATTTAACTAAAAAAAAAAAAAAGAACCAAGAGCAGAACAGAAAACAATATTTTTCAGGCTCACACAAAATGTTGTCTCATTATTCATACTTAAATAAAATATAGAGATTCCAATACATTGAATGCTGCTGCTAAACATGAAATTACTACCAAAAAATAGAGCATGCAAAGCATGCATTATTCAAAGGAAAAACAGAGACTCAAAATAGACTAAACATCAAAAACAGCCATTGCATGTAACATGCATTATTCCATCTGGCGAAGACTGACAGAAAACAGTAGAAGAAGACCAAGAATAGAAGAAATGAATGGAGCAGCGCAGTATCAATTGTCAACATACTCCCTCTTGATGCTGAGAGGGCTAACAATCTGATCTTTGAGTGTCAAAAACTGATCTTTTGTAATTGCTTTGGTGAAGATGTCTACTAACTGTTCTTTTGTCCTAATGTATTTCAATTCTACTACCTTTTTCTACACCAAATCTCTAATAAAATGGTGTTTTAAATCAAAATGCTTTGTCTTGTTGTGATGAACAGGATTCTTGGCTAATTTAATGACACTAATGTTGTCACAAAAAATCACTGTAGGTTGAACTTGTATCTCTCCAACTTCTTCAAGAAGTTTTCTAAGCCATAATGCTTGTGTATCTATTGAAGTGACTGCAACATACTCTGCTTTTGTGGAAGAGAGGGCAACAATACTTTTCTTCTCTGAACTCCAAGTAATTAAACCAGAACCCAAAGGAAAGCAATTACCAGATGTAGACTTTCGGTCATCCAAACTACCTCCCCAATCTGAATCACTAAAGCCAACACTTGATTGAACTTTTTAGAAGAGTAGTAATGGATATCAAAATTCAAATTGCCTTTCACATACCTCAAAATTATTTTGGCTACCTTCATGTGTATTTTTGATGGATTTGTCATGTACCTTGAAACAAGTGAAATTGAATATGCAATATCAGGCTTTGTGTGGGTTAGAAACATCAAACTCCCAACAATACTTTTGTAAGTAGTCTCACCAACAATTTCAGTACCATCATATCTACACAACACAACTCCATGAGCACTTGGAGTGGAGTATGGTTTACAATCAACCATGTCAAAAAATTTCAACATATCTAAGTTTGCATATTTGGTTTGGCAAATGAAAATTTTATTCTTACGTTGATAAACCTCCATTCCTAGAAAATATTCCATGAGACCAAGATCTTTCATCTCAAATTCTTTCATCATAGTGATTTTGAACTCATCTTTCATGTCTTAGAATTGCTACCCATATACAACAAATCATCAACACACAAACTTACAATAAGAATATCATTACCTTCTTATTTGTAGTAAAGGGTAGGTTCACTCTTACTTCTTTGAAAGTCATTCTCTTGAAAATATCCATCAATCCTAGCATACCATGCTCATGGTGCTTGCTTGAGGCCATACAAAGCCTTCTTCAACTTGTAGACTTGATCTTCTTTTCCTTGCACTTCAAAACCTTGTGGTTGCTCCACATACACTTCCTCTTCTAAGTACACATTCAAAAAGGCACTTTTCACATCCATATGATGTATGCTCCAATTCTTTTGAGTTGCTAATGAAATCAACATTCTAATGGTCTCTTGTCTTGCAACTGGTGCAAATGCCTCTTCATAATCAATCCCATATTTCTGGGTATAGCCTTTGGTAATCAATCTTGCCTTATGCCTTTCAATATTCCCATCACTATTAAACTTGGTCTTGAAGACCCATTTGGTGCCAATCTTCTTCTTATCATGTGGAAGCTCTGTAAGCTTCCAAGTGTCATTTCTATGAATGGAATCCATCTCTTCTTTCATTGCTTGCACCCAAAACTCATTAGTACTTGCATCTTCAAAACATGATGGTTCAAAATCAGCCTTGGAAAGTAAAGCAAAATTAACTTTCTCACCTATTAGATTTTCTTCATGTGCTTGATTTGCACTCCTTTAATAAATATCTCTCAAACTTCTTACCTTTCTTCTAGAACTTAGAGTTGAACCTGGACTTGCAATTGGAATTGAACAACTAGAGGAGGTGCTACTTGATAGATTTGTAGTACTTGGAACAAAAACATTAGTGGGTTTCTCATGATCAATATCAATAATAACATCATTCAAAACAGATTTTGGTTTTTCCATATGGCCATTTTGATGACCATAAACTCCCCCTTCATCAAAAATCACATCTCTTGACATAATAAGCCTATTAGTGAGAGGATTATAAAATCTATAAGCCTTACTTTCCTCACTATATCCAACAAAAATACATGACTCACTTTTTGCATCTAACTTTTGTTTATTCTAATCAGGTACATGGACATAAGCCAAACAACCAAAAACTCTAAAATGATTAACATTAGGCTTTTTCTCATACCATGCTTCATAAGGAGTCATCTTCTCAAGTGCACTAGTGGGACTTAGATTAAGAATGTACATGGTTGTAGCAACTGATTCACCCCAAAAAGAATTGCTTAATCCCTTGGATTGTAACATGCTCCTTGCCATTTCTACCACTGTTCGGTTTTTTCTTTTAGCTACTCCATTCCGTTGAGGTGTGTAGTAAGTGGTGAGTTGCCTCCTGATGCCATTCATATCACAGTAATCTTGAAAAGATCTTGAACATAATTCTCCTCCATGATCAGTCCTTAAACATTTGATTTTGCACCCTTTCTCATTTTCCACAAGTGCTTTAAACCTCTTGAATGTATCAAGGGATTTATCTTTGGCCTTCAAAAAATACACCCAACATTTTTCGTGAGTAATCATCTATAAAAGTGATAAAATATGATGACTTACCCAAACTCTTTGTTTGCATAGGACCACAAATATCAAAATAAACAAGTTGAAGGGGATGATGGGCCCTCCATGCATTGACTTTTGAAAATTTCTCCCTTGGCTTTCCTTTAGCACATCCTTCATAAACCTCCTAGTGCTCTTCAACCTTAGGTAAATCAGAAACTAACGCATTTGATGTGAGAATCATCAAACTGTGAAAATTTAAATGTCCATACTTGAGATGACATAACCAACTGATATCCTCATATGCCATATTGGCAAGGTTGTTGTTATTTTCACCAAATTTAAAAGGGAATGTTCTATTCTTTGTCATAGGCATAACAGTCACAACCCTATTGCCTTGATGCTTATCATAAATTGTACATTTCTTATTCTCAAAAACAACTTTATAGTTCTTCTCACATAGTTGTCTAACACTTAAAAAATTATGTTTTAACCGTGGAGTGAAATAAATATTATTGACACTCTTTATACCTTCTTTTGTGTGGACTTCCATAGCTCCTTTTGCAGCAACAACCAAATATTTGTCATCATTAAGCTGAATCTTGGACTTGAAACCCTCATCCTTTGTTGAAAACAAGCTCTCATTCCATTTCATATGGTTAGAGCATCCAAAATCTAGATACCAAAATTCTTTACTACTAGTTTCACCTTTAGAGTAAGATAAAAATAAATGATCTGGAGGATTTTCATCATTTTCTTTAGCATAATTAACACTTTTACCTTCTTTTAACCTGCATTCTCTTTCAAAGTGACCATACTTATTACAATGGTAACATTGAACATTTCTCTTATCAAAATAACCTCTACCTCATCCTCTAGAACCACCTCTTCCTCTTAAGCCACCTCTGCCTCTATTTCCTTTTGCATGATTTTGATTTTGGCCTTTACCTTGGCCTTCATTGTTTTTGATGTTGTTGCTGGCATCCTCTTTCTTTGTGATTTACAATTTGGATGAAAAGGATATCACATCACTTTCTCCAAATGAATCTTTCAATCTCTCTTCATGAGACATAAGACATCCAACCAAATGATGAAACTAAAAGGTTGTAAAAGTTTTGCTTTCTTCTATGATAATGACAACATGGTTCCACTTTGGGGTGAGAGTCTACAATACCTTTTTGATCATAACCTCACTGCTCACAATTTCTCCAAGTGTGGGCATCGTGTTGACCACATCTTTAACTCTCACACAATAATCACTTACTTTCTCAGATTCTTGCATTTTCAAAATTTCAAAGTCTCTTTTTAAAGTTTGCAACTTAACTACTTTTATCTTATCACTTCCTTGGTAAGCTTCCTTTAAAATCTTCTAGGCATCTTCTGCTGCCTTTGCACCTGCAATCTTTGGAAATAAACTTTTATCAAGAGCCATTTGAATATGAAACAAAGCTTGAGAATTCTTCTTCTTAGCCTCCTTTCTAGTTGTTCTTTCATTGGTTGTAAGAGTAATCCAGTCTGTTGGTTCTACATAACCTGTTTCTACAATCTCCCACAAATCTTTTCCTTTCAAAAAAGTCATCATCTTGATGCACCAATATTTATAATCACTTCCATTGAATTCAGGAATTGGCAATGAATTAAAACCATACATGATTACCAAAACAAAATTAACCTGCTCTGATACCAAATGTAGAATCTAAAATAGGCCTTGCTTCCTAAACCAGCTGATTAAGCCAATATATTTAACTCAGAAAAAAAAAAAGAATAGAACAAAGAGCAGAACAAAAACAATATTTTTTAGGCTCACGCAAAATGTTGTCTCATTATTCATACTTAAATAAAATACAAAGATTCCAATACATTGAATGCTACTGCTAAATTTGAAATTACTACCAAAAAACAGAACATGCAAAGCATGCATTATTCAAAGGAAGAATAAAGACTCAAAATAGACTAAACATCAAAAACAGCTATTGCATGTAACATGCATTATTCCAACTGGCTAAGACCGACAGAAAACAGTAGAAGAAGACCAAGAATAGAAGAAACGAATGGAGAAGCGCAGCATCAATTGTCAACAACCACGAGTATATGGCATCTGGTTATGTCGGTTCGCACGGATATATAGCCCCAGGTTCGATTTTACATCTACCCACAATTATCTAATATGTTTAAGTTTCAATTTCTTGTCAATGGTTTAGCGTCATAACATTATAACTTTTACGCGCAAAGTACGGCTATAGATTTAAAGTGAGCGAGAAAAGTGACATTTACAGTTTCGGAGTGGTGGTGTTGGAGCTGGTGAGTGGTATGAAAGCTACGAATGAGGAATATGGCAAAGGAGTGGAGTTAGTGGAGTGGATCCACAACACAATAGGAATGGGCAGGGGAGAGGCCGGAGTGTTGGATAGCCGAATACAGGAAGAAAGCAGCATCGAACAAATGTTGTGGGTGTTGCGGCTGGGTCTGATATGCACAGGTAAGGACCCCAAATGCCAGCCTTCCATGACAGTGGTGGAGATGTTGGAATAATTAGTTGCTATCATTGGTAAACTAGACCAAATAATTTGTTCAATCTTTGATTATGTTATGGTAAAAAATTTATATGGTCTTGTTTCAGTTAATAAATTTTTGATCTCTAACAAATAATGATTAATGAATTTTTATTTCTGTATACCTTTATTTTATATAGAACAAATCATTTGAATAAAATGTACAGTTTTTTCATTTATTTAATTTGTTTATCTCATCTGTCTACCTTCCCTGACATTTTCTATGCAGGCGAGGAGGAGTCTCTAGGCAGCTGCTAATTTCTCCACTACCACACTACTTTTTGAGAGCGACAATGAAGCGGATAACTAAGATTTTAAGACTGAAAATCCTCCACGTCACGTACACGAAATAATGTATAGCTTAATTTACATTTGTCAAGATCATTCTCATTAATCTAATAATATACTTTGAATTTCAATTTATTATGTAATATATATCAATATTAAGTATTAGAATGAGACTATTTTGTTTGGACATTTCTTATCAAAATATTTATCTATTATCATAAGTCCTAAGATATTTATGTCTTGTAACTTTTTTTTTTTAATTTTATAAAGAAGCTCAACTAATTAAAGTAAAAAAAGTTTAATTAACTTGCTCACATATATTATATTAATGGCATTCAAAATTTAAACATGAGACTCCCCTTAAAATTTTTAAACAAATTAATCCCTTATCTTTGATAAAAGTCACATTTATGTTTGGATTTGTTGAAGAATCTCATAGGCCATGAATTCCTAATATTCTCATCTAATTGCATCCTTGTGTCTAAAATACAAAGTTCTATGTATCTGAGTTTTGTTTAACCCTAATACCAACTACATTGATAAAGAGGATGTACTCAATAAATATAGATCCTCATACAAGATTTTTTGCAGCATATACCTATCAATTTCACAATGTTATAACAGACCATTAATTTTAAGTAAACATGATTCATCTTAATATTTAGTGAGAGGTGATTATGGCTTGTCTAGATATGACCACTTCTATCTCAATTTGTTGAGTTTTAGATCTAAAGAATATATTTCATTCAATTATGAGTATTCATGCTAACACTAGTAACAAATTTAAAGTCACAACTAATAGTGATATAGTATTAAAAATATTGGACATTAAATCAATAAATGCTAGATCACAACTATTAGAGCATGCTCAACTATTGGGTCTTTTCCCCTAATGTCTATGATTTCTTTCCTTTATCCAACCATAACTCAATTCACGTTGATCATCCCTTCGTTGTCTCAAACTTTCCAATCCTAATAGCCCTTGCTTCTTTATTATCCATACACTTTCTTCATTTTTTATTCATTGTTTGTACGTTATATGTACAATTTCTTTCCTTGACCCATTCTTAGCATTAATGACAAACATCATTCCTTTAGAGTTGAATGTGATACAACCATTGTGGGAATGTATCATGCAAAAGATGATTATTTGATGTGTTAATGAATGCTAGATGTATAATCACATATTTTGATATGCATTATTATGAATATGAGGGATAATTTCATTGTTGATGATTTAATAAAAATATCATAACTATGAGAAGGTCTTACTTATTTTGACAAAAAAGAAATGTGAAGAAGGTAAAATAGATAAAAATGCATAAAAGAAATAACATAAAGACATCATAACTTCATTGTCTCCCTCCTCATGGATTGAGCTCACAGATGCACCCTAGTCTTGCAAATTTTCTCAAGTGTTGTTGATGGTTGATGTGTTTGCTTAATATTTGGGAAGAATGATGGTATGATAAAGATGGCTTTAGTGGATATTTGGGAAGCATAAGAATATGGTGAATTATTTTATGAAGAATGAGAGCCAATGCCTCATTATATAGAATTTGATGAGATGAACCAAGGGTTAGGATGCATTGGTGATGAAAGGCTAGGATTTAATGAGAGATAGGGTTTGGATAAAGGTTGGGTATAGGTTCAGCCTTGTGACAAGTGAAATGGATGAAAGAGGGAGGTTTTCTCACGAATGTGTGAGCACACATTGGGAAGAGATAGTGGGATTATGTAAGAGGATAGTGGATTTGTGTAAGAGATGGGATGAGTAGGCTTAAGAAACTTGCCACTTGGTTGCAAGTTTGAGGGAAGTGGGGGAATTTAAATTAAAAAGAAATGTTAATAAGGATTAGGGATGAGAGTTAGATAAATTAATCAAGGATTAATTGATTTAATGAGTATGAGTTGAGTTAATAAACCATGGATTTATTAACTTGAGTGGAGTTAAAAGTTGGAGAATGAGCTAGGATGGGATTAAATAATAGGAAAATGGTAATGGAGTTTAATCATCCTAAATACATTAAAATTAATTAAGCACATATTAATTTATTTATTTAGCTTTGTGTCCAAATCCATAGCATGTATAGAAATAACCACTAAAGTATTGAATCATTCTACCATTGTTGTATCTATTCATCATCTAATTTTAGCATTCATTTTCTCTATGTCCAAATTTCTTGCATGTAAAGCATTGTCTAGTAAAAGATGAATGTTCATTATGATTCATTTTGCTTCTGCATTCCACAACTCTATGTCCAGATGTAAAATAATAAAAACCATTAAAAGATTGGTACCTCTGAGCATTTGATTGTCTCAAAAGGGGTTCTTCTAGCATTGCTTCTCTAATTCTGAAACTTTCCATAGTTCCTCTTGCCTTCAATTTTTCTATGTTCACTAATCTTCTTTGCATTACATGGTTGATATGCTCTAGATCTTTCTCCTATTTCAAGTCCCAAACCACCTTTATCTTTAGATGCTTTCTGTCCAACAATCAACTCATCAAGCATTGTAGAACTTAATATTTTGCTCATGAATTCTTGTTCTTTCCAAGTCTGATATCATATTTACCACTTCTTGTTTAAGTTTAGTGCACTCATCAATCTTAATTTGTACATTACATTTAGAAATTCCTCAATTATTTTCCTTTGTTCCACTTGTACTTTTAGTTTGGTGATGTCTTCATTTGCTTTCTTCAATTGTTCATTAACTTCTCTATGTCTTTCTTTGAACTTCTTGATTTTCTCTCTTAGTTTTCTAATGCATTCATTTGCCTCTTTTAATATTCCTTTCTAAGATTTCCAAATTCTCATTTTTAATTTTGTTAAGTCGGATTCAAGTTCCACTTTGAGTTCTTCATCTTTTTCTAGTATGCAATCTTCTTTTGTGTATTCAAGCGCAATTTCTTTTTTGGAGTAGGGTACTTTCTATCAGCCATATGTTCAAACTCCAAGATCTTCCTGAAGTGATCAAGCTTCTTCCAAGGAACCAAGCTCTAATACCAATTTTTGAACACTCGAAATATTAAGAGGGGAGGTTAATGAGTATTCCTCTATACAAACTAAACATAACCCATCCAATTAATTGAATATAAATAAATACAATTAGGAATGAAAGCATGAATACAACCAAAAAATAACATGACACATGAACACTAGTATTTTTATGTGGAAAAACCAAAAGGGAAAAACCACAGTGAGGGTTAGCTCTCACACTATATTATAAGGCTCACTACTAGAAAAGACTGTCTAGAAAAAGGCTCACAACCCACTGAGAAACAACAAACAAGGGTTGGAAACACCACATATTTGAATTGATACAATAACATCTATCATATGTGGGTATGTGCAGGATCATCATGGAAAAAATAGGCCCTTAAATGGCAAAAAATTCACAAAAATCAGTGTTAGGCAACTTGACGTAAAAAATTGAATAAGTTATCTATATTATTTCAAAAATATGTAAAAATAGAATCTGTAGAAAATTGAATGTAGTTTCTAAACTACTAGGTTTATTTTAAAATAAATAAAATCTATTTGGTGAAAATTTGAAATTTCAATGCAGTACTTAAATTTTAGGGAAAAATAAGAAGTAGGTGTGTCCACCCTAACCATAATAAAATGATAATATTTTTATAATATTTTATATATAAGTAGGACTCATGTCTGGATGTGATGCATATTTTTTATAATTTTTTCCAAGTAAATAATTAATTATGAATTTTTATTACAACTTTTAAAAAATAAACACTGTATGTTTGACCACCTTAACTTGATCAAAAATTCATTAAATTTAATTTTTTTTAAAAATCCTATAGTATGTGAAGCATATAATGTGACACATGTTTCAGATTCAAAAAATGTGATACCATTTGAAAGTTAGAGATGTTTTTCAATCATCCTATCCATTAGGACTTTAGTCATAATTCTAATAGAAAATGAATACTAATTATTTATTAAATTAAAATTAAAGAATAATTTACATTAGTGAAAAGCTGAGAATTTCCTCTAAAAACCCTTTTCGTTTCATCAATTTTGAGTTAAAAAAAAGTCATCAACCACATACCCTACAAATACCCATAATATTGCCACTTTTTGGCCCATCATGATCCTGCACATACCCATGCTAGATTATAGTTCCATTGAAGTACAAAAGATATTCACACTTGTTTGAATTAGTACTCTACTGTATTCATGATTGTTCAATATTGCATCACACACATGTAGGTGAATCACCATACATGTCATGAATCACATAAATTTTTCTTTGCTTCACCACATTCACATATCATATATTCTTTCCACACACTACCATTTTTTCTCACTTTCTCTACCACCACAAAACATTGGTGTTGATCTCATATATATATATATATCCACATAGGGTCTAACTTCAATTAGGTCGGCCTAATTAGAAGTAACACACAAAATTAAACATGTCATCCTCAAGGAATTTTATCCACACTTAGCACTTAAATTCAAAATTCAATTTTCATCAAGATAGGTCGGAATGGACCTACTATAAGTCCCACATAAGATAGAGTTACTTGCATATCCTCCACAAAACATCAAACATCTTAGCTTGGCCCAAAATAGACCTAAACACAAATTTTTCAAGTGTACATGTATGGAAATCGTCAATTGTGCTACCTTAAAGCTCAATCTCCTTTCAAATTACCATTCAAGCCACATTTATTAGTTTACCTTCATCATCAAAAAACAAAATAATTATTCATAAAGAAGTATGGAATCTCCTTCACTGGTACACTATACAAAAGATAACTTAAATATATAGAGCTACACATGTTGTTATTCATATCTTTTTGGAAACTTTAGATAATGTCACAAAAACTTGAATGCTGCTCCATCTAATGAACTCAAAATTGTAGTTATGATCATATAAGATTATACCATCATGGAATGAAGTGTGAACCCAAAAATTGGCACACTGAACCACAAAACTGTCAAAGGAAATACTTATCTAATTCTTGATAAATCACACTTTCTGGATTAGCTTGCACTGTGTATAAGTTAACAAGAATATTTCCACACTATTCTTGGATGATCGTAACAATGTTGACATCAATGACAACACTAGATCAAACAATTTATATACACTTCAAACTCATGTTTCCAAACTACATCATCAACGATAGACTTCCAACTTCCAACAATATGAGCATCTTGGGTTCATTAAGACCTATCTTGGAGATTTGCAAGTTATCTCTTTTTTGTGTGGATTTATCTTTCCATATTTTGAGGCCGAACTTCATGTGTGTTCATTCATTGGGATTATGAAACCTTATGGACAACTCAGACCTTTATTTGAGCTTGAGGAGCATATTTATAATCATATGTAATCATTTAAGATTCATTTAGTTATCAGTTAGTTATTCATGATCAAATAGATTCAGTGTATTTTTGCAATAACCCTTTGGGGCATGTATTAAGGCTTGTTGGCTAGTTGTAATGTTGAATACCCTTGTGGTAGGATAGTGAGCCTTGGATATTCACCCTTGAGGCCTATGTTGCATGTAAGATTGTTAATTCAATAAAGTTTCATGTTCAAATACTAGTTTTTTGTGTTATTTCCACTATGTTGACTCTTTGTTGCATGGTTTGAACTATTTCTTCTAGAACCCTCCCATAGTGGTTGCACTAGGCTGGTATTGCTAAAATGTAGGGGCTAGTTTCCCCCATTATCAGTCCAATTATTCAATAATTTTTAAAATTTTGAGTCAAAGCATTCTTCCTATTATGAGTGAATGTGACCAAAAGTGAAAACCATTAAATTTATGGCCTTCACAGGCTTGATGTAATCTTGGTCCTACCTCTATTTTTACTTTTTTGTATTGTTTTGTAGGTACCAAATATGGTTGTAGAAATGGTTTTTATTGCAAACAACACATCTGATATTCAAGATGAAGTCTTAGCTCACAGGTTAAGCCTCATATCTATTAAAACATATCCAAGGAAAATTGAAATACAAAGAAGGTATGTTATCCAATAGATTATTTGTAAAGAATCAAATGTCATTTTATCTCATGGATTAGAAGCAATAGTTTTATTGCTTCTTAGTGCTATATTTTGGATGGAAGTTTCTTAGTTAAGGTCTTTTTATTCATATTATTGACTTTACAGAAGGCGATCCCACCAATGAGAAGAATACAATTATTTTCAAGCTAGATGTTACCTATAAGAAGCAACTTGGTAATGTTGTCAATGCAATAGGTAAAGGTCTTAGTTTGGTAGATGATAATGATATTTTTTATTCTATTCAAGTGATTTCATAAGAAATTAAAGATAATCTTTGATTAAAGTCATTAATAAAACTAGTTGCTGAAAATTCTTGTAACATGACGTTTCTATTGTTATTTTGTGCTTTCCATTTCAATGCAATAAAGTTAGAACAACTAAAGTGGCTACTCAAAGGAAGTGAGTTTGAAAAGCCTTCTACAAACCCATCTTTGAAGGAAAAAACTTATATGTCCTTCAACTATATTCAAGATTCCCTTCCAAAATTTTCCAACAATTCAATTGGTTCAAAATATCCAGATATAATTATTTCAAAGCTATGGCCAAGTCAAGTAAGGTTTTATTGCATTCTTTTTTATGTATTTCACAACTTAGAAAGTTTGATATCTAAATCAAGTATGCTAAAACATGGTTTGGGAATTATTCATTTGGGATCGTTGAGGAAAAAAATTATAATTACATTTTCTTGTTGATTTCATGTAAATTTTTTTAGTTAGACATGCCAAGGATTTCATTTTTATTTACTATTTCAATTTTAGGAGGTAGAGGACTTTCCCTGGCTTAGACACCATTACATGGGGAATCTACTTTTTTCAAATGTACCTAGGGCTTGCAACTGACCAATTATTTTTAATTTGACTGGTTCAAAATGGGGATGATAGATACTAAGCACACAAACACTTTTATAATAGCAAGAAAAAAATATATTGTGAAACTCGAATCAATTCCTTCATTTAACAAATAACAACACAATTGTTTTAGAATAAAAAAATACATCAATTTGTTCGTGTACATGTTTCTTAAAAAATTCATTGAAACCATTGCAAGTGACTTTAAACCTCAAGATTCTAAAAAAATTATGTCTTTATGTCAACAATGCTGAGGAGAAAAATGTGTAGAGTTTGCAGGAATAATATTACGAAGCCCTAACAAAGTAATTTTTTTGTAAAATAAGATGAACAAATTTTGATCTACATACAAATAAAAACACAATTGTTTTAGAATCAAATAAAGCTTAAGAAAAAATGAGTTGGCCATGTACAGATTACCAAAAAACCCATAATGAAACCAGGGCAAGTGACTTACCTCAAGATTTTGTAGAAATTGTGTCTTTTTTTTCAATGATGCCAAGGAAGAAAATGTGTAGAGCTTGCAAGAAGAATATTATGAAGCCCTATTGAAGCAAATATTTTATTACAAAGAATATTACAAAGCCCTAACTATCATCCACCTATGGATTGACATAAGAAGTATAGACTATCAAATCAAGGGGGCAAGAGTAAATACATGACTACAATTTGAGACAATGATATTTACATTGACATCCTCTAAATGAAAATATTAAATGCAAGTCAAATTTTCTTTTCAAGTGTGAGGTGAGGAATGTTTCAACTACACGAAATTCTTTTCAAGTGTGAGATATACTACAAGTTGCAATGTGATAGAGTACTTGCAACCCCCTCTCAACCTGACGACTCGAACAGTGAGGATCGCTCACATCATCTTGCATGCCCCCTTTGCAATTTGAGGTCGTCAATAGACAAAAGAAGGTTGGAAAACCTCAATGAGGGAATGCCTTTGGCATAATTAGATTAATATTTAGTTATTTAGCATCTTAAAAGTGTTGTTATATGTCCTAAGCAAGATATTAAACATAACTTATAGTGTGAAATAAGATGCGTACCAAAAGAAAGGGTAGTGATTTTGATGTGCGAGGTAACTTGTTTCCATCTAGTTGATTTTGATTAATTGGTTTATTCACTATTTTGAATCCCTCTTTAATTTTGACTGCCTACATGCATTGAATTGTTGGAATCCTCATTTAAAAAACCGTGAAAAAAATCGCATTGTTGGAAGAAACACGTGACTATGACAACTATCAATAAAGTCATGTTGTAAAGTCGGAGGTTGAAACAAAAAACATTTATTTTATGACAATTCATGTTTGTTGCAAGCAGAAGTAGGAAAAAATTGTTAATGAAGAATGCAAAGTTCAGACGACAAATAATTTCAACATAAAAATGAATGTTCAATATCATTTTAATTGTCTTACATCCCCTTTTACATAAACTAAGCTGTTGATTTAAAATTTTAACTCGATCTTCTTCATATGAAGGAGGTCTTCAACATGATAACAAGAAAAATTACAAATACTCAATAATAGTGCCTAATGCAAGTACTAATAAGCAAAAATGTGAAGCTATCGTTTATCCAATAACAAGAAAAATTACAAATACTCAATAATAGTGCCTAACGCGAGTACTAATAAGCACAAATGTGAACCTATCGTTTATCCTCAATGACTCAAATTGAGTGTAGCATTTTACATCTTTACACCGCACAATAGAGATCGGAAAGGGCCAAGATGGGCCCACACTCACTGAGAGCTGTGTGGGGGCCTATAATCTCTTTCTTTGAATGAAAGAAGCGACAACAATGTATGGGTCAGTGGTGACATATGGCGTAGGCCAGTTTCGTCTTTCATTGTCTTCTACTCTTCTTGTTCCATTTTCAATTATGTTTTCACCGAACCAAAGACTTTAACGACCACTGGACTTCTTTCCAACACATGGCAGTACCAGTGTTCCTCCCACTTAAGTTTGAAATATTCTCGAAAAAAGCACATCGAAAAAAGCACATCACAATGTAGACACGTTTGGCGTTTTCTAGATGAACTTTAAAGTTGCCACTACTTTGCCATAACAATGAGACACGCCGCAGTGAATTGTAGACGGTCTTTCGCGTTATCTTTGAATGGTTTTATTTTAGTCCGTATTATTATGGGGCCATCTCCTCAAAGTTCGAAATATTTCCCAGATAAGCTCATAACAACCTAGATGTTTTAGATGAATATTGAAGACTGAAGTTGTCACATTGACTTGTAATCAGTTTTTCACACTATTTGTATGGTTTATATCAAGTAATCTGTATTTCTTGAGATAAACAAATAATAATATATATTCCTTTGATATTTTTTTAAGATAAACTTTAAAGTTTTCACAACTTTAACATTAACAATAAGAAACATTACATTGAATTATAATTAATCTTTCACACTTTAATGGTTTTTTTTATCCAAATAACCCTATCACTATCCAATTCTCTCCCCTAAATTTAAAATATTCTTTAAACTAGCATTTCTATATTTAGAAAAATCTATACAATATGCCGAGATATATCCTTCTCGAGGTACCTATTTTAAATTAAATTTGCACCATATAAATACAATAGGGAAGGATAACACATAATTTGCAAACATTTGTCAAATAATATTTCAAAGATACTTTCAGTTAGCTAAACATTTGTGCATTGGTAACTATCCATTATCACTATCATGAAGAATATTTCAAACTTTAATTGTCAGATTGGACTTAACGACATGCAATGTAGGTATCCCATAGTGTGCATGTAACAACCTAAATGATGACATGACCGAATGCACCGTGAATATGATGGAGTAGTTGAAATTTAAAGTAGCAAGCAACCATTCCTCAAGTGGTCCTGTGCGATAACTAATCTGTGATTGCCTGTTAAGAAATATCATAAATTTCATACTAAGCTCATCACATAGAGTGTGTTTTTTAATGGTCACTATTGGCTTAATAGTGACCTTTCAAATGCATCCTGCAAGGTAAAGATCTCGAACCTCATGGTATAGACAAACTGACCAGTCACAAAAATCTACAATTTCAATTTGAAGATTGTTAAATTTTACATAGAAGTTCATTTTCACCTTGATTCGTAGAGAAAGTTAAAGTACATACCATAATTATCAAATTTATTTTGACTAGTTTTTGTTCCATTATTGTTAATTTTGTTAACCATCTTCTCTCTCAACTAATAACAGAAAATCAACTCCTCTATATGAAGGAGGACATTGAATGGAAGACACAAGTGATACTTCGACAACCAAATGGATACCCATGATGTATGCACATTATGTGACATCTTCCTTACCTGTAGGAAAATCATTATTTTCTTTGACAATAGTATTAAATTGGAAAGAATATATATTTTCCAACTAATGAGAAAATTGCATATAAGAGAGTAAACGTTAAGCAAATTGATGATATCAAAGAAACTCAAAATATAGTAAATTCAAGTACTAAAAATTTATTGAATATGTGAGAAGCATATGAAACATACCAATTTTTTAAATTATGTGGTGAAATATGAAGAATCCACATGGGTACCAAATGAATTTTAGATTTACTACAACTCATTAGAAACATTTGAAAAGTGTCATAATTGTGTTGCATTAGTAATATGTATTTGTGTAATTTTCAATGCATTAAGCATAGAAGAATTGAAAGTAGCATAAAACTAAAACTCATATAAATATATTACATTTAGAATTTTGAGTATACTCATTGAAACAAAATTGAAGAAAATATATTGCATCAATTATCTTCTAAAAATTTTCAGTCTAATTTCTTCAACCTTTCTCTTGGAAAGTTGTCTACCCTTTTTCATTTTCTCATAACGGTCATGTGAATGGTGGCATAATTCTTAGGCCGTCTAGAGACTTTACATGAGATATGGTGACAAATGTCAATCGTATTCTTTCTCTTGGTCCAATATCAATAGTGGCTTTTGAAAGAGTCAAACCCTATGATTTGTAAATTATCAATTCCCAAGCCAATCTTAATGTCATTTGGATTGTCCTCTCCCTTTGTCTTGCTATAATTGGAATTGTATTTGGATTACAGTCATTAAATGATATTCCTGAATAGCTATCAAAATCAACCATTACATATGTTGGTGGTTCTAGTGGACCACTTCCAGGTTTGTATATAATCTTTCGAATATATCCTAGAGCTCCATTTACAAGACCTGCTTGTATCCCAAGATTTGAAGTAAACATTACCCTAACATCCTTACTAATCAATAATTATAGGTCAAGCTCATCATTTGAGCATCCTTCTACTGCATTAATACTCCTTGATTTTGTTGCAACACTACGTGCAACAGGATGCTTCAATGAGTATAGATTTTTTTTGTTATGGTTATGAACATTATCATTTGTTGAGAACAAATGAACACCATTGTCAAACTCCTCATTGCTTGCTACATCAATGGTAATAGCGGTCCTTGTCATAAGCAATCTCCAATCATTAATTGTTGGGTTTTTATCTCTAAGATTTGTCAAAAGTTGACAAAATATTTGTCGGTAGATGTTTTCTCCATCTTGTCTAAATACTTTACCTAAAGTAACCACAATTTTGAATTCTTCCCATTGAAAATTAGCTCTTCTATTGCTTTCATGTGTTGGTCTATCATTAATAGGAGGAAACTAACCCAAATCTCCAAGAAAAATCACAGATATACTTGAAAGATAAACAATGAAACTTTTGATTAGTACTATATACCTTCATATCTATAGAAATTTCATAATGTGAATTATTTGTATTAGAATATAAAATAGTCATTTTTGTTAATCATAATCATGTGTATACCTGTAAAGTTAATGTTTGCATTTTGTGGGAATGTTTGTCAAAGTTGAGAATCTATATTCTCTAGCATGTTTTCACCAATGAAGCTCATTTCATCAATCAAAATGTACTTGATGTGTGCTATCTCTTCTTGAAAGCTTGTTAGTCTTGCTCCTAGTTGAGAAAAATTTCTTATTTGGATTCTCAATTTTGAATGCATTGTGGATGCTCCTATGTTGAATGTTGCAACTCCACTTGGTGCAAGTAATAGAAGGGGAGAACAACCTGAAATCACTGCATTTTGAAGAGCTTGACTAATATCACCAATTAGATGTGACTTTCCTGTTCCTACCATTCCTTGAATTATCATCAACAAGAGTGATGGATTCTAATTATTATGGTAGTGTGTCATAATTATGTTGAGTGTCTTTCTCTGTTTATCACTAAGGTGCATAGTCTATACATTATGGTAGGTCATCATTTATGAGACAACCATGATCTGTAATGTTGCTTATGAAATTCATTGCTTGATTTGTGTACGCTTCACATTGGTATTCATTACACCAGTTTATTTGTCTATCAACATCTCTTCTACCCAACATATCTATTTCAGAAAATTTGATATTCTGACTGTTATGTAGTTTGGATATTATTTCCCATTCATGTTCTAGAATATTTTGTTGAATAGCTTCATTGTCTTCAATTTCATAATCACTCATGTTTTCAATATTTTCTATAGTTTCTCTTCACTCCACGTGCCAAGGGTTATAGCGAAATTACTCCCAATTTGCTATTATAGAGTCATTATCATGACCAATATCTCTTTCCAAATCATGAAATGGTTTGTACAATAATAACTCTGAGAAGCAAAAGTTAATCCATTTTTCTGACTCATGTGGAGGAATGGATAAAAACCTACCTCTAGAAATACTCTGATAATATCAACTATTTGTCTTGGCTCCCATTTGTTATTTCTTCTTCTTTTAGGATTATATATCCATGATTTTGTTGCATCAATGAGTTTGACAACTTCCATAGAAAAAGACCTTATTTTATATCCATCGATGAAACTTTTTGACTGTTCTTCATTTTTCTCTTCATCATTTACACTTACAGGTTTGAACACCTCACATGATACATTTAGATTGACAAATCTTTTGCTACTCTCCACCAATGGAAGTTCTAGTAGCATGTGGCATGTTTCTTGAGCTCCAATGTCTCTTTCTATAATAGTCTCTATTAGAGATTCCTTCTATATTCTTTTGCAGCTACATCATCAGTGTTTTATATGTTTGGAAGACACATCAACATCTAGTGGTATGTTTGCAATATATTTGATTTTTGTATTGCTTCTAGTTTTGATTGTGTAGAATTTTTTAGCATAAACATTTCGGATCACACTCTGTGATCCACCATTAGGATGAAAGAGAGCATGATGTGAAAAATGAATAATTGCAGACTTGGACCAAATAAAAAAGGAGGGAGGGAGAAGGGAAGGGTGCACACAAATTGAGGGAAAAATTAACATAAAGAAAAAACACTAAAAAAAAAAGCCAAACCCAAAGAAAGAAAGGAGAAGGAAAAACTTAAAAACAAAATAGATGGAACCTATACTTAAAAAGAATCACACAAATGAAAAAAGCTAAGAAAATCAAAATAAGAAGAGATAAAGATCAAAAGAGAAGAAAAGGAAGAACTAGGTAAGAGGGTCAAACGAAAAGGTCAAAACTAAAAAGATTGGAGAAAAATAGTAAAAAATATGAGAAATCAAGAATCAAATAATTAAATGAAGAAAACAAACTCAAGACTAAAGATAAAGACCCATAAGAGAAAAACAATAAAATAATATAAACCAAGCAAAAAGCCGGAAAGAGAAAAGAAAACTGAAAAAACTTTAATGAAATTGCAAAAAATAATGAAAAAGAAGTAAAATTCAAAACAAAGAAATAAAGAAACAAATAAATATTTAGAAGACCAATAAATAAATAGAATAAATCAATATATATATATATATATATATATATATATATATATATATATATATATATATGTATGTTTATGTATATATAAGTATATATATATACATAAACATAATAAAAAAACACACACACATATATATGGGTGACAATACTGGTTTACAATTTCGTGGAAATCCTGATTTTTGGTGAAATCACATTTCTAAAAAAGTATAATGATTTAAGTCTTGAAAAGTTCCATTTAAAGGATTCCAATTGAATATGGTCTCATCGAACCACCTTAGATCAAATCCCCTTGGACAAAACCCCGCTAATTTTAAACCATACCTATAACGAAGTCACCTTTACACCTATCAAAATGTTGATAAAAAACCACTTTTGATTTACCTTTTGGGAGATCAAATGAATTCATTTAAAATTTATTTTTTGTAAGTATGTAGTCATTATAAGCTTCCCAAAAAGTATAATTTTAAATAAATTTAATTTTATTATTATATTTATTTTTTATTTCTTGTGAATGTAGGGTTTTCACTGAAAATCAAGCTCTTTGTTCTGCACATAACAAAAAAATAAAAAATATCAATGCACTATATATTGAAGTCCTTGATCCAACAACAAAAAAATATTGAATTTTGATACATACAAAAAAAGTTATGTTGTATATAGTCTGCCTATGTCTGAATTATAATTGGATTGAGTTTGAAACTTGATTAGGAAAAAAATACTCAATAAAACACTATGAAACCAAATGAATGAGCTAGATATTGTAGTTAAAAATCTAAATTTGAAATAATTATAATTTTATCCTTCATGGAAAAAAAGTTATGTTGTATATGGTGAGCATCACTCCTTTAAAATGGTGTTTATTGAAAAAAAAACTAGTTTTCGAAGGAGATGGAAAAATAAGTACAATCTAATTCCAATTTTTTTATATTAAATATAGTTAGAATCTATAGAGAAAATTCCACAAATTACTAGTTTGTATCATCTTCAAATTCCTCATGGTTTAGCTGCTATAGGTGCTTGAAAGTGAAGATTTGGTTAGAAAAAATCAATTCAGTGTCCAGTTTGGCCAAAAATTGTAAACCAGTATTGTGGTATCACCCATATATATATATATTTGTTTATATATATATATATATAAACAAAACTAAATAAAAAATCTAAAAACAAAATAACATAAAAGCTAAAGGCTAAAAAAAATGAAAGAGAAAGGAAAAAAGAGGTACAAAAATAATAATGAATTAATAAGATTAAAAGTAACAAATGCAAAAAACTAAAAAAGAAAAATAAGAGAATAAAGATAAAAGTGAAGAGAAACGATAGACAAATAAACAAAAAAGAAGGAAAAGACCAAGAAGAAGAAAAAAAGAGGGCCAAAGAAAAAACAAAATCAAGGGAGGGGAGAAAGAAGTTATGAAGACCCAAGAAACGAAGGGTCACATGGCGAGGGGAACAGAACAAGGAGAAAAAAAAGGGGGGGAAGAAACAAGAATGGAGAGGTGGGGGGAAGGGAACAAACCAAGAGAACGAACAAGGGAAGAGGACCCAACAAAGAGACAAGGAGAACAACCAGGCTAGGAAAGAACATGGTTACAAAGGTTGGATAACAAGGGTTTCCAAGCCGTACTAAGAGTCCAACCCTCATCATAGTTGAGGTTAGAAGGATGGTTGCTAATGTGAATGGCTTCCTTGAGCTTCCTCCTAAAAAAATTATCTTCTTTGCACAAGAGTTGACAGATATGGTGCTTAGTTGAGGAAGAGTGTTATTCTAGAGCAGATTTGAAGACATGATCATGTTTGATATCCGTACTATTCTCTTTAATTCTTGTGCCAATGGAATGACCCATTTCCCCAATGTACGAGATGCCACAAGAACAAGCCACCTTGTAGACTCCAGATTCGAGTAAAATGTCCCTATAGTCCTTAAGGGAAGGGAGTTGATGCTTCACCATGGAAAAAGGTTTGAAAGCATAGTGAAGCCCTTGCTTAAGAAGGATCTTGGATTTTTTTTTGGAAAATCCTTCAATATAGGGAATAGAAGCACTAGGGAGAAACTCTAGATTGGACGTAATAGAATTAGAGAACTTTTCCTTGACTTGGTTAAAGGCTTTAGATATTTTCTTATTTTTGAAACCATTTAGGATGAAGACTTTACAGAGATGGTCCAACTCTTGGTTCAAGTATTTTTCATCGTATATCCAAAAAGCTCTCAAGGAAAGGGTTTTTAAGATGCCACTTTTTTGAAATGGGTGGTGATGAGAGGAAAAATGGAGGTAGAGGTCGATATGGGTAGCCTTACGAAAAACCCGAAGACCAAGGACCCATTAAATTTTTTGATGAGCAAGATATCGAGGAAAGGGAGTTGGCCTTCATATTAAATCTCCTTGGTGATAGAGATAGAATGGACCAAGTTTTTGAGGTGAGTGTGGAATTCCTCTAACCTATCAAGACCATGGGGCCAATAGACAAATTAGTGTCGTCCACATAATGCTTCAACCATTTTGGCTTGAGGGGGTAGGATGAAAGGGAAGATTCTTCAAAATGTTGCATGCAAAGGTTAGCTATGATCGGAGAGAGGAAAACCCATGGCCACACCATAAACTTGCTCATAGATGGCACCTTGGAAAGAGAAGAAGGTGGATTTCAAGCAAAGCTCGACCAAAGACACAATTTCCTCATTAGATTTTTATATATATTTATATGTTTATGTTTATATATATATGTTTATATATATGTTTATATATATATATATATATATATATAAACATATAAACATAAACATAAACATATAAACACACAAACCATAAATATAAACAAAACTAAATAAAAAATCTAAAAATAAACAAACCAACATAAAAGCAAAAGGTTCAAAAAAAAGAAAGAGAAAGGAAAAAAGAGGCACAAAAATAATAATGAATTAATAAGATTAAAAGTAACAAATGCAAAAACCTAAAAAAGAAAACAATAAGAGAATAAAGATAAAAGTGAAGAGAAATGATAGAAAAATAAATAGAAAAGAAGGAAAAGATTGAGAAGAAAAAAAAAGAGGGCCAAAGAAAACAAAAGCGAGGAAGGGAAGGGAGAAAGAAGTCATGAAGACCCAAGAAATGGAGGGCCACACAACGAGGGGAATGGAAAAAAGGGGGGGGGGGAGAAATAAGGATGGAGGAGCAGGGGGAAGGGAACAAACCAAGAGAATGAACAAGGGAAGAGGACCCAATAGAGAGACAAGGAGAACAACTAGGCTAGGAAAGAAAAATTTCTTCTCTAATTCTATTACCTCCAATCCAAAGTTTTTTGGGGTTTTTTTTTTTTTTTAAGTGTGTTTTCTTTATTTTAATTTGTCCCTCAACTATGTGCACCCTCCCCTTCTCCCTCTTTCCTTTTTATTTAGTCTAAGTTTGCGATTATTCATTTTTCTCCTCTTGCTCTCTCTCATCCTGATGATGGATCACAAAGTGTGATATGAAATGTTGATGATAAAAAATATTCTACACAATCAAAACCAGAAGCAATAAAAATTTGCAATATGGATTATGGAAGCTTGATATCTTTAATATATTTGATCACAACATGTTTGGAAAGAGCATGTTTCCAATCTATATTTTCTCTCCGCAATTGCAATATGTAGCGATTGTGTGAGTTCACCCTACCATCATTTCTAGCTGGTTCAAAAAAAAATTCACCATTTTCTATGTCTTCATATAATTTGGACCCCTCCAAATTCAATGTCCAAGGAGCATTATACCTAAAATTAATATAAATGTCATCAATTTTAGTACTTGAGAATTATATTATATTTCACATTGATATACATATTTTAACTTGTTTAAATACTTACCTGCAAACCATTGTTCCTCTCTTTTTTTGTAGGCATGCACCTTCCCTACACATTGTGTGTTGCTCTACATGGTTTAGAGGACCTCTTCATAGTCATGTTCAACATCTATCTCAACAAGTTGTCTTGTATTTCTAAGACATGGATGCTAAGAAACTTTTTGGAATGCCTAGAGTTGGAAATGCAAATATATTATTTATATCATAGACTACAAATAATTTATTTAATATATTGAATGTATACGTCCAATTTTTTTAAATGTATACATGTATGTTTCGTTGATGTGGATCTTCTCTAGGATTCCATGCATGCACAATACTATGGAAATATCTTTCAGCACTTTTACGTTGCTCTTCATTTGACCAATCAATAATGTCCATATTCAATGCTCCATGTATCCATATGAATCCAAAAAAAAGTCTTTATAATTCATAAGAAATTTCCAATCATCAATTGTGGGGTATGCATCTCTCAGATTTGTCAATAGTTAACAAAATCTTTGTTGGTGGATGGTTTGTCCATCTTGTTTGAATATTTTACCTAAATTAACCACAATTTTGAATTCTTCCCATAATAACTTAGCTCATCTATTGCTATCATATGGCGGTCTATCATTAATAGGAGGCAATTGACCCAAATCTCCAAAAAAAAAGATAGATATGCCTAAAAAGTAATTGGTAAAAATTACTTTCAATACTATATAACTTTATAGTTATAAAATTTCCATATATATGAATTTGTTGTATTATAATATAAAATAATGATATAAAACAAATATGTTTTTTAATCACAAAGATATATACTTGCAAAGTTAACATTTGCATTTTGTCGGAATGCTTGTTGAAGTCGAGAATCTATGTTCTCTAGCTTGATTTTTGACCAATGTAGCTCATTTCATCAATCAAAATGTACTTGATGTGTGCTATTTCTTCTTGGAAACTTTTTAGTCTTGCTCCTTCCAATTAAGAAAAATCTCTTATCGGGATTCATAGTTTTGAATGAACTGTGGATGCTCCTATGTTGATTGCAACAACTCCAATTGGTGCAAGTAATAGAAGAGGATAATGACCTAGATTTTCTACATTTTCAAGAGCTTGACTAATAGAACCAATTAGATATGACTTTCATGTCCTTGTCATTCCTTGAATTATCATGAACAAGGGCAAGAAATTTTGACTATTATTGTAGTGTGCCATGATTATGTTGAGTTCCTTTTTTGTTTTTAATTAAGGGTAGTGTAGTTCAAGCACTGTGGTATATCATCATGTATGAGACACCCACATTATCTCATGCTACTAATGAAATTCATTGCTTGAATTGTGTATATTTCACCTTGATATTCATTACACCAATTTGTATGTATATCAACATCTCTCCTTCCCAACATATATATTTCAAAAAATTGAAAATTTTGACCAGGATGTAGTCCAAATATTATTTCCCATTGATGCTCTATGATATTTCTTTGAATAGCTACATTGTCTTCAATATGAGAATCACTGATGTTTTCATCATTTTCTACAGTTGTTATTCGTTCCACATGCCAAGGGTTATAATGGAATGACTCCCATTTCTTTATTATGGAATCATTAACACGGCCAATATCTCTTTCCATGTCATGAAAAGGTTTGTACAATAATAATTTTGAATAACAAAATTCAATCCATTTATTTGACTCGCGTGGTGGAATATATATAAACCTAGGAAATACTCTAACAATAGCTACTTTTTTTCTTAGCTACCATTTGTCATCTCTTTTTTTTTAGGATTATATATCCATGATCTGGCTGCATGAATTAGTGTAACACCTTCCATAGAAAATGGCCTTATTTTATATCCTTCAATAAAAGATTTTGTTTGTTCCTCATTGCTCTCTTCATCATTTACACTTACAGGTTTGAACACCTCATGTGACACATTTAGATTGAAAAACCTTCTATTGTTCTCTACCAATAGAAGTTCAAGTAGCATGTGGCATGTCTTTTGAGCTTTAATGTCTCTTTCTATAATGGTGTCTCAGTCAAAAGCCTTCTATATACTCTTTTAGCAAAATCATCTAGGTTTTCTATGTTTGCAAGACACATCAACACCTGTTTGTATGTTTCTAAGGTTTTTTTTTCTTTTTTTGCATACTTTACAATATATTTTATTACATCATTATTGTGACTTCAGCACACATGCCCCATTTAGAACAGGGACCCACTCTTTCTTTCACCTTTCCGTGTTGTTTTAACGTTGCTTCATTTTGTGCACCCCCATTTTGGTGTCCTAGATGGTTAGCGTGCTTCCAAAGTCTCATGTCAAGTTGACCATCTTTCATACCCTCCAAATTTACTAAGTCCTAGGTCTCCATGGGTTTCCTTTGGTAGTTTTCCTCTGCTAGCATCCTTGGGACCCCCTGGGTTTGGCATGGCGGGTTTCCCTTGCCGGAATCCCTTGGTGTTTTCGATGTTTTATAACAACCAAAGGCCTTCACCTTCTCGTGCTTCAGGACCCAGCTTCTCAATTTTCTCCCTCATGACTTACACTACAAACTGACCATCCTTCACCTACGCTGGGTTCGGTTTGCCAAACCTCTTCGCCCAGAATTCTATGATGAATTTTCTCTTCCAAACTATCATCCTCCACTGAAGTTCCACCCATTGGACCCCTGACACTTCTTTGTCGATGATTTTTTATTTGACATTTGAAACAACCTTAGGATCACGTCCTTCTGGCCTCTAGGTCCAGGACCTCCTGTCGCCGTCTCAAAATTTGAACTTACCAACTCTTAGTCAATTGTACGATCATTTATGAGGGTGCATTAAATACACTTAGGGGTATGAATACTTGGTCCAGCCTATCATTTTCACATGTCAAGTTGGCCAGAAGAGTTTAGAGCGAGTTCAGAGAATTCCAATGCCTTCATTGCCCGTCGCCCTTGTGGCCACTGCCCTTATTTGATGAATATTCTAATGGATTTGGTAGCCTCCTTCACTAGGCTCTTGAGGTAGGTTTTTCATCTACCCTCCTGTGTTATTTTTTGGTGATTTTACATTTAAACAATGAACAAAATAGGGTTAAAATGTATTCAATTGATAGAGGAGGATTAGGCCTAAAAGACAGGCATGTGATAAAATTTCAAGGAAACCTTCAAATCATCTTGAAACTGAATCTGAAACTCCCATTCCCTGACGCTGTTCTTCCCATAGCGTGCCTGCACCCTTTGGACCTAAGCCTCCTCGTCACCACCTAGTAAAAATTTATGCTTAAAACAACTTGAAAATGGCAAGATGTCTCCTTGGGCTTGCAACACTGGATCTCCTTTGATCAGTTACTATCAAGACTTAACAAATCTTGAACTCTCGACCTCCATTCATATTTCCCACCTGGCCCACTTTGGCAAGATTCTTTCCCTGGGATGCCGCATGGTTTTTGTTACTTCAAACGACATAATGACCCCGTGCACCTGAGCCTCAAGATCCACCTTGTTATTCACCATCTGAGTTAAACAAAATGAAATGCTATATCACTAGTATCCTCTGGGTCTTGGTTCACAAAGATCCATCTGCAGACCTCTATTGCAGCTTCACAATTTTCAAATGTCCATCAGATGATCGCCTTCTTGCTTCTGGGCTCCGAGTGTCCCTATGTCATGTGAACAACAAACAAAAAAACCTAAGTTCCTAAGTTCCTTTGCCTTCTTTGGACTTGCTTTGCTGATTTTTCGCCGTCGGGATTCTATCCCATCTCAGCCATTACAAAAGGAAAATACAACCTATCCTTCTAATCCTCAAAGCTCGCTACTCTAATCATTGAACACAATGTTGGGTCTGGTCCATTGGGTCACTCCATCAAAATTATGCTTAGTGCATGCCATTCCAAACGACTATCCTTAAATGACTTCCCAACCCATTTGGTCTACACACTTGAATGACTAAGGAGTTATGCCATCCGTATTTTAGAATAGCAGGTCTTGGACCCTAGAACTCCATCCTTGGAACTCCGTTCCATCATAGCCATTCCAAACGGAAAACCTTAGACGGATTTCCCTCCTCATAGCTCCGAGTGCCTCAATGATGATCTAAATGACCTCCAATTTGGAAACAAGTCTCAATCCATGTGCTCAAATTGAACCCTTTCCTACATGGACCTTTCAAATCATCCAAATCCAAAGTCGGGAGAGGCCATACAAGTTACCCTACCTTGTTCGCCCTTTAAAATAAAATTCCTGCCAGGGAAGTTTGGCCCCTAGGGCCTGGGTTGACCAAATTCCCTTTAGTAAATTGCTAATGACATCTCAAAGTAAATGTTTGATATCATGAATGGTTTGTTATCTAATTGGACTTCACTCAACAAGGATTTTGGGTAACATTGGTGTCATCATACTTGATTGTGCTAATCATGCCTTTATTTGCAAGATATTTGGAATCGGGTGTAGGACCCTCGAGGGAAGCTGTAGAGAAAGAAAAAGGGAAGAAATCAGGCAAAGCTCCTCATGGGAAGGAGTAAAAGGATCAAATGAAGTACGAATTCCAAGGGGATTTGTTGTTCTCAAAGTTCCTCACAAACTAGAAGGAGATTGTAGATACCAATATTGGCCACATTGATATTGATGAATTTAAATAGAGGTTCAATGTCAACCTAACCACAGACAATGCCAGGCTAATCAAAGGGAGTAGAATTGCCAAGGCTACAGGATTCCCTCTTGCCCTTGTAGCTCCTGAACTAGTCATGGCTTCTAGGAAAGCATGCCAACTTAAGACTCGAAAAATTGTAGACAAAGACAGGAATATTTTGGAAGACATGTCTCCCTAGGCAATAACCAAGACCTTCCACATTCCTACCTTCAGGGAGATGGAGATCCCTACCATCCAAGATTGCAAAGAAACATGGGATGCATATCTCGTTGGATGCAAGAAGCTCATAAACCAATATTGGTTAAAAGAAAAAAGGGGTAGCACTATGAAAGTTCCCCAAGAACTCTTTCGTAGCAATTTCTACGAAGACTATCATGACCTAGTAACCATGCTAAGCTGTGTGATGGGTTTTCCTACCACTGCATATTTTGAAGAGTGGATGGTTTATTTTTTTGAAAAGATTCTCTAAAGTGAAGACACCTCATTCTACTTGGGTGAGATCATCAGTGACTGCTTCCATGAGCAGTTCATGAATGTTAAGAAAACCTCCACATTTTATATGGCATCTTACCTAGTTTACTCGCTAGTTGAACGGAGGCAATATAGTGGATTGTTTAGGGCTCTAGATGAAGAATCTGGTGGGGAGCTGAAAGTATATGACATATACCCTTAGTTGTAGTTTAGAAATTTTAAGAGGGACTATTGCAGGGTGAATGACACTTTCATAGGTCATATTATCAGGTTGCTTGGAGGCGACTTTGAAAGTTGAGTCTCCAACAGTGCTCGGGCATTCCTCAAACAATATGCCTTCCCTTCATTTAGTACCCAAAATTCAAATACATTCACACTCAAGGCTTCATAGAGAAACTGAATAAGCTGCCTCTATACCCCAACGACCGGATTATATTGTTAGAACTCTCTCAGTAGCTATGGCATGTACATACTCTTCTTAACAACAAGCATTTGGTAGGGGTCCCTTATCCCCTTTCTTTTGGCCAAGGGTTGTATAAGGTGCATACTTCTCAATATGCAAGGAATTCTAAAAAGGATTTAGTGGAATACCATTTCCAACTACATACTGCCCATCCATGAATGGACCCTTATAGGCATATAAGAAAGGCACTTGGACCTGACTACACCCATCTGCATCATGTTGAAGATCTATATGCAAACTGCCAAGATGATAAGGAGGTGCACATGAGACACTACATGCGAATGACTACCTACTTTGTAAAAAGGGTGAACTTGTTCCTTGTACCTAATTAGGTTGATGAAGATGAAAGCACAATTATGGATCCTAGGCACAATGCACTTGCTAACTTTCTACTACCTTTAATAGACTAGGATGAGCAAGAGGTCAATGACCTCGATATCATAACTAAGCCAATCAAAGCTCATACCAAGGAATGGGTAAATGGGCAAGTTGCTTGATTAAAGCAACAAGGGGTCATCCTGACCTATCAAGGGCTCAAAAGTGAGCCTAGTAAAATAGATGATGGAGCTGCTATAGCCTCAATAGGAAAAACATCAAAATATCCTCCACTCACTCACTCTAGGGAAAGAAAAGAGACTGAGGAGCAGCAGCCTAACCCAAAGGTGTATGGAAGAAATGCTGCGAAAGGGGAACCTTCCATTAACTCATTTGACTGCAAAATATGATGAAAATGTTCGACGAAATATGTATAATTTGATGTATCATCAAGTGCTTGTAAAATTTGATGTGTAATTTTCAAGTTTTTGAAAGTTTATCCTAGACTAGGTTTCATTGAAATTTGGCTATCACTTTTGTCAAAATTTTAACAAATATGAAAAATAGAAAAAATTCAAATTGTGGTCGACATAAAGAAAAGTGAGTTCATTGATTTATTGCGACAGTGTTTTGCTCTACTTGAGACAATTTGTGGAGAACTAAGGACGATTTTCTTGAGAAAAATTAAAAAAAAATTAAGAAGATATCACCAGGTTGAGGGTAGTCATTGTCTTTTTGCAGAATTCAGTTGTGAAGTCATATTTGTAGTTCTAAGTTTGAAAATCATATTTTAAAGCAACATCTCATCATATTTCATTTTTAGAGATTTAGGGTTTCAAAAATTTCATGTCCAAATTTTGTTGTGTGGAATCACCATAAGATCACAACCAAGAAGCATATTCTTGTGACTTTAATTATGTGATCCATAGCTCTATTGGTCATGTGGCACAGTTGTGCTATAACAAATACATGATGCATTGAATATGTGACCCAAGTTTAATGTGGCTATGTTGTGATAGAAATGGAGGAACTCATATAATGTAGTTAATTTGGGTTGTATAATGTAGGTGTCAATCATCATTGGGTGCATTCAGGTTGTCTCAAGTTTAACAAGTTAGGATGTAATTATAGCATGATTGAAGAGTGATTACCTCTTGCTGCAATAAAGAGCCTATAACTCTGGTTGATATGTAGAGTGGTTGTGTTATATCAATTATGTAGTGCATTCAAGCACAACCCATGTTTAATGGGCTATTCTAGAGAGTGATCAATATTTTCTAAACCTTATGAATGTTACTTAAAAGCATATAGCGTAAACTACAAACCAAGTTTGTTACATACTTAAATGCAATTTTGGGTTACCACAAACTGTAATACTGTGATCTGCTAATAACCATTATGGAAAGTATTAAAGAAAGACCCATGATATATAAGATACATTTCCCTGATCAGGTTTACATACCTTAATGATCAAACAAAAGCTTCCCACACACTCTAGGATACAATTGAAGATCATACCACAACTTTGTCAAGACAACTAATTTTCTAATCCAAGATTTAAGATTGTTTTTTAATACCAATAGAAGCATTGGTAAGAGCATGATTAGGGTACAAACCCTAGGCCTCCATAGAAACATAAACAATAACTATAGCAGATTAGTGAGGTTGCAATACCAGAAAGATTGAGACATTGTAGGTAATAACAAAATCTTGCAATCTAAAGATTGTAGCCAATAACAAGCACACTATGTAGCTTAGTGACATTTGTAAATGCAATCTATAGTAAGAAGAATGATAGTCACTTGAGATGTGACAGTCAAAAAGAGGATGAGCAGTGACAAGATAATAAAGCTAAAACCTTGCATAGTAAAGTGGAGATTTTAATAGCAAGTTTCCTTACCCCCTTACTGACCTTAATGGTTTTCCAAATGCTTTTGGTAGTGTTAGATAAGGAAAATGCAATTGGGGAATGACTGTCCAAATGAAGTAACAGTGGTAATCATAGGTTCAATGTTTCTTTTTAGCCATTAATGTATAATGGAGGTAGTGGATTGCATGTTTGATCAGTGTTTTGAGACTCATCAAAGATGGGAGAATAGTGAATAATACCTTGTGGACTATGAAGTAGTGTCAATAAGGTTGAAGGATCTTAAGAACTACAATACGATGAAAAAATGAGTCCCTTGTAGTAAGTAGGCAGTCTATAGAAGGATGCTCATGAAAGGAATCTTCAAGTGATAGTGAGTGAGTTGTTTGAGATTGTAGCTGAGGGTGGAATACACAGTCTTAAAGGAAGTAAAGCAAAGCAGTAAATGTGCAAGAAAATCAAATCGTACACAACATACAATTCACAATGTTATCTTCCATAATGCCTTGAGTTTGAAGACAAAATTCTCATTGTATCTTCATGATGAAAGTGGTGACCTTAATGATCAATCACTAAAAACCATGATTTTAAAACATGCTATTGTGCTTATGGAGGCAACATTTTAAGCAAGGCAGTGAGTGGTGGTTTGGAACAATGGTAGGTATGAAGGAATTGCTTCATATGCATACTATGCAGTCTAGCTTAAGACACCCTTCTTAGAAGAGATTGAAGGTGGATTATGGAACTCAAGGGTTACCATGAAAAGGATTAAAGAAAATACTAAGATCTATTTAAAAGCCAAAGTCATGAAGATATTAAAGATGTCACATGCAAAATCCTAGTAGCTGGAGTAATGAATACATTGCCAAAGAGGATAGTGTGCTGAGGCAGATTTAGTAGATCTCCACATTATCTAATTATAGGGAAAGACATCATTTATTTATTTTTTTAATTAAAATAAATCATTCTAAACCCTATATAGGATACATTGATACTTCAAAAGCCTCTCAAGGAATTTGAGATTATGCAAATATATGTCAAATAAATAGCTAGATTACAAATAGTAGCAGGAAAAATGTAAGATTTATTGAGCAGTGTAGGAATGAGATAAGCAACAATGAATCATATGCCTCTTTTCATGCACATCTCCTCACCGTTCTCTATCATTCTTTATGGAAACACTTCTCCATTTTGGTGATCTATGCTTGAAAATAATGTTTTGACGAAGGTTTTAGAGTATTTTTATTAAAATGAAAACTCCATTCTGGTGGGCTACGCCTGAAAATAAGATTTTGACAAAAGTTTTAGGTTATTTTTATTAAAGTTTTAGAGTATTTTGGCCGGCTATATTCTTGATTTCTTAAATGATTTATTCAAATGGATTGTGACTAAATAAATGACTAACTATTTAGTCATTTTTATTTGTGTGACTAAATAATTTTTAATCAACAACCAAACTAGTAATTTATTTACTCATTTATAGCTGAGTTGCAAAAAATGAGCAAATTTAGTCATTTTTAGTTGTTGTGACTGAAAGTTTTAGTCACCTAGTCATTTATTTTTCAAATTATACTAGTGTGTGCTTCCTTGTGTGATTAGGGCTCTCTCAATGTTGAGGGCCCTAGGGATAAGCTCGCCATAAGAAGTGACACATTCCATCTTTAACTAAAAGGATAAATTTGTATTGACATTAGCAATGATGATTCCGACTTGTTGCTCCTTAGGAATGGGTCACTTGCTCCTACTAGCTCGCTACCTCCATCGTTGTACGAAGTTTGTGATCAAGTTTAATATTATGATTTTAGGAGTCTTGAAGTTGGAAATCATAGTAAAATTAGAATTTAATAAGTTTTCAAATAAGCATTTTAAAGTGATTTTTGGGGTCATTAACTTCAGAATGTCTTCTCTTTTGCAGGGGTGGTTGCATGCCAAATTTTTTTGGTGTAAAATATCAAAATTATTAGATTTTGTTACCTGTCTATGAATAAAAATTATTGGAGTGTGAGTTTGATAATTTTTGAAGATATAAATAGTCAAGCTTGGTAAAGAAAAATCATTTCAAATAATATTAGTCCAGAATAAAATGAAGAGACAATTGATAGATTGTGGGCTAGATTGAAAAGAAAGGGTGATGGGAAATGTTATTGTCCTTGCAATAATTGCAAGGGATTAAAGATGAGATGACTTTTAATCACAATAGCTAAGAAAAATTGTAGGAAGCATGGTCACATTGAAGGGGGCATGATTATCATCCATTGTTAAGCTTTTCATTATATGTGTTTATATTGATTGAATTTGTAAATTTTTATATCGTTTTAACATTTTATATATATATATATATAATCACTTGATCATGATTATGGTTTATTTGTGTCTATCATTATTATAAAGGTGGGGCACCCTAGGGCAGATGATATGGATTATCATAGCCTAGAGAATGTGGTTTTGCAAGCGGATGAATATGGATCTATGAATATCGAAGATGAAGTTAATGATCCTATGGAAGAAGATGATCATGCGCTAAAAAACATAGTTGAAGATGATGGTACGAATATATTGATCCACGACACATTTAGTGGTAGAGTTGATCATGATGATCAAGATGACTTTCATGATGTTCATGATTTACCTATACTTGAGAAGGCATACAAGCCCCTTTATGAAGGCTCCCAAACAACTCTTCTCTATGTTGTATTGTTGCTATTGAACTTGAAGGTTATGAATGGTTTATCAAACATAACAATCTCATGGATGTTAAGGTATGGCATATATGCCATCTGTTTTCATCTATTTTAATTGTTGTTAGTTCATCACTAGTAAATAATGGATGAAATATGTACCATTAATATTATTTATATTAACAAATTATTTTTGTTGTAGATTGATTGGTGAATTTTGGTTACCACCATCAAATATTTTACCTCGCTCATACCAAGATTTATCTGCCATTATGAAAGATATCAGAATGTAGTACTAAGCAATAGATGAATGTCCCAATGATCATATTATATATCATAAACAACAAGAATTTGCAACAGAATGCCCAAAATATCATATCAGTAGTTATCGAACAGATCAACTAACAAAAAAGGTTCCTAACAAGGTTCATTATATTCCCATTATTCCATGTATGCAATGATTATTTAGGTGTGAAAGCTTAGTGCAATTTATGGATTACTATGGATGAAATAGAAGTGGGGATGACATTCTTCGAATGCCTGTGGTTGGTTCTGCATTTAGGGACATGGAGGAAAAATGACCACACTTTAAAGAAGAACCTTGTAATCTCAGGCTTTCATTGAGAGTGGACGGTGTCAATCTGTTTAGAGAGTTGAGATCTATTTACTTAGTGTGGCCTATTTTTGTTATCAACAATAACATTCCTCCATGGATGTCAATAAAGAGGGAGCACATAATGTTGTCAATGATTGTTCCAGGTATTTCTTTACATCAATTTTTTTTTATTGTAGTAGCATCTCATTTGTCTTATTTATTGCATAATGAATTATATTTTTTTTCATTCAATAGTCATGTACATTAATTTATATATATTGCAGTAAAATGGTTATAATAACTGTAATGCCACAGAAAATTGCACAATAGAAAAACAAATATCATTAGAAGCAAATATGCATACAACACTAAATCTAAAATGCAAATTCATTTGTTAAGCAACAAAGTACATGGGAAAGATAAAACATAAACAAAACTAGAACAATCTCACCAATTTCGAACGCATTTCCATGATTCATCTTGATTGCCCTTCTCCATTCCACTTGTGTAGTATAATTGCCCTCAGATTTCTTGTAATTTCGTGCAAATATGCCTAAGACGAAGATTCAAGACAAAGTGTTCTCAAAAAGTCATAAGAATTCACGAGAGAGATTGGAATGAAGAATGACAAATCAATTTGTAGAAAATTGATTATTCAAAATGACAGGTCAAGATTAAAAGATCAACAGACGGTTGAAATTGACAGATTAGACATGCATTTAGATAACTGACAGTAATGACATGAGTGATACAAATTAGAAATAGAATTAAAGATTAAATAAATGATTTAATCTTCAGCTCGACATTCGAAGACATAAGAAATATCTTTGCATGACAAAGATGAAGATTGATTATAACGATTTTTTGTTCGAATGCACGCACAACATTTAATTAATTAAATAAGAATATTTAATTAATTTGCATGTACATGCAAATAAGTTAGAATTGGATGATTGAATGATTTGATGAAGAGATTACTCGAGACAACCACTCAGACATCAAATGAAGAGTTAACTGAGGGATTAATATAGATGTCGAGTCGAGTAAAAGTGAATATTTAGATAACTCGCATAATTATCTAAAATATAGAGGAATATGTTAAAATAGAATTAATGAATTAAATAATTTATTTAATTCAAGACTCGATATTTGAAGAATAATTAAATAAATAAGATTTATTTAATTAAATGATGAAGGGATTTAAATGAATAATTAAATAAAGAATTTATTTAATTATAGTTGAAATATGATAAAGAGTAAATTAAATAAGAATTTATTTAATTTGACAAGAAGGATAAGGTTAATTAGTAACATAATTAAATAAAAAGTGTTTATTTAATTAATCAGATAGAATTAATGTTAAGGTGGGAATTAATTAAATAATTAAAATCATTTAATTAATAGAAGAAATTAAGACTATTGAGAATAATTAAATAAAGAATTTATTTAATTATGACCGTGAAACATAGAAGTAATGAAAAATATGGAAGTCGCTAGCCTAAACCAAATTTCAGTGTCTACATTTGCCCCTCTTTGATATAATGTTATTTCAACGTTGTATAAAAAAAAATCGATAAAAATATGCCCAAGCAATGCCCTAGATTAGAATAGGTGAAGGTATGCCCCCTCGGTAAAATTGACAAATTTCTGAAAAATTCAAAAAAATTTGGAAATATTCCCGATGAGTCCATAAGATAGCCAGAAATGCAGTGGAGTTGACGGAATTGAGTTTGGAAATGGGAGGGACGGGTACAGGATGATGGAAAATGGGAGTTAACATGACCAATAGGACAAGAATGCCACCTAAGCCCTAGGTATATATAGGATTAGGGGTAAAAGCCTATTCATTTTCACCCACCTAGTTGAGAAATTGAGATTTTGCTCTGACTTTCTAGCGAGGATGTCTCCAGTTCCAGCCACTCATCATCACGCATACAAGATCTGGACATACCAGAGACCAGCTGGCGTGGACCCCCCGGTATGGACCTAAAACTTTCCCTTTTGAAATTTTTGATTTGTGCGCATTTTAAGGCATTTAATGCATTTTTTTGTATGCGTTTTTTTAGTTAGGAACCGCATATGTGTGCGCAAACGACGCATGTGTATGTGGAAAACCGCATTTGTAATTTAATGTAGGTCAGTTTGAATAGTTTTTTGCGGTTAAACTCATGTGTTAATTTATGAAACGCATATGACTTTATGAATCACATTTGCATTTAGAATAGCCGCATTTGACTGCTGTGAAACACATTTGAAGTTAATGCACTGCATGTTTTATTTTCCAAGGCATATGAATGTGGTAAAACGCATGTGATGTTATGTGATGCATTTGTAAATAAAGCAATGCATTTGAATTTAATGCACCGCATTTGAGAAAAAGCAACGGATGTGAAAAATAATGACACATGTACAAAAGAACGACACATTTGCATTTCATGTAGTATAGTCATTCTGCACTATAATAGATAATTAAGGCTAACATGATGCATGTATAATGCCATTGCAGGTTGTGTTGAACACGATTTATACACAGGAGTCTAGACCCACCACCTTCCGATTCAGAGACAGCTTGCAGTTAGCCGAGCGACAAACCCTATGGCATCTAGGTTTATTGCATGTGACCGATATGCCCCAGATTCGGGCAAATCGGGGACTGTTGACAGCGTTATGTGAGAGGTGGCACTCAGAGACATCATCCTTCCACCTATTGACTGGAGAGGCCATGGTGACCTTAGAGGATGTATATAGGATTCTCAGATTGCCTATTAGAGGCACACGGGTGGTCTATGATACTTAGAGAAGGGTTGCTGAGATGTGTAGATATTACTCCCATGCTGATATTAGACAGCTAGGGTTTGATGATTACAAGATCAGATCGTAGGTGTTGGCTCAGAGGTATAGACAGTTGGACTATCTAGTAGCAACATTGATAGGCAATATAGTACTGCCTGACCGCCGAGGTCATGGATTTCCTGTGGGATGGGGGGAGATGCTAGTGGGCATGCTGGAGTGACGAGTTGTGTATGCTTGGGGGTGATGTGTACTCGGGATGTTGTACTTCCATCTTCATGATATTTCCTACTAAGAGGCACAGTCGATGAGTTGCAGTACCACGCTCCTGATGATATGGGCATGGGAGCATATAGCGATCTTTCAGCCACCTGTTATAGTGGACCTATTGCATGGAGCTCCATACGCCTTCTGTTATGCGGGAGCGACTACACAACATCATATTGGGGACACAGGGTATTTCAGACACGCCAGAGATACCATGGAGCATTTCACATGGAGACCATACCTAGGCTATGAGGTGTGGTCAAATGAGGACGAGCACTTGCCATTTTGTAGACAAGCACAGTACTTGGTGGGATGGACAGTGTCTCATATGCATATTATAGAGTGGAAGTTGCCAGACCGAGTCCTGAGACAGTTTGGAGAGGTGCAGGATGTACCTCGAGGGAGAGCAGAGTTTTCCAGATCCTCACGGGAGGTCCTGCTATGGGGGCCAGAGATTCCAGTGGCCATGGCAGAGATGGATATTGATGGACTACAGGCACTTCCATGGGAATGGAGGGATGGACCAGTAGACCTAGGGACAACTCCAGAGTATGATCAGTGGTGGGCAACACACAGGCTGATCCCCTTGACAAACCCAGAGTAGCCAGTGCTGGTAGAGTGACATGGGACAGGTCCACGAGGGAGGCAAGGAAGAGGGAGAGGCCGAGGAGACATAGGAGGCCATGGTGATGGAGGGGATGATGGCTGAGGTGGATGGTGTGGAGGCAGGAGAGGGAGGTGTGGTCAGAGGGGATGAGGACCAGCCTTGTCACCGATTCATGAGGAGGGGGGGGAGAGGAGGATGTGGCTAGAGGGGGAGAGGAGGCGTAGCCGGCAGGGGCAGCCATCCCAGATATCCTAGCAGAGGAGGAGGTAGGTGCCGAGGAGGCAGGCAGAGAGGAGGTAGAGGTTGATGCTCTGGGCTTGTTAGGTGCCTACCAGGAGGACGATGAGGAGGATGATGATCACAAGAGGGAGATTCAAGATCAGATCCTAGAGGAGCTAGATGAGGAGGCTGAGAGAGATAGGCCTAGACAGGATGAGACAGAGGCAGAGGAGCCCGACACGGATATATTGCGAGCCCAGGTTGCCTCCTTGGAGGAGTAGATTAGAGTACTAATGGTCGAGAGGGATGCCTATCAGATGGAGAGGGACAGAGCTTTGATGGATAGAGATCAGGCTATAGCTCAAAGACAGGAGACTGAGCAAAGATTCACAGAGCTCAGGGCACTATGTACAGGACCATCAGCTGTATTCGCCAGAGAGCTAGTCAGAGCTGGAGAGAGGGAGAGATACTATTGGGACCTATATGAGGAAGAGGTTCCCCTAGAGAGACAGGCTCCTAGTTTTTCAGCAGCACATAGTAGCAGGTCCTAGACCAAGACCCATACATGGACAGTTAGCACAAAGGGGGTGGATCAGCCATGTAGAGCAGGTCCATATGATAAACCTCCCACAACTCAGAGATTAGCAGGTTCCCAATATCATTCTCCCGCACACTCCCGGCATGATGGCAGTGGCAGTTCAGGATAGGGGGACCATTTATCGAGACATTGTATTTTGATTGTATAGCCTATGGGCTTCCATGTATTATTGATACATTATGATATTGTGATGTAACACATTTGAGCGAGTGATATATATATATATATATATATATGATTTTGGCGGCGATTCTTATGATATGCATTTCTATGTATTGATTATGCAGTCTTTATGTATACATGTGATGTTTATATGATATGCCTATGTGATGGATGAGTACATGTATTTTATGATGTTTATGCAGCTAATGAGATAATACTGATTCTATCTGATGTATGATTCTATGCAATTTAGAACTATGAGATGCAATATGATGTGAATATGTATGATAGATACTACATGTATGTTATACAGACATAATGTGATGCATGTATTTACAGTTGCTTCGTACATGGAATGCTTATAATATGTATTGTTTGATGATGATTGTCTATTATACCATGATGATCTAGATATGAAATATGCCTATATGTATATATGTTTCTAACATGTATGTTGATGCAAGATGATGTATAATGTGTTGTGTCACAGGACTCCATCATAATGCAAGAAAGAAGAACTATTAGTGTGGAAAGAAAGATCGACAAAGAATGAAAGACATAAGATAGATGTTAGTATTAGCAATCTTCGATATTTTTCTGTATCACAAAAGGTATTGCACGTTATCTTCATTGGGCAGGACTAATACAAATGGAGAAAAACACCATGATATGACATAGATCAAGGTGTGCAAGATCACCCACTTGCTAATAACAGATAGTCGCAAACAAGGATTGTCATTAACTCATACTAAAGGCACAAGTTACCCCAGTCTTTTTGTCAGGACAAACCACAGACAGCAAGCAAAGTAAAAGATGGGTCATGAGACGTCATTGCTCCTCTAAATCCTTCATGGGACATCCTTGAGGAAACTAGTAACATGACTCAAAATCAAATTTAAAAGACAGTCGACAGACAACAGTCAAAGAAAATAGAATTCTGATACATCATTGCTTCTTTAAATCCTTCATGGGAAATCCTTGAGAAAGCTAGTAACATGAATCCCCAGTCATCAATTCAAGATAAATGATAAGATAAATAATCCATAGAGTCAAAAAGCCAGTAAAATATTTACCAAAACTTGATCTTGTTTGGTTGATTTGTTTGATTGATAAAATAATTGATTGATAGAGCCTGACATGAGGAGATACACATACCGGATAAGACTGTGAGTCTGGTTTCGATGTTATGACTATCTGTATAAGGCATGACAAATCCTGGTTTCAGAAAGACATGTATCATATAAGACATTGAGTTAGATGCCGTTGATGTGATAACCTATGTAAGGCTATGTTTGACCTTGTCGATTATGTAGGAAGGACGCATCCTGTATAAGACACAGGTTGACTATTTTGATAACGTCTATTTCCAAGAAGGGCACATCCTATAGTAGACTGTAGTTGATCTGTTTTGATTATTTTGTTTGGCAAGTTGTTTGATTTGACTTAGAGATATTGCTGACTTGTTCACCAGATTAATGCATGATTTGAGACAATGTGTGGACAAATAATTTCATGTGACAACAAACCCTAAAGGACTGACCTAATGTGGCCTCGGGGGCTCATCGATTGATGGCCTTGCCTACGTTATACATGCAAAGACCTCCTAGTTTGACTTGACTGTGATCGACAAGACTGACTACGAATAGAAGATGTGTGTGTGAAAGTGAAAGTGACGAACCCTAATGGACTGACCTAGTGCAGCCTCGGGGGCCCATCGATTGATGGCCTTGCCTACGTTATACATGCAGAGACCTCGTAGTTTGACACGACCAATGACCTTGTGATATAGACATATGGATTAAATCATGATTTTATACAGACAAACCAAAATGGAATAACCTAATGCCTCGGGGGCACATCGGAAGATGGCCTTGCCTACGTCTAGTCGCAGAGGCAACGTAGTTCGACAAACGACAAAGACTGACAAGTGCGACCGACTTTGACTCTGTTTTTGGATTTTTGAAATGTTTTTATTTTTTGTCTTTTCTCAAGCCATTTTGCAATGTTTGTGGATTTTCCATGGTTTTACGTCATCAACATTTCCAATGTAAAAAATAGTATGACACATGTCAAGTGTTTGCCCCCAGTCGAGTATAAGACCAACTGACTATGAAGAGGATAAAATGGGAAATATGAAATGCACTCGATGTCAATCATTCCAAGTTATGGGAAAGACTACCACTTATTACGGATGGTATATACAAGCGATGGATACAAAAGATAAAAAATATGTACAGGGAAGTGGACTATGTACAGGGATAGATTAGAATAATAGTAGACAAAGGAGCAAAGTGGAGTACACATGGTGCCTATTTGCCAAGTTTTCACCAGGGTACCTATCCAAAGCGCCACTGAAGTGGTTTTCACTATTGGACTAATGATTTGTCTTTACTATTTTCCAGATTATCTTTTTTTTTTTGGTGTTACCAAGACGCATGTTTGCCAAGTTTTCACTTTGATAATGATTTTTATGATTTTTTGATTTTTTTGTATTTTTGCTAATTAAGACAAAGGCTCTCAAAAGCTATGCGCAGAACTTCTTTAGATGCATACTATTGATTGGTGAGGACAATGGTTCCCCTTCAAGAGTAGAGAGTTGGTATGCTCCTGATCCAAAAGCTTCTATAACAACATAAGGTCCTAACTAGTTAGGTTCAAACTTTCCTAGTTTTTCTCTTTCTGCTTGATTCTTTGGGTTCTCCATTAAAACTAGGTCACCAATGTCAAAGTTTCTATTCAACACCTTCCTGTTATAGCGACGACGAAGGTGATTCTGATATGCTTGGAGATGGTCTAATGCCTTCTGTCTTCGCTCATCCAGTAATTCTAGCTCATGGAGTCTCGACACTCGGTACTCTTCATCATCAATGTGTCCTTTCAGGGATACCCTTAGGGAAGGAATCTCGACCTCAATAGGTAGAATAGATTCAGAGCCAAATACAAGTGAATATGGAGTAGCACCAGTGGGAGTACGGATAATGGTATGATAAGCCCATAAGGCAGGGTTAAGCTATAAATTCCAATCACGACCAACATCATTGACAGTCTTCTTGAGGATTCTAATGATGGTCTTGTTAGATGCCTTTGCTTGGCCATTACCTTGGGGGTAGTATGGAGTGGAAAAGTGATGTTGGATATGAAACTCTTCACACAGAGGATGAACTTCTTGGTTCTTAAATGGGCGTCCATTGTCAGTGATTATAGATTGAGGGACACCATATCGACAAATGATATAGTTCAGGATAAATCTAGAAATCTGTGTGCTGGTAATGTATGTCATAGGAATGGCTTCAATCCACTTCGTAAAGTACTTAGTGGCAGTGATAATGAACTTGTGCCCATTAGATGATGTAGGGTGGATCTCACCTATGAGGTCGAGTCCCCATTGGGAAAAGGGCCATGGTGACATGATAGGACGGAGCTCCTGGGCTGGCGCATGTATCAAGTCTCCATGAATTTGACATTGGCGACATTTCATTACAAAGACATATGAGTCTTTTTCCATAGTAGGCCAGTAATAACCCAGTCTCATAATCTTTTTAGCTAAGGTAGGACCGCTAGAATGGGAACCACATATACCCTCATGCACCCCACACAATGTTGCTTGTGCTTCAGTAGAATCAAGAAATCTCAGTAAGGTATTATCTAAGGCATGTCTATATAGGGTGTCTCCGACGATGGTGTATTTGGATAACTTGTGGAGGAATGTCCTACGTTGGTTATTTGATAGGCCAGTGGGTATGACTTCGGCATGAAGATAATCATAGATTTCTTTGTACCATGAGGAATCAAAACCAACAATGTCACACACCATTTCAGAATCTGGGATATTGTAGGCTGGGACTAAAAGCTGTTCGACCAAGAACTCAAACTTAGGCACGTTGTTAGAAATGTCAAGAAGTGATGCAATTGTAGCCATAGCATCTGCTGCCTTGTTTAAAATATGAGGTACTTGATGAAATTCAACTTTGTCAAAGTACTTTTTAAAGCTATCAGCCATGTGCTTGTATGGAGCAAGCTTCTCATCCTTAGTCTCATAATCATCATTTACCTATCTAATTACTAGTTGAGAATCCCATATACTTGTAAAATCTTAATTTTCCACTTGACTTCCATGCGTAACCCTGTCACTAGAGCTTCATACTCTGCTATGTTATTAGTGCATGGGAATGCAATCCTGAATGACTTAGGGATGGAATCACCGTGTGGTGTAATAAATAGTATACCAGCCCCTGAACCATGATTAGTATGTGTGCCATCAAAGTATAGTTTCCATGTTATATTTGTGTCAATTGTGAATATGAATTCATCAGGAAAGTCTCCAACTAATGGATGATCTGCCTGTGTGGGTGCGTCAGCTAACTGATCAGCAATGACCTATCCTTTAATAGCCTTTCTTTCTACATACTGGATATCATACTCACTAAGTATCATAACCCATTTAGCCAATTGTCCTGTTAATGCTGCCTTGCTGAGAAGATATTTCAGAGGGTCTATTTTAGCAATCAACATTGTTTGATGGTTTAGGATGTAGTGTCTCATTTTTTGGGTAGCAAATACTACTACAAGATAGGCACGTTCAATGGTACTATAGTTGAGCTCATAACCTACCAAAGTCAAACTGATATAATAGACTGCCCTTTCATGACCTTCATCATCATTCTGTGCAAGCAATGCTCCTAGTGATGAATGGGTTGCTGTAATATAAAGAATCAATGGTCTCCCTTCAACAGGTGGCATTAAGACAGGTGGTGTGAGTAAATATTCTTTAATCAGTTGAAAAGCCTCTTCACATTTAGCTATCCACGCAAAGGGTACCCCTTTCTTAAGTAGATGTTGAAAAGGGTGTGTCTTATCTGCTAGTTGCACTATAAATCTTCTGATAGATTGCAACCTTCCCTGTAATGTTCTGAGTTGACTGAGATTTGTGGGTGGTGGCATGTCCATGATTGCTTTCACCTTAGCAGGATCCACTTCAATGCCTCATCTAGAAATAATATAACCTAACAGCTTTCCTGACTTGAATCTAAACACACATTTCTTTGGATTAAGTCTCACTTTATACTTCTCTAGCCTCTGAAATATCTTGTCTAAAACCTGTAAATGTTCTACCCTTGTCTTATATTTTGCAATAAGGTCATCGACATAATCCTCCATAAGAGTGTGTACTAGATCATGAAAGATAGTAGTCATGGCACGTTGATAAGTTGCTTCAAAATTCTTGAGTCCAAAGGGCATAACATTCCAGCAATAAGTTCCCCAAGGACAGGTGAAAGCCATCTTATGTTGGTCTTCAGTTGCAATTCTAATCTGGTTATATCCTGAGAATCCATCCATAAGGGAGAACATCTCATATCTTGCTGTCATGTCAATTATCATGTCTATGTTAGGCAAAGGAAAGTCATCCTTAGGATAGGATTTATTGATATCTCTAAAGTCAGTACAGATATGGATTCCCCCAACTGGTTTAGTAACTGGTACAAGATTGGAAATCCAATCGGCATAGTCGATAGATCTGATGAAACCAACATCTAACAATTTCTTGAGTTCTGCCTTGACTAATAAAGCAATCTATGGATGCATTTTTCTTAGCTTTTGTTTCATAGGCTTGGCACCTGGTTGTAAGGGAAAATGATGCAAAACAAGTTCAGGATCTAACCCCGACATGTCAGCATATGACCAAGCAAAATTTATCTGTCTCTGTGCAAAGAAGTTATGGAACTCTGGTTGCTCTTGTGTTGTCAATGACGCTGCAAAATGAACCAATCGAGGATTCTCTTTGGTGCCTATGTTGAATTCTACTGATTCTTCAACGAGCATAGGTGACTTTTCCTATGCAATAGGGAAAAATGTTCAAACCTCCATCCTTAGGTGCCTCAGAGAGGTTTTCACCTTCAGATGCATCCTTTCTTTTTACTTTTTCATTATCTAAAGGTGTCTTTTGGTTTTCACCTAGAGACTCGTCCTTTTTATCTTGTCTATTCTTTTTCTCATTTTTGCGACTGGAGGGTTGAATAGATTCCCCAAAGTATGCTTTGTTGTCCAAGTCAATGGTAAAACTAGCCTTATGATCACCGTTTGGTATGCCTTCTCGTAATCCCAGGAACTCAGCAATTGCTTCATCATTCTCAAACATATCTAAGATGGGTGTGTCTTGTTGGTCCCAATCAATGTGTTGGGGGTAAACTAAGGGCATGTCATCGTCGGAGTTCTCAAAGTTTGATGGATTCAAGGTAAAGATTGAGTTATTCATGTGATCACAAAAGCCTTGTACTAAGTCCATTTTGTTCTTAGTTTTGGGTCTAGGTGGATTGATAGGTTGGCCTAATGCCAAGGTTTGACTATCGGAAATAGATGGCTTAGATTGCCAAGAGGTAGGATCAAGTGATTCCCAATAGTAATGTTTAAACCACTCTTATTTTGTCATTTTCTTGGTGGAAAAGAATTCAAAGGATTGGGTGAAGAACTTAGCATCAAGTCAAGTTCTCCAAATAACTTGTCAAGGTCCATGGAAGAAGTAGAGGATAGGGAATCCCACTCATAATCGTTAGAGTCGGAGGAATCATATTGATATTGGTCCACTAGTTCATGAGATGTCTTAATATCCTCTTAAGAACTAACTTCCTCAAGTAAGGGTAATGGAGTACTAGGAACACCAATCTGAATTGGTTGAAACCCTATCCCTACTCCTTTTGGCCACTGAGAAACAAATATTGGTTCAATTTTGCCGTCTTGGTTTAAGCCTAAACCACTATGTCCATCATAGCCTTTGCTTTGCATGATTTTGAAACCCTTTCCATATAGACTTGTAGGAATATGAGCAAGTAAAAGGGGTTCCTCATCATCTTCCTTATACAGCCAGGAAGTGACATCTTTTTCCTCTACGGCCTCTTTTCTTAATTCACCCCATTTAGAAAAAAATGTTGTGGGAGGAGCGTGTATAGTAACCATAGATTGTCTCTTATCTAATGTAGGTAAACCGTATGACTTAGGAGGAATCAAATGGCTAACACAATAAGAAGTCTTCATGTAATATTCTCCACAACCCTAGGAGTGGTAGGAACTGAGGGTGAAATAGATGTTCGAGTGAGTGTGGATGGGTCAACATAGGAAGATGTATGGGATGATGTGGCCTCTTGGTTGACTGGCACTTGACGTTGGGGGATCTCTTTTAGATTGGTGCAGTACTAGAAAGGATCAGGATCACCATCTATAGTTATTTTTGTGCCATTGTAAGGGAATTTAAGACACTGATGATATGTGGAAGTGACTGCCTTCATAGCATGAATCCATGGTCTACCTAGCAGAATGTTATAAGGAAGAGTGAGATCCAAGACCTGGAACTTTGTCTCCATTACCGCAGGACCAATTCTGATAGGAAGTGTTACAACTCCATTTGATTTTCTTTCTTCATCATCATAAGCATTAATGACAATACTCTTGGTCGTGTCTACACATGCTTCTGAGATACCTAAAGCCTTAATTATTTTTAAAGTGCACAGATTTAACCCTGCTCCTCCGTCTACCAAAACTCATCTAAGTTGGTGTTATCAACAAGGACTTCTAGGTGTAAAGAGTCATTGTGGTTCATCTTTTCAGTTGCATAGTCTTGTTAAGAAAACCTGGCATGATGATTATTGGTCAAGTAGCCCACCATTTCCTGGAAATGATTGACATCTAGATCATTAGGGACCGTGGTATTCTGTAAAGCTTTATCAAGGATAGACCGATGCTCAGGGGAAATACACAACAATTCCAAGATTGAGATTTCAGCTGGGGTCTTTCCCAACTGATCAAGAAGGTTATATTGTAACTTGGAAGGTTGGGGTGTTTGCTATGATGGAGGGCCTTGAATAGTGAATTTAGTACGACGAGTATTGACCGCACACTCAAGATTAGTATGGATGGTAATGGTATTGATGTTCTCATTAGCGCCGTGAAGGAAATTAATGGTTTTTCCACCATTGTAATCATGCTTGAGACTGGCATAGTTGGTTGACATATTGGTCTTAGTACTTGAACTGGGGATAGTTCCTTTCCCATGGTCATGTAGTGGATTAGAAAAGACTTGATCAGTGTTTGATGACTTTTGTTTTTGTCCACTAACTTCAATAATTCTCTTTTCGACCAAATCCTGTATGATATTCTTCAGTTGTCGACAGTTTTGTAAGTTATGTCCCTTAGTCCTATGATAGTCACAAAAGGCATTGTCATCCCACCAAGCTGGTTTAAATTGTCCTGGGTTATATTGTCTTGGTTCATGTAGCTGTATGAGGTTTTGTTGTAGCAATTGTTTGAACACCAACTCAATGGGTTCCCCTAAGGGAGTTAATTCACGTTTTTGAAATCTCCTTAGCTGTGGGCGTTGAGTATTTGGGACCACGTTAGGAGGTTGATTGACAGCATTAAGCGTGTTGGCAAAAGTATGAGGTCCTTGTAATGTGAGGAGGAGTCCTGCTTGTAGTGTTTTAGCATCAACCACCCCATCATTGGTGACATTTTTGTTGCAAGATCAGAAATTGTTTCTGTCAGTGGGGGTATTTTGTATGATTGGGTTTCTATTAGATGTTGATGTCTTGAGTTCACCCTTTTCAATGAGATCCTTCTCTATTATTACCCCTTTTTCCACTAGTTCCGAAAAAGATGTACAACAATGTACCCTGAGGTTACTCCTGATTTTTGCATGAAGGTTTTCTTGAAACATTGTAACTTTTTGTTTTTTGGGTATCTCGACGGGACACCTACTAGCTATAGTTCTCCATCTCTAGAAGAAATTGATGAATGTTTCCCCTTTGTCTTGTGTCGTGTGGCACAAGGTTGCTATATTTATCTCATGGTCTATGTTGAAGGAGAATTGCTCGACAAATTTCTCAAGTAGTTCACCCCAAGATCTAATGCCAGAATCTAGACCCGAAAACCATTCTAGTGCAATTCCTACAAGACTTCATGGAAATAGTCTCATAAGATATGTGGGATCATAAGCGACATCTATGCATATGGTAGAAAATTCCCTGATGTGTTCTATAGGGTTTCATTTACCATTGTACTTAGGGAGATTCAGTATGACATATCCCTGAGGGAAAGGTGTCATGTACAATGATCTATCAAAGGGGAATGGGCATATGTCCTTTGTTGAAAATGACTTCTTGGTTGACACCGACATGTTATTCATTTGCGTTTGTAATGCCTGCATTTGTGTTTGTAAGATGTCAACTTGGGTCAAATATGTGCTAAGAGGATTATGCGGATCTAGATATGTGTTCTAAAATCTAAAGCCGCGTGATGGATTTCGATTAAATGTTGGCATCTGAGGTGGATTTGGGTTCGGAATGTTGGTAAATATGTTTTGGTCCAAAATCGGCATAAATTGGTATTGACCTGAGATTTGTGTAAACAGATTCTGAGTACCACTTTGGACAAAAGGATTCTGATTCAGAATTGATGTAAATTGGTTTTGACTTGGAATCTATGTGGACGGATTCTGACTACCAATTTGTGACAAAGGATTTTGATTCGGAATCAATGTAAATGGATTATAGGTACCAGTTTGGGAGAGTAGATTCTGACTCAAAAACTATGTGAATGGATTCTGATTGCCATATTGGAAGGAGGGAATGCCCCCTATTTGTGTAATCCATGGTATAGTACTAGTGACCTAAGCACTAGGTATGGCAATCGATTATGGTATGGTACTCATGACACTAGCATTGGGTATAGTCATTGATTGTGAACTTGTGGCACCGACATAAGGTGTGGAGGCTAAGGTTTTAAACCTTTTATTCCCAACAAGAGGACCGAAGGGAGGAGATGATGAAGCCCCTGTAGTGAAATTAAATCCTAATGTCATGTTAGATGTACCAAATGGGGACGTATGGACTGTCGTACTCAGTGTAGACATGCTAGATGGCATAGTCGTGCTAACCTGAGGTATAGAAGTACTAGCAGTCATGGTATTTGTCCCTTGTGTAGGTTGAGTTTGTAAGGTGCTGATATCAAATCCTGGAGGTAAAGTAGCACCTTCAACTAGCAATTTTCCTAAAAATCGTTGACGATCATTTGCTAGGTACTCATCTACAAAAGAGGCAAACTCAGGGTCCTGTGTGGCAGCCTCTATGTCCTCTACTACAATATGTCCTTGAGTGTTTCTAGTGGTGAATTTTTCTAATAGAGTCTTATGAGGTCTTGAAGAAAATGGATTGATGAACACGCTAGGGTTCGACATGTTTTCTCTCTCTCTTCTCTTAGACCTAGTTTCAACCATGTAAGACAAGCTCAATATGTGGGAAATGCAAAACTATATGTATGAGAAGTATGACCTTAGCCTATGTTTTTGGGATTTTTGTCTGCAAAATAAGGAATATCCTAGGATGACACTAGTCTAGACTCTAAAGATGCAAAGTCTAAGCAAGACCCTATAGTGATCAATTCTATAAACCCACTTGACGAAGGGACCAACTACCTAAATTCAAACCAAGGTGTCAATTTAGTTAAGTTAAGGAACCAATATAGGAAAAAGATCAAAGAGATGTTGAGTTTCCTAACTAGACTGATGAGCTAGGAGGACTCTGTGTAGGATAAAATATATACTGATAAAACTAGGTTCAATGATAGATTTCGTTGACACTATGACTTTTCTAGAGTATAGATGGTGGACTACTCCTAAAGTTTGTAAAAATTGACCCTTCTAGAAGTCTAATGCAAGGTAATATGTACCCTAAGATGAAGCTAGACTCTAAATAAAGACAACTATGGTAATAACTAAATGACCTTAAAGGATGCAATATTGAGCAAACCGTTTCAGGTTTCTGTTTCAAAGACTGTTTGTGTAAATACAACTGAAACTGGTTTAACCGTGTTGACTGGATAGTGACTGTGAATTCTAGTTTTCTGATAATCAGACAGATGCGTCTCAGGATTTTACAGATGTTGTTCAAAATTAACAGTTGCGGTTTTCCAGTGATCAATTGCGTTTCTCTGGTAAAGTTCAGTTTGACTCTGATAGATGTGGTTAGCCTTTTAACAGATGTGACTCGTATTGACAATTGCGACTCAAAATATAATGCATGTGATTTTCCAAAGCAATTGCGAGCTATACTGGAAAATGCGATTGATAATGATAGATGCGACTGATACTGACAGATGCAACTCAAAATTATAGTTGCGACTCAGAATTTAACAGATGCGACTCTAAAAATCAATTGTGAGTTTCTGGTGAACAGTTGCGACTCTCTGTGAATTTTCAGTGACATGAATTTTAAATTGACTCCATTTTTTTTTTATCAAATTCTGACAATCAAAGACAATCGTAAGAAAAAGTATTTTTAGTTTCAATTTTGGACTCGAAGAACATTTAAAGTGATAACAGACAAGCACATCCTAATAGGCCAAAGGCCTAGGGTTTGTATACTTGGTATAGCCCACCTATTATACCCCAAATTGGTGATGAACACCTTTCCTTCTCGAGAGTGGATAGCTTAGGAATTTGGTGGCATTGGCTCCCCTCCACGGCTCATTAACGTCTTTCGAGCACACCAAATCTGAATTCTTTGGGAAATGACCTCCCAAGAACTACTATCTCTACTCAAGGGGATCAGTAGTGAGTATCTTTGGGCATGATACTGTACCCTGCACTATACCAAGCAACGGCCACAAATAGGTTGGTCTCTAAAAACAAAGGTATTTAGTACAGTCATTTCGTTCATACGGCATGATCCATGCAACGAGAGTCCCCTTTCAGATCCATCTCGTCAGAATCATACGTGTGATTCTTGAACTTTCCCCAAGAATCCTCTTTTATATACTGGCTGGAAGTCCCTCGGGTTCAGGGTGCTACTAGTCTGAGTCGTCCTGGGGTGAGTACTTTTTCCCACCAGAACAGGCCCAAGTTCTAGAGTTGGTAACCATTTTTCTTACACCCAAGATCACACAGATGCACAAGGGGAGAGGATACTTTGATGTACCAAGTCGTAAAGGGTGACCAAACTTGTGTTTTCACACCAAACACAGTAGACACTTGTTAATTTTAACCAAATGAAAGATTTTCTACACTACCAAACAATCTGTTTCAAAATTAACTAGGGTCTTCGACAAACGTCCTGCAGAAAAACTAGTTAGTAATTTTTGATGTTGTCTTCGTCAATCATCCTACAAAAGCTTGTTAACTCCAAATGGCCACATGCTGGAAATCAGACATTAGTAACACAAAAATCAATTGAAAGTTTCAGATTTCAGAAAAAAGAAATAAAGTTTACCAGTCAATTGCATCACCGTCTTACCAGTCAGATGTGTCGTTTCTTCTTCAGTTGCAGCTCAGGAAATCAATTGCGATTTAGGAAAATACAGATGCATCGTTTCCTCTGTCAGATGCGGTGCAAGAAGTCAATTACAGTTCAGGAAGCTTCAGATGCGTCATTCCATATGAAAAATCTACAAAAACCAAAATTAAAAGATCTACGGATTCACGAAGATGGTGTCTTCATGTCGGGTTCACCAAATGTAACGCCACAGAAAATTGTACAATAGAAAAACAAAGATCATTAGAAGCAAACATGCATACAATACTAAATCTAAAATGCAAATTCATTCATTAAGCAACAAAGTACATGGGAAAGATAAAACGTAAACAAAACTAGAACAATCTCACCAATTTCGAATGCATTTCCATGATTCATCTCGATTGCCCTTCTCTGTTTCGCTTGTGTAGTATAATTGCCCTCAGATTTCTTGTAATTTCGTGCAAGTATGCCTAAGATAATGATTAGCAAAATATCAAAGATTCAAGACAAAGTGCTCTCAAAAAGTCATAAGAATTCGCAAGAGAGATTGGAATGAAGAATGACAAATTAATTTATAGAAAATTTATTATTCAAAATGACAGGTCAAGATTAAAAGATCAACGGATGGTTGAGATTGACAGATTAGACATGCATTTAGATAACTGACAGTAATGACATGAGTGATACAAATTAGAAATAGAATTAAAGATTAAATAAATGATTTAATCTTCAGTTCGACATTCAAAAACATAAGAAATATCTTTGCATGACAAAGATGAAGATTGATTATAACGACTCTCTTTTTGAATGCATGCCCAACATTTAATTAATTAAATAAGAATATTTAATTAATCCGCATGTACATGCAAATAAGTTAGAACTAGATGATTGAATGATCTGATGAAGAGATTACTCGAGACAGCCACTCAGACATCAAATGAAGAGTTAACTGAGCGATTAATATAGATGTCGAGTCGAGTAAAAGTGAATATTTAGATAACTCGCATAATTATCTAAAATATAGAGGAATGCGTTAAAATAGAATTAATGAATTAAATAATTTATTTAATTCAAGACTCGATATTCGAAGAATAATTAAATAAATAAGATTTATTTAATTAAATGATGAAGGGATTTAAATGAATAATTAAATAAAGAATTTATTTAATTATAGTTGAAATATGATAAAGAGTAAATTAAATAAGAATTTATTTAATTTGACAAGAAGGATAAGGTTAATTAGTAACATAATTAAATAAAAAGCATTTATTTAATTAATCAGATAGAATTAATGTTAAGGTGTGAATTAATTAAATAATTAAAATCATTTAATTAATAGAAGAAATTAAGACTATTGAGAATAATTAAATAAATAATTTATTTAATTATGACCGTGAAACATAGAAGTAATGAAAAATATGGAAATCGTAGGCCTAAACCAAATTTTGGTGTCTACATTTGCCCCTCTTCGATATAATGTTATTTCGACGTATCAAAGAAAATCGATAAAAATATGCCCGAACAATGCCCCAGATTAGAATAGGTGAAGGTATGCCCCCTCGGAAAAATTGACAAATTTATGAAAAATTCAGAAAAATTTGGAAATATTCGCGATGAGTCTATAGGATAGCCATAAATGCAGTGGAGTTGATGGAATTAAGTTTGGAAATGGGAGGGACGGGTATGGGATGATGGAAAATGGGAGTTAACATGACCAATAGGATAGGAATGCCACCTAAGCCCTAGGTATATATAGGATTAGGGGTAAAAACCTATTCATTTTCACCCACCTAGTTGAGAAATTGAGATTTTGCTCTGACTTTCTAGTGAGGATGTCTCTAGTTCCAGCCACTCATCATCACACATACAGGATCTGGACATACCAGAGACCAGCCGGCGTGGACCCCCCAATATGGACCTAAAACTTGCCCTTTTGAAATTTTTGATTTGTGCGCATTTTAAGGCATTTAATGCATTTTTTACGTATGCGTCGTTTTAGTTAGGAACCGCATATGCGTGTGCGAACAACGCATGTGTATGCGAAAAACCGCATTTGTAATTTAACGTAGGTCAGTTTGAATAGTTTTCTATGGTTAAACGCATGTGTTAATTTGTGAAATGCATATGACTTTATGAATCACATTTGCATTTAGAATAGCCGCATATGACTTTATGAATCATATTTTCATTTAGAATAGCACATATTGAGGGTTCTATGGTGGAGGGATATATGGTATACAAGACCATGGTATACATTAGTGAATATCTTCCGAATTTTGCAACAAAGATCCATGTAGATCTCATTTGGGATCCCACCTCCATTAACAAATTTGAAGAGGAGTACCTGACGGGGAAAGGTAGATTAAGGAAAGTGAGAGGTAATTATAAGATGGTCATGGAGATTAATTGGAATACATTTCACATATGGTTTTTATGTATATTGTACTTATTTAATTTTTAATCTTCAATATACATAAATTATAAATTAAGGTCGTATACTATGGTATATAAGTAATTATATGTCATTTGTGCATTTCAATTTTTTTTTATACAGTTGGTCAAGAGTGGGATGCACTACATTTGTATGTCACCAAAAATATTGATTGGATGATGGTATGGATTGAATGATGTCAACAATCTAGTCGAACAGTAACATGGGAAAGTGTGGCTTCATTGGTTAAAGAAGCTCATCATAATGGAGATTCCAATGTTACACAAAGGGAAATTGATTTACAATATGGTTTAAGAGATAAAAAGGTACGTATAAATATATTAATCACCCATATTATTTAATTATTTTCAATTATATTGATGTATATATATATTGAGATTGTTTTCTTCACATACATTCGACCAAGAATAAATATGTTTATCAACTGACGATATTGCAATAATTTTTACATGTTTGACATATTGTAGGTGAAACACCACAAGGCTATGTCGTGCAATGGTCATAAATTTTGAATCAAAATATTGGATGACATGAAGAAAACTTGTGATTCTAGTATAACTATAGTATTTCAGGTGACTAATGTTTCATCTAGAAGCGACATACATCCAAAAGTCTTATAAAATTGATACAATGGGATTTTGGATGATATACTCGAGTGTGACTTTAAGTCCTTCAGATTAATTATGTTCGTCGTCCTATGGTACAAGCTACGATTGAATGAAAATAATCTTGAGAGAATTATTATTGAACATGATAATGGATTTACCATGGTTAATACAAGGTTGATTGAGTGGGCTAGAAATGAGCCCTATGTTCTTCCAAGCCAATGTAAGCAGGTATTTTACTCAGAGGTTCTAGGTAAATTGGGTTGGTCATTTGTTGTTAGACATGATCCAAGAGGAAGGTCGATAAAGTATAATGTGGTGGAAGAAGAAGATACCAAAGAACTAGAAGATTATGTAGATGATGATAAGGATCAATAGTTAGTTGATGATGTCCCTGACGAAGATGTCGAAGAGGAGGAACTAGATCATGATGATGTAGGAGTTAATGTTCCTGAAGATGATATCTATGTGGATGATGACATTATCAAAACCGATATCGATGACGATGATGATGATATGACCAATCCTTACAATGTCAAATCTCTATCGGATGATACAGACAAAGAGTTGGATGAAGAAGAAGATCAATGACATTAAAATGTATGAGTTATATAATTATATTATCTATTTGATATTAACTTCTTGAAAGAATTATATTTGAATTATGTGGTTACATAATTAATTCATAATTTTTTTAATTTTTATTCCATTACATAATTAATTTAATGATGTAATTTTTAATGTTTGGAAGGTCAAAAAATTAAAATATTTCAATAGTGATGTTAACAACCTTGAAATTAGTGTGTTTTATGTTTCATGTGATCATAAACGATTAAAAATTCAGTTGTAGAGGTGGTTGTTCAGTGGTTGATGTGTAAAGGCCTTTAAAAGGCATAAAGTGATCATTGTAATGGTTGTTGATAGTTAAGGATTTAAAATACAAGCTCTTGACATTCGAAAATCTATGTTTTTCTTTAAAAATTTTGTATTTTTCTTGTTATGCAACACTGTATAGTCACATGCAGCGATATTTTGATGTGAAATCAATTCCAGGTCATGAAGATATGTGTTATCTTTGATTTGAATCTGATTTGAGGGCTTAAGGAGTTGATTTGAGTTAGAAAGCTTCATTTCTATGCATACAACCCAATTACCCTATTTTTGAGGGTTTTGTAGTCCAAACATGATATAAAGGGGCTCTTAAAATTTTTGTGATTACTATAGCTTGTGTAAGAGGCCCCATGGATACTATTGTAATTGTAGGATGCATGAATAGGGTGTAGGATGAGAAATAAAGAAGGTATAGCTGCTGTCCTCAAGAGTTTATGAAGAAAAGCATGTGAAATGAGAGGTTCAAGCCTAGGTTTCAAAAAAAAATGTATGGGAGATCTGATTTTATGAATTTTTATCCATGTGCAGACCTAATGGGTTGTTTTTGAACACTTAATATAAATGATATGCACACACACACAGACATATGTATATATATATATGTATGTATGTATGTCTGTATGTATATGTATTTTTAAATGTAAATATAAATGCAATTACTGGGTGCTCTCCTAGAACAATAAATGCAACATATCATTAAATAAATCTATATCTATGTATATAAATGTGTATTTCTAAATGTAATTATAAATGCAAAGAACATATGGTTTTGTAGTGTTATAAATACAACATATCCATAAATTATTGTAATTGAAATTCTAAAGTCTTCAACACATATAATATGAAATTGATCAAACTATTAAACTACATGAGAAACAAATGAAAATAGTAAATGCATATCTATGTGTATTTGTAAATGTAAGTGTAAAATAAATAATAATAATAAAAATTATAAAAGAAAACAAGGAAAGGTTTAGAGTTTAGAGTGGGAGAGAGATAAAGGGTAGAGGGTTTAAGGGTTTAGAGTTTAAGGGTTAATGGTTTAGGGTTTAGGGTTAAAGGTAGAGGGTGTTGGTTTATTTTTTACACTATAACCAAGTTGGTCTTCTAATCTACCTATGGGATTGCCAATTCCAATCAAGGGCAGCTCGAAGGACCTGGACCAAATATTGAGGAATTTTAAAAGCATCCTATAGTTTGGGCTCTACAAGACATGGGAGGGTGATCCCTTAATGTGTTTAAAAGCTCTACACTAGTATCATAAACAACATTAACACATAACAGATAATCCCATTAAATATCTCAACACAATAGGATAACATTGAATAAAATTGGTTGTTCACTGATAATATCAACTATGTGGAGCATGAGATAACTACAACACAATCCATAGTAAAATATAGTCATTAATTTACAATTTGTAGCAAGCTCTAGGCAAAGACAAATAATTGTTGAACTACACAAACAAGTACAACTTAGATCAGTGCCATATATCCATTGTAGGAGTCAAATTCATAAGCATCTAAAGGTTTATGACAGATTTAATACATAACATATAACTTATAATACCCCTAACAATATTGCATTACAATTTCATCAATATGCATTCTCACCCAATACTACTTATCAAATCCTTATACAAAACATATCCGCCTATAATTGCATTCAAGCATTTTAATTAATTCCTTGAATTAAAGCTAAAATAAGGATTATAGACACCACAATAGTGAGATGAATGAAACAACCCTTAGTCATCTTATTCAAAATTCAGATATGCATGTATAGTGGAGAGACATGAGTTTGAATTTATCATTTCAAGTCAAATGCTAGTACTGTTATACAACATGAAATCCCCATGAATTCAAAACCGATTACAGAATAACTTAGAACCTAAATTGTATTTCTCTCTAAAACCATCAAAATTTACAAATTTCTTTGCAACTTCACCTAGACTCAACCAAAAATATCTAACTTTCTAACTAGTACTTCTGGCCTTGAAATCCTTCTTATAGAAAATGAAGGAGCAAACAAGCATCGGGCTAGAAAGTACACATGTCACCAGCCAATTGAAGCATCTGGTGATATTCCAAAAATAGTTGCAACAACCATCACCTTAGAGAATATTCTCGTTCATCATGTCAGCTGAGGAAAATTGAGGCAACAACAAAAAACCAAAAGAAACCCATGCCGAGACTACCATCAAAGAAAAACCGAAGGCCGTTGTAACTGCAACATCTAATTTACCACCTATTAGTAATCCATATTTTTATTCCTCCTCAGTCAAATATTTATCTACACACCTCTGATATTCTTCATCAGTCGACCAATCAAAATTAATTAACTCATTCACCTTGGCATTATAAGGTGTGTATTTTACTACTACCTGATTTGCATCTCTTTCAAAATATTCCAAAAATGAGTTTGTACTAATGATTTTATCCATATAGAGCTCACCAACAAGTCATAATCTGAGTCATCACAAATTAATTTAATTTGATCATTGATGACCTCACCCACCTGACCCTACCACTACTAGAATGACGTGATTTTCCCCTACTCATCAATTATATCAAGTAACAATGTCTTACTCCAATCATTGAAATTCTTCACCAACTCCCTAATCTTCCTACTCAAGTCATCTGGTAAGGTTTGAAAACCTTGCAATGATTTTACTAACACATGAGTAGGCTTTAATGATTGGGGCCTATTGTTTGTTTCAAAGCTTGAGGCCTTATACATGACATCTAGATCACTGGCCCTAGGGATCCAATTTTCAATCAATGGTATCACTACCTTCTGATCCATATCAATATTCTTTATTGCATCTAATAGCAAAAAATATAAAGAATGTATATGTAACAATTTATTATCAACCTTTTCGTTCAAATTCCTTAAAATAGTAGTAACAATCTCTATTTGTTTTGAAAGAGATCCCTCCTCACTTACCCTCATAAATTCCTATAACTCTCAATTCTTTGCAAGAGGTGCTTCTTTGTAGGATCAACAGAGCACTTTGTTTCTTCATCAATTTCCTCTAAAGAAGGGGTGAAGGCAAGATTCTGACTGGGAGACCCTAGCGTGGAAACAATTGGAGAAGCAAGAGGCACTGACCCTACTGTGGAAGGTAATGTATTGATCCCTAGAGCACTTGATGTCTCACCTATCTGTCTATACCTGAACCATTCCACCTTAGTTTGCAACTCAACATTCCTCTATTGCATCTTGCTATATTATTCAATCAAAAGGTTATACTTCTCCATTAGGATTTTCCTTCCAACCTCCTCCCTTTCAACAGTCTTTTGGGCCAATTTGGCCACATTCACAGTTAAACTAGTGGCCTCAGTGGTTGAGGTCTTTGAAGCTCTCTTTATTATTAATCCCCCTCTAAAATTTAGATTAATATTTGTAATATTTGGCTTTCTCCCTTGTGGGGCCAATGCCCAAACTTCTAAGGCTTCATACTCTTCATTGAAAGCAGAATATTGAAGTGTTGCCTTGACTTCTTCTTCATATTCTTGCAAGGGATGCTTGGAATTATTAATAGCATTAAAGTCCACTACATCTACAATGTCCCATTCAGGCATAATCAATACACTAGCTTGACTCACCAATTTTTTTCCTTCCTCAGGAGTGATGTTCTTAAATTCTTCCATTAATTCAGCTTTCACTTCATCATCATTCTCCTGGTCTGACCTATCAGGTCTTAGTTCTCTTCTCTCGTTACATTTATTTTGATATTCTTCAAACTCCATCCTCCATACCAATTGCAAGAATATAAGAGTCTTTACAAATGCATTTTCATCTAGAAACTCCTTACATGCTTCCATTCTTGCATCTTGTACACTTTTTCCTTTCATATCTAAATCAGGTAAAACCAATTCAGTTGGCCTAGGAGGGGAAGGCATACCAACCTGCATGTCCTGATTAGTAACAATAATTTCATCCATTAAAATCTCATGTGGTTGATTAGTTCTTTTCTTTTTAGGGATTGGCTCAGATGGTGGTGATGGGGGACTATCTTTTGGTGACGACTCTAAATCAATGATCTTAATTTCCCTAGGCACTTTGAATTTTGGACCTGGTTGTGAAGGAAACTTGATAATTTTCTTCCCCTTTATGTCCACTTCTTCCTCATCACCACTCCTATCCTTTTTTCTCCTGTAAATGGGCCACTTTTCTATAGGTTGGTATGCTAGTCTTGTTTCAAATGGTCTGGCACCTTGTTCTTGTACACTTAGACTCAGCTCTAAGTTTACTTTTTTGGTTCTCAAATTTTTCATAATCTCTTTGAAGTTCTCCATTAGAAAATAAATTCTCTTATGGTGGGGACTGAAATCCAATAGTGGATCATATTTCGGATCCATTTTGTGCACAATATCTAATAGCTTATCATAAGCTATCCATTTCTTCTTGTTCAACTCCTGCTTATTTAGGTCAAACTCATGCACAAACTTCCCAGCCTTTATTATTTGTCTAAAAAGGGTAAAGAAACCCTCAAGATCATGTTACCTCTTTGGAACACATATCAAATGATAATCCTCAAAGAATTTCTCCAAGTGCACCTAGCCTCCATTTGAAAAGGAAAAGTTAGATACCACTATCTAATCAAGGAAAATTTTTCCCTTACCCCTCCCTATGAGGTTTTCCTCATGGATGCAACCTGTTTGCCACATAACTTCTGCAAACCCCACTCTTGGTGGCACATTGTATGACAGTATATGAGGGGCTCCTTGAAAACCATATACCCTCAAAACAATGTTGACTGGGTATGGGATAATGTCACCCTAGTTATGGCTAACTTTTAATTTTGGCTTCCTCCCCTTTGGCATGAGGAAATCATGTAATTCCTCAAGAATCCTAGTTACATTCACCATCAATCTAGCCCTCAATCTGGAAGCGAAACAATTATCAAATTGCACATAACTAGTGCTTTCCTTATTACAAGATAAATCTGCAGCCCATATCTATATTGGCAATCTTTCTCCATCAACCAATTGCCTTAATTTCATCTTCTTAGATAAGAAGTCAACATTCTTGAATAAAAACATATGCATCAACATAAAATACCAAAAGAATTGAGTTCCAGTATCATTTTTTTGTAGCTTTGACAACCCCTCATGTATCTTCTCAGCCAAGAAAGAAGCAAATTCATCTGTGATAGAGAAGTTAGGGTGTTGTATTTGCACCCCCATAAACATGTATGCAATGGGATCACCGCACCAGGACTAAAACCCAAAATTTGACACAATGAATAAAAGGTGGCCAGGAAATGATTTGCAAAATAATTTAATCTGAAAGGTTCCTAGTCGTTAGGGCTGATATGAAATCTTGAACCTCCTACCCTAGCCAGATGAGGTGGAAGCAATTTAGCTCTGAAAAGAGACTTCAACTTTGCATATTCCTACTTCATTTCATCAAGGTTGATAGGCACCAAGTCCTCACTTGGTTTGACACTCAAGTCAAAAATTTGTTGAATATCATCTTTGTTAATGCTTAACAAAACCTTTCCATCATTATCCCTAATTACCCATGTGATAGGGTCATATCTTGCAGCTACTACCCTAAGTAGGTCTACATCAGGGAAAACATTTCGTACCACCAACTTCCCCATATCATACATCCATCCATTTGAAAAAGGGTGATGAAAATTCCTCTGTCCATACTACAATTTGAACATTTCCAAACTCTTGAGAGGAACCATAGCATCAACTATGTTGGAACAATTGTATACTAAGCCCTCCCCCAAGATTTTCCCTTGCATCAGAACCAATCCCTTCTTTCTATCATTCGTTGAAAAGGGAAATTGATCTAGGAAATCATCATACAAGTTTCTTTTTAAATAGTCACTGTGGCCAAAATTTTGCTTTGGTGGTGCATTCTTGGACAAACTAGGGCTTCTTATAAGTTCACACTTCAAATAGCTAGGACTAATCGAGATATGAAATTATAGAACAAAATATTGCAATTTCTCACAATTTAAATAAAATATAGCCCTAAAATTTTTATCAACAAGACCTATGATAAGTACAACAAATATTTTCCTTAATTCAAGCATAGAGTGACCGGGAAACACAAAAATTAACTCACGACTCTTTTCACAGAAATCCCAAATTCCAGCTGTTAGGATTCACAACCTTGCTCTTGGCTCTGAAACTGCTTTGAAAAATACTTGAATGATTTGTGACACACTTAAATCAAGAGAATTTATTTTATTTCGATCAAATTTTACCAATAAATGTCTCATCCACTATTAAAGCTCACTCGCACACTGCACAAACGACTCCAACCATATTTGATGTAGATTTAAATTTGAGTTGTTGATCCTTCATTTTGATCAAATCATCGATAGCTACCTTCAAAACAAGTTGATCCAATCATCAACATGGCCATAAGGGGCCCACCATACCATACACTGCGAAGGAAGTCCACGTGGCAGTTGCCCACAATATCGCAATCGGTAGAAAATCATGTAGCTTTGGATCACGTGATGGCCAGCAACCGTAGATCTTGAGCATCAATGATCTTGTTTCTTCAACATAGCCATCATCCCTATCATTAATCCTCGAGTAGCTTTTCCATCAAGATTATAACACATCCATCTTTTTGAATCAAATGCATCTTAAGAGAACTTTAGTAACCCACCTTTTAATGTATTTAAGGTCGGATTAATGTTCCACAGTATTTCCTTTATTCTTTCAGCTTCATCAGATGAGACACATGGTGACCACCCTTGATATAATGATCAGCCAAAGCACTGTTGTGGGGCCATTGCAGGATGGTGGGGAATGACTGAGATCAAACAATAGTTGATCAATGGTCATGTAGTTTCATCCCCCAGAAGGACACGTGGTGCCCGCTCATGATATCGCAATCGGTAAAATTCCTACAACTTTCGATCACACGATGGTGGGAAACCATTGATATCCGAAGGAAATTTGATCAATGGTAGCACGAATTCGATCCCTTTTGCAAAATAAAACATTCATTAAAAAGGATGAGGGGACATCACTAGGCCAATGGTAAACAACGACATAAGTTGTTTTATAAAAGATGAAACACGGGGCCAACTAAGACTTAGGAAGTAAAACCCTATGGAGGAAATAAAGTATTAAAATCAAAGGAACTCAGCCTAGATGAACTGATATGACATAATTTGTTTTAAAACCCCATCAAAAGTAACAACGAAATAGAACCCAGCCAAAGCGTGAAATAAAGATTAGGGTTTTACATGAAGACAAAGCTAAAACCCCAACCCTTAGAAAACTCAAACACCATGAAAGACTAGAGACATAAGGCAAGGCATGAGTGAAAAACATGGAGCAAAATATTGAAGTTCCATCAGTGGCTCCAGTTGGGGATGTTCATTCCACTAGAATGAAGCAAGAATCCAGAATCTCAAGTAGAGCAGACCGAGATGTAGAGATGACTAAAAAGGGACTGTTCGCACAAAACAACCCCAACTATGTACAAAATATATACAAAATATACAAATCTAAACTATTGTTCATGGAAAATAATACTTCAAGTGAAGTATAACTTCAAGAACTATCCATGAACTAGCAGTTCCAGAAGATCTCTTGTCATATCTTGGAGGAAGTACAAATCTTCACCCCACTTACCATTAATAAAAAATGGACCCAGCCAAATTGCATCAAATTTCCCATGTTTCCCTTTATCTTCCAGTCTGGCATTCCACATTAAAACCAAATCTCCATCTTTGAAACTCCTTGTAGTTGCCCTCTTTTCATACATATTCTTTACTTGTAACTACAACTTTGAATTTCTCTTTTGGGCTTCCCTCCTAGTTTCATCTAATTCTATAAGAGCTTCCACTCTCAATTTCATCTCATCATCAATTTCATTATCATACATCTAGAGAAACTTATACATTTCCATTAAGTTATTTTGGGGAAACTTGGAATTTATCCCATAAACCAAGTCAAATGTTGCACAACCTATTGCATTCTTCACAGTTACGCTATCTTCCCAAACTGCTAATCTTGAATGTCTTTTCCTTTTATTCCTTTCCTTAAAACATCATGCATTGAATGTTATCTGGCAAATTTTTTCGCCTAATGTTTGATTGTGAAGGCCTTGAATAGAGCCTTGTGCAACTTTAGATTTTTTTATTGTTGTTGTCCTTCATGAGACCATTGTAGCATGCATTGTTGGTTGTCCTTATCAATGAAAATGACCTTTACCTATTGCATTCACTTTCACCATTACACCCATGAATGAATAATATCAATCCCCTTTGCCTTTTGTTGCTCTTGCAAAGGTGTTGTCCTTGTACTTGTATCATGACCTTGATTCAACCATTGATCTTCTTTTGTTATGTGTAATAAATACACAGTCTCCTCATTTTATATTTATTGGACAACCACCTATCACATATGTGGGTGAACTAACAACTCACCTTCCTATGTGATGTGTGATTGTCCAATAGGGTTATGGTGAGAGGGGATTGACAACAACTTGAAATGCTTCCTCATTGTTTAAAAGATGCATAATTGAACTTGATGCATCTATGAAGTCACTTCCTTTATAAAAAGATCATGGATTTTCTTAAGAATATTGAAGGACATATCAACACAGTATGTTGCATATTTTGAATATTTCCTTTCCTATCCTATCTTATGTTTCTTTCCTATCCTGTCTTATGTTACTAGTCTTTTATTGTATTGAGAAAATCCTAAGGTTGGGGTTTTGTCTTTGACTGAATCCCTCTATCTCAAGTATCTCCCTCCTACCCCTTCTCCCTCTCTTAGGTCTTTCTCTCACTCACTCACTCCCCTCTACCCATAACCATAAACCCTTAACCCTTAAACCCTCTACCCTCTACCCTCTACCCTCTCTCTCTCTCTCTCAAGTCTCTCCCTCCTACCCCCTCTCCCTCTCTCAGGTCTCTCTCTCTCACTCACTCTCTCTATCTCTCTCCTCTCTACCCTTAACCCTTAAACTCTAAAACCTCTACCCTCTATCTCTCTCCTAGTACTCCTTAAATTCCTCCATCTCTATCAAGTATCACACTCCTACTACCTCTCCTTCTCCCAGGTCTCTCTCTCTACTGACTCCTATCTTTCTCCCCTCTACCCTTAACTCTCTACCTTCTACCCTCTACCCTCTATCTCTCTCCCACTCCCTCCCTTTCTCTCTCATTCAATCCCTCTATCTCTCTCCCCTCTACCCATAACCCATAACCCTAAACCCTTAACCCTTAAACCCTCTACCCTCTACCCCCTCTCTCTCTCTCAAGTCTCTCCCTCCTACCCCTTTTCCCTCCATCTCTTAGGTCTCTCTCTATCTCTCACTCACTCGATCTATGTGTCTCCCCTTTACCTTAAAACCTAAACCCTAAACCCTTAACCCTCAACCCTAAACCCTTAACCCTTAAACTCTAAACCCTTAAACCCTCTACCCTCTATGTTTAACCCTCTACCCCTTATTCTTTCCCACTCCCTCCCTCTTTCTTTCTCTCTCTCAAGTCTCACCCTCCTACCCCCTCTCCCTCTCTCAGGGGTCTCTCTCTCTCCCACTCACTCTTATCTCCCTCCCCTTTACCCTTATCCCTCTACCTTCTACCCTCTACTCTCTATCTCTCTCCCACTCCCTCCCTCTCTCACACTGAATCCCTCTATCTCTCTCCTCTATCCATAACCCTAAACCGTTAACCCTTAAACCCTCTACCCTCTCTCTCTCTCTCAAGTCTTTCCCTCCCACCACATCTCCCTCTCTTAGGTATCTCTCTCTCACTTACTCTCTCTATCTCTCTCCCCTCTGCCCTTAACCCTAAACCTTAAACCCTTAACCCTTAAACTCTAAACCCTTGATATTAGGTGTGTATTAAAACATTATAAAAGTATAAATTTTTGGAGTTCTATTAGGAATTGAATGATAAATGATGATGAATGGGAAAATCTAAGGAAATTTAATATTTTCAACTAAAAAGTTAGAGTTCAATTAGGATTAGTGTTCACTTAGGGTCAAGTTTAGGGTTCAATTAATGTTCAATTTGGGTTAGGATTGAGGATGAGGTTGGGGTTTAATTAAGGTTATGAATTCAATAAGAGTTCAAATAGGGTCAAGGTTAAGGTTAGGGTTGGGGGTTAAGGTTCAATTAGGATAAGAATTAGTGTTAGGGTTAGGATTAGAGTTCAACTATAGTTCAAAGTTAGGGTTATGGTACAATTAGGACTAGTCTTCAATAAATGTTCAATTAGGGTTGATACTTAATTAATGTTAGTTTTAAAGTTCAATTAGGGTTTGGGTTAGGGTTTTATTAGAGTTAGGTTTAGGGTTTAGTTAGAGTTAGGGTTGCGGTTAGGGGTAGAATTCAATTATGCTTAGTGGTCAATTACAATTAGATTTAGTGTTCAGTTAGGGTAAGGGTTAGATTCTAAATAGGGTTAGGGTTTAACTAGGGTTAGGATTAGAATAAAATAAAGTTTTGTGTTTAATTATGATATCTAGAATTTAGTATAATTTTAGAAAATGAAATGATTTGGACACAAAGAAAAAAATTAGAAAAGTTGATTTTATATAGATATTATTTCTTAATTTATTCTAAAATTCTAATTAATAATTGTTTAATCTATTTAAAGTGAATATTTAATTTAATTTAATTGTATTGTATTAGATAATTAGTAAAACTAAATAGATAATAAACATTTTATGGATTTTAAAAATTAGAATTTAGTTTAATTTTATTTGTAATGTCAAATATTAAAATTTTAGATTGAAATACTTAATTTATTTAAAAATATTTATAATTAATGTTGAATTTATAAACTAATATTGAGACATTAATAAATATAACCCTAATAATATGTTATTAGTGTTGAAAAATGAGGTATTTTCTTAGCTTAATACTCTATAAAACTTTAATATTGTTGATCTAAGTAAGCTCTTTCTTTGTTACATATATTCTTTGTGGGTAATTATCTTGATTAATCCATTTTGTTGTTGTAGAATGAAGAGAGAAGTTGATAGAAGAACTAGATAGGATATTAGAAAGATCACACAAGATATAACATGGAGAAACCATTTTGAGAAAAAACTCCACCAAGAAAATTATTCTATTATTCAATCTCTGAATTACAATAGCTCCAATTCTAGCTTGATAATGCTTCTTCTATCTTTGTCAATCTTCTTCACACCTGCAATAACAAACTCTCACAACTCTATTCAACTTTCTTGAGATAAATAGGCTTTAATCAACTTTGTAAACTCAACATGAGTTACAATTACAATACACAAGCCCTATCCCTAAAAGGTATTCCATATCTCATGTAAATAGGGTTATCTCATGAAGAACAATGCTAAAACATGTGCTTCATCAATTTGGGCATCCCAAATTGAAGCTACAATGCAACCTTCATTATGTTGATAATTCCAAAGCTCTTCCTCAAAGTTGGCACCCTTAAGTAATCCTACTTAACTGATCCTTCAAAAATATCTTATCATGCATGAGAGGTAGATCCAAGAAAGCATCTTGGGCACCCAATTTGGCTCCAAGTGATTTTTGGTTAGCTGAAACTTTTACTCAACACCATTCATGCAAGAATGGTCATCCCCTGTTAACTGGAGGTAGTCTCTATTATCTATCATACAACTCAATGTTATTAGCCATGCATTCCAAGTTAACTGAAGCTAACTACACATGTACAACTCAAAATAACCAGCATGCATGCAACTGAAGATAACAAAACCATAACTGAATTGAACTGAACTAAATTGAACTAAACTAAACCAAACTGAACTGAACTGATCTAAACTAAATTGAACTAAACTAAACTTCAAACATGCAAACATCAAATCTTAACTCCTAGGATCTTTACATGCATTCAAAAGTGTTAACTGTTACTCTGTATAGTTAACTAGACACAAGGTGAGTGTCACCTTACCATGTGTGCACCCACATGTTCCTATTATAAATGGGAATAACTACAAATGTCAATTTCATGATTTATTTCATCTAAATAATTAATCTCTTCCTAATCTTAGTGTTGTTGAACACATTCCAAGAACTTAGGAGATACATGAAATAATTAATGTTTAGGATTTGCAATTAAATGGCATCCTATTTCCAACAATTAGGATTAGGGTTAGTGTTAGTATTAAATTAGGGTTAGAATTATGGTTCAATTGTGTTAGGGTTTAATTAGGGTTAGTGCTCATTAAGGGTTAGGGTTTAAATATGATTCAATTGGGATTATGGTTCAATTAGGGCTAGGATTTAGATGGGCTTAGGGTTAGGGTTAGAAATAGTGTTTAATTAGTCTTAGAGTTAAAAATAGGGTTCGATTAGGCTTAGGGTTAAAATTATGATTTAATTGGGGTTAGGGTTCAATTAAAGGTATGATTGTATTTCAATTAGGGTTATGATTCAATTATGGTTAGGGTTTTGGTAAATTATAATTATCTCACATATATGAGTTTGGGGTTAGAGCTAGGATCTTGATTTAATTAAGCTCAACCTTAAGGTTAAGGTTAGGGTTTAATTAAGCTCAAGGTTAGGGTTAAGGTTAAGGTCGGGGTTTGATTAGGGTTATAATTAGAGTTAAGGTTGTCATGAGAACTATGGTTAGTGTTAAACTAAGGATTATGAATAGCATTAGAATTATGGTTAGGGTTAGAATTGTAATTAAGATTATAATTAGGGTTAGAATGAGAAGGGTTAGGATTATAATTATAGATAGACTTAGGGTTGGGATTAACATTAGGGTTAAGGTTAGGTTAGGTTTACCATTTAATGAGAGTTGGGGTTCTAAGATAAAGCTTGGGTTCAATGATAGGGTTAGGGTTGCGGTTAGAGTTAAATTTCAATTACAAATAGGGTTAGGGTTCAATTAGGTTTAAGGTTAAGGTTAGATTAGGGTTATGATTCAATCTCACCAATAATTCTCACTCTAACTCTAACCCTAAACTTAATCATAAAACTAACACTGACACTATTTTTAACCCCAACCCTAACTAAATATATATCTAACCCTAACCTTAATTCTATAACTAAAAGTAATTCTAATATTGTCTTTCATGTTGTGCTGCAAATGCTACTAGCATATATATATTATTTATTAATATATATAAAATACGCCAAGAGATATCTTTTTCAAGGCACCTATTTTATAATAGTACAATAGACACATCAAAAGGATATCTCTCAGCATATTTAATATATATTACTAATAAATAATATATATGCTAGTAAGTATTTAATAAATAAAATAAAATAAATATATCAATTTTTTACAATATAATTAATAAAATAATTAAAAAATGAATGAATATTATTTTAAAATTATTATATATATATCATTTTTTTTCATTAATAATTAATTCATTTTATTTCACAATTATTTTATTAATTGTATTTTAAAAATTGATATATTTATTTTATTTTATATTTTAACTACAAAACATTTTTTATCCTTTAAAAAATATTTTATTACATATATTTTAAAACTTGTTATATTATTATATTTGTTTTATTATATGTATATATCAATTTTTTTAGTGTATGAGAATTATTTTATCAATCATATTTTAAAAATTGATATTTTTATTTTATTTTATTTATTAATGTATACAACAAAATATGAAAGAGTTACTTCAAAATTATTTTATTAATTATATTTAAAATAATTCAAAGTAAAAAAAAATATTTTTTAAAGAACAAAAATTTATTCTATATTTTTAAGAATTTAAATATACAATAGTTTTTAAAATTTTTAAAAGTAGAGAATAATTTTTTAAAGAAAAAAATTATATTGAACATACTAAGGAAGTACGCAATAGCTAATTAATGAAATGTACATTAACTGACACTGACAACCATTAACAAAAGTGTGGTAGGCATAAGCCATGCAGATGCCCATGCCTTTTTTTAGGCTAGGTAGCCATTGCCCCACCATACTACTCATTGCTAAGGAGATCCATGTGGCGCCTTCCTGTGATATCATAATCAATAAAGAACTCACAAATTTTGATCACGCGATGGCGGGAAACCATGGATCTCAACCATTGGAAATCCTGTTAGTTCAACACAGTCGCTAGCCTTGTTATTAACCATCAAGCACGATTCTACTAAGATTATAACATCTCTGTTGATTTAAAACACGTGCATCTTATAACTGCTTTAGTAACCTGCGGCATAATGTATTAAAGATGCATTAAAGTATTTATCATTCCTTTGGCTTCATTCGATGAGACATGTGGCACTCGCTCGTGGTATCGTAATCAATAAAGAACTCATAAATTTTGATCACATGATGGCAGGCAACCATGGATCTCAGCCATCGGCAATCTTGTTCACTCAACATAGTCACCAACCTTGTTATTAACCATCAAGCACCTTTCTACTATGATTATAACATCTCCATTGATTTAAAACACGTGCATCTTATAACTACTTTAGTAACCCGCGACATAATGTATTAAAGAAACATCAAAGTATTTATCATTCCTTTGGCTTCACCATATGAGACACGTGGTGCTCACCCGTGATATCACAATCAATAAAGACCTTGCAACTTTTGATCACGTGATGGTGGGAAACCATGGATCTCAACCATCAACAATCCTGTTTGTTCAACATAGTTTCCAACCTTGTTATTAAGCATCGAGCACCTTTCTACTGAGATTATAACATTTTCGTTGATTTAAAACACACACATCTTATAATTGATTTAGTAACCCGTGACATAATGTATTAAAGACACATCAAAGTATTTATCATTCCTTCAACTTCACTAGACGAGACACATGGCACTCGCTCGTGATATCACACTCAATAAAGACCTCACAACTTTTGATCACGTGATGGCAGGCAACCGTGGATCTCAACCATCAACAATCTTGTTCATTCAACACAATCTCCAACCTTGTTATTAACCATCAAACACCTTTCTACCAAGATTATAACATCTCTGTTGATTTAAAACATGTGCATCTTATAACTACTTTAGTAACCCCTAGCATAAGGTATTAAAGACACATCAAAGTATTTATCATTCCTTCAACTTCACCAGATGAGACACATGGTGCTTTCCTGTGATATCACAATCAATAAATACCTCACAACTTTTGATCACGCGATGGCAAGAAACCATGGATCTCAACCATCGACAATCGTATTCATTCAACATAGTTGCTAGCCTTGTTATTAACCATCAAGTACCTTTCTACCAGGATTATAACATCTCTGTTGATTTAAAACATGTGCATCTTATAACTTCTTTAGTAACCTGCAACATAATGTATTAAAGATGCATCAAAGTATTTATCATTCCTTTGGTTTCATCGAATGAGACACGTGGCACTTGCCCGTGATATCGCAATCAACAAATATAGTGTGGTGGTGTCATCATGGGATGGTGGGGAATGACTGAGATCACACGACGATTGATCTACGGCGATGCAAACTTGTCCCTGTGCAAAATAAAAACATTTATTAGGGGAGAGGGCCTAATAGTCGTGTAGGGTGCAAAATAAAAAAAATTATTAGGGAGAGGGGGCACTCAATTGTGATGATAATACCTAGTCTTACCACATATTTATACTATATATTGTAAATAAATAGTCCAAATGTAAATAAAGAAAAAACCAAATGTTGATAAAAAATGGACCCATACTTGAAAACATGAGAACCTCTAAATTTTATATGAAAAAAACATAAATAAATTCATGAAGAAATGAAATAAGTATTTTTTTGTTTCAAATAAAATATCACAACTCTCCACTATAAGTATATCATTTAAGAAACAAGTGACACAAGCGTCGAGTTCCTGCCGAGAGGTAAAAAGCATCAAGGTAGGCATTAGTAGACATCCATGCATATGTGAATGTATGAAAACATTTGCATTGATAGACATGTTTTATGGTGTTATTTAAAAAACAATAATGTATCATTATTTTGTTTCAATTATTAAATGAAAATTATCTGAAACATTTGTAACCATGTTAGAGCCATCTATGGATACATTTATCCATGTATACATTTATCCTTGGAATGCATGTATATGCGATTTGTGTATGCAAGTATCTATGTATAGATTGCATTAGACGTCAAAATGCATATATGCATTGAAGGGCACATGTCTCCATGCATGTATGTATATATGGTCAAGTTAAATACATGTACAACATGTATATATGGAAACATATTTCCATCCATGCATGCACAATATCCATAGACATAATGCATCAATGCATATGATCTACAAATGCAAATGTGCATGCATGTATACATACATCCATGCATGTATAGAAATATACATACTATGCATGGATGTGTTTAGACATACATACATGCACAGAGAGATACATATACACATATATGGGTATATGCATAGACATATCCAACCATATATGCATGTAGACATAGAGATATCCATTATTGCATCGATACAGAGATACACAGTTTAACACATACATATTTACATGGATTGATGAGAACATGTATACATGGATCGATGTAAAGAGATATACTTAGAAGTATATGTATCTAAATGCATTGATGCATATAGGAATACACAAGTACATGTACGCATGGATGAATGTATACATAGATACATGGGTCTATGAATACATAAATGGATCGAGCATAGCTATAAATGTTTGAAACAATTTGCATTTTAAACATATACGAATAACATTTATAATTGAAACAAAATAAGAAAACATAATTGTTTTTTAAAACAAGATTATAAAGGATAGTTGTTGATGCATGTGTATACATAGATACATGTATAGATTTATGCAAGCTGACAATACATTTTAGCCTTCAGGAAATTGTCATGTGTGCTTTTAGGAATCTGTATAAAACATGATTTACAAAAGACATTTTTGGAAAAGAACTCTTGAATACAATTTTATGCTATGATATTTATCTTCGAAGCCCTCAGTGTTTGATTGCATAACCCTGATATTTTCTTCATATGTTTCTTTGTTTGGTATAGTGTGAATCTTGTTATGATGGATGAAGGTATGTTTGAGCTATAGATAGATAAAGATATATGAGATGAAAGAACATGAATGACCTACGTGAGTGCAATAGAGAGAGGAAATTGACAGAATGATGAGATGCAAGGGATATGAATGGTTTATGAAAAGTATTTGATATGGGAGGCAAGGATATGGAAGGCTGGGTATGAAAAGGAATGGAATGCAAATGGTGTGAATTTATGATTTTTGAGCTATATGCAGAAAATTAAATGCAAGATATAAAAATATGAATGAGCTAGGTGGATTGAAAGAACAAAGGAATGCAATGTATTGATGTGATGCATGGAAAGCATATAAAAGGATTTTCAAATGTATTTGATATTGGAAGGAAGGATGTGGAAGCATGGAAATGGAACTAAATGGAATAGAAAGGTCATGAAGTGATCATTTGTCTCATTATAGGGTGAAACAATTTGCAGTTTCTTATTGGTTTTGCTTTTTGAAATCATCATAGGGCTGATTGTCACGATACATATACAGAAGAAAAACTCATGTGCCATTTCTCACTCTCCTTCGCACATAAGAAGGTGTTGAGATCCTTGAGCTTCCTCAAAATGTGACAAGAGAGGAATAGATATAAAAATATAATGATATTGGAGGATACTAGAGTGAAGATATAAGACAAAGCAGAAGTTGACATGCATATAGTATGAAAACAATAAATACAGTAGATCAAGTCTATGATAAAATGCAAATGTTGATGCATTTGAGAATGATAAATACATGGATACATAAAAACATATATCCATACATAGATATATGCATGGATGCATCAACAGATACATGTAGAGATAGAAACATAACTGCATGGATAGATAGACACATAAATACATGTATACATGGATGCATTTACAAGTGGATACAGAAAGAAACACGTATGTTGCACAAAAGAATGCATTCAAATACACATGCATGTATGCATGATGACATATATGCATATATGCATGTATGGAAAATATGCACCCATGTATTTTAATAGATTACTTTTTATTTGCATAGTCTAAATTTTTGAAAGCTATTTTTTATATTGGAAAATTAGCATTTATCTGTCTTTCTATTCATTAGAGTAGATTTATAAATCATTTTTTGATTAAAATTTTTAGGAAAATGCGAATGCATAGATTGATCAAATAAATTTAAGCAAAGGAATAGTTTATAAAACTGGCGTGCAGAGGTATGTAATCCATGAATGCAAATTAAATGCATTAAAATATCACGAAAATGCAAACACATAGATTGATTACATATATTGAAGGAAATGCATTAAATTTCATCTAGCTGCAGGTGGAGGTGCTGGAATGGCTTGGTGGTCAGGCGTGGCTAGTTTACTTTGGTCATTTAATATAGATTTAAGCCACTTGCAATGCATCGCTATTGCTTTGTGTATGTTGTTTTTGGTGCTGCACGTTTGTGTTCCAAGGAAGAGTTTTTTTGAGGTGAGAAGTTATTTTTCATGGTTTTTTTCCATACAACAATAAATGCATGTACAAATGTATATACGCATGAGGTACATGCACACATGTATACATGGATGCGTAGACACATATATTGCATATATGGGTGTGCAGATGTAGAAATATGCATATATGCATTTCCAGATGGGTGGATAGAAATACACAAACATGAGTGCATACATGCAAACATACATATATACTTGCATGCATGCATGGTATCCATAGATACATACATACATGTATCCATGCATGGTATTCATAGATGCATATATGCATGTATCCATGCATACATGTATCCATAGATACATCCATACATATATAGGTAGATGCATGCACACATAGTGACATATATGCATAAATCAATATACACATGGTTGCATCTATGGATACATAGATACATAATGACATGTACAAAAAGAGGCATGGACATATGTATGGTGGAAGCATATAATATTGAAATGTTTCTAGCAAATTTTAATCAATGAGTATTTAGTCTGGACACATTGACATTCGCATGTTAACTTTGTCATTTTAATACAGTTTTGAGTTCTCATTTATCCTTTTATCATCTCATATGTAATTAATTAGGTAGTTGTTAATTAGTCTTTAAATACATAACAATAAAAAGAAATAAATAATTATAACTATCCTTGTGTACATTTCACCTATTAATCAAAGCCAATCAACAAAGTAGTAGTAGAAAACCATGTGCATGTTAATATGTTAGACAACATGCATTTGTGCATAGGTGTATAAGGATGCCATGAGTTATGATTTCCACTTGCATGTAGTTGGACTAAATAATTAATGATAAGTGGTAGATAATGGAATGAAATAAAGTTACTCAAATGGAAATAAAAATACCCCATCGAGTTGGAAAATGAATATTTATGTGTGTTTTACATGATACCAGGATTGCAGCAGGAGATTTCTTTGAAGCTCAAATGTCACAGTATGTGTGGTGTATCAACTAATAGGTCTATGTCACATTTCACCCATGTAAATTTAGTCAATTCCATATTTCTCATTTACCCTTGTATCATGTAATATCTAATTAATTAGGAGGTTACTAATAAGTCTTTAAATACATAATAATTAAAAGAAAGAAATAATTACAAATATGCTTGTGTACATTTGACCTATTAATCAGAGTTAACTAACAAAGTTGCAGTAGAAAACCATGTGCATGTTAATATGTTAGACAACATGTATTTGTGCATGGATGTATATTTATCTTGGAAGCCCTTAGTGTTTGATTGCATAACCTTTATATTTTCTTCATATTTTTCTTTGTTTGGTACGGTGTGAATCTTGTTGTGATGGATGAAGGTATGTTTGAGCTATAGATAGATAAAGATATTTGAGATTTACAAACATAAATGAGTTGCATGAGAAATAGAGGAATATGATAGATTGATTAGATGCAAGTAAGGTATATGGATGGCTGCATATGAAAATGAATGGAATGGAAATGTTATAAATTTAACATTTTTGAGCTGTACACAAAAAATTAAATGCAAGATATATAAATATGAATGAGCGAGGTGGATGCAAAGAAAAAAGGAATGCAATTCATTGATATGATATAAGGAAAGCATATAAATTGATTATGAAATGTATTTGAAATGGAAAGAAAAGATGTCGAAGGCTGGAAATGGAAATGAATGGAATAGAAAGGCTATGAAGTGATCATTTCTTTCATCATAGGGTGAAACAATTAGCAGTTTGTTATTGGTTACGCTTTATTAAATCATCATAGGGCTGATTGTCTCGATACGTACACAGAACATAAACTTAAGCCCCATTCCTCGCTTTCCTTCATACACAAGAAGGTGTCAAGATCCTTGAGCTTCCTTGAAATGTGGCGAGAAAAGAAAATATGTAAAAATATAGCAATATTGAAGGATACAAGAGACAAGAAAGAAGACAAAGTACAAGTTGTCATGCATGTAGTGTGAAAATGATAAATATGGAAAATCATGAAATTGAAAAAATGCAAATGTTGATGCGAATGAAAAGCACTCAGTGTTTGAGGTGATAAGGACTTGTACATCTTAGGATCTTTGGAGTTTAGATTGCATAGGAAACACGTACTTTACAACCATATAGTTAGAGAAATATGATCACTTTGTGCATATTGTTATTTAATAATGCAAGTTGATGTTTCAAAAGTAAATTTTTTTATTGGAAAATCAGCATTTATTTGTTTTCTTGTTTTTGTTTCAAATTCAATGCATTAAATTGCATTTGGCTTTATGATCTAATATAGATTTAAGTGACTTGCAATGCATTGTGATTAATATGTGCATGCCATTTATGTATTCTGCATAAACGTGCTACTGCAGGAGATGTTGTTGCTGCAGAGTTTAGACCCAGAAACAAGTTACTTGATACATGCACATATACATACATGGGTGCACAAAGCCATTGTGGTAAAAATAGATGGATGAATACATGTATCCATGGATACATGTATCAATAGATACATTGACACATAAATAGATACATGTGTGTATACATATACTCATAGAAGCATATATACATATATGCGTGGAAGCATCTATAGAAACATATATACATAGATACATAGTTGCATGGATAGATAGAAACATGTATAGTTGGATACATAAATGCATAAATATGCATTAATGGAAGTTTGCATGCACTGCATATAAAATTGCATAGATACATATATGCATGCATGCATGTATACATAGATGCATGTATGGTAGCACACATGGATGCATGTATATATGTATCTATGGATAGCATGCATGGATGCATGTAAATAGAAGAATTTTGTCAAATGTTGTAGTTATTGTCCTCATAGGCACAAATGCAATATATGGAAGCATATTAAAGGCAAGAGAGCTGTTTGGAAAAAGTCCCTGAAGAAATGTGGTTCCATGAAATGTGGTTTGATAGGCGTTATGTAGAAACCCTATTGTATATTTTGCTCAGTGCATGTGAGTCTTGTAAAGATTACATATCTTCAATTGCTGCAAAGCTGTCCCATAGTTGGAGCTTTAGAACCAATGTGATGTTAACCTATGCCATAATGAGAAGTTTGGAACAATGTGTGGACAATGTGTTCAAAAGGCTTTAGAAACTGTTGACCAAATGCAATTTTGAGAAGTAAACCCAAACTCTGCAATTGCTTGGAGCTTTTTCACTATCATTAAAGCATAAAGGATAGAGGAATTTTGTCAAATGTCATAGTTATTGTCCTCACAGACACACATGCAAAGCATGGAAGCATACACAAGGAAACTGAATTGTTTGACAAAACTTCTCAAACAAATGTGGTTCCATGGAACGCAATGAGTATTCAGTATAGAAACCTTGGCCCTGGCATGCTAACTTTGTTAGCTAGTGCAATTTGACATGTAATGGATGCAAGAAACATATATGCATTGTTTTGTGGGAAAGATATGGCCACAGTATTCTAATAGCTTCATAGTACATACCATTTATTGCATAACAACATCAAGGAAGAAGCATCCAGGTCTATCAAAAAGAAAGTAACATGAGAAAACAATTATTGAAGCCATAACATGAACAATAGAACTATTCAGCAATGAACCCAATGTCTGTAATATTTATGCAAAAATTGCAACTACCATAGATGAAATAATATGAATAAAAATTTAGTTTATACTTTTCTTGAAATGAAATAAAAGAACTGTTATAAAGGCATAACATAAGGTTTTGTAACATGTTTTCATTCTTGCTCCTAATTTTTATGGATATGAATGCTTCATAAAGCTGACTGCAATAGTAACGTGTCTTTGAAAATGGAACAAGAGACACCATAAATTAGTAGTTTCAAGTCATGGTATATATGTTTCTTAATAGATATACTCTAGGGTTGGCATTTATGAAAATAATTGTTATTAATGCTATGAGAACCAATTACTGTTTCTATATGCAATACCCATAGAACATAATATATCGCTACAAGGCTAGAGTGGCACATCCATAATTACATAGAGACGTGTATATGTAATTGCATATAAAGATACGTAGGAGCGTAGATGAATACATGCGTACATGAATACATGCATATGTACATGTACACATATAAACATATACACATTTAAATGTGCATATATGCAACATTTTGATAGCAATAAAGACAACGGAAAAAAACTTTATCAATATTTGACACTGATACAGATAACTGGAAGAAACTTTCAATTAACTTTTACATGGTAATCAGTGATACATGAATATACTTTATACATTATTATGCATTATGGATAAGTGACTAGAAAGTACAATGCATAAAAGCAGTGTGAAACCATTGTTGCATTTGCAATGTAAAAAAGAGCTATAGCTGAATGTATGAGACTTAAGGGTATTTGAAGAGGTTATTGAGCAAGAGGTGAATAGATAAAAGAAAGTGAGATGAAAATGTTATTTTGAAACATACAAATCTGTTGTTTGCAAATGTGATTTAATGCACAAAGTATGATGCCTATTTTGGAAACATGAGAAACAAAGAAAGCAAACGTGGAAAAAGCTAGAAAGCATAAAATGCAAAACAAAGCATTTAAACTTTATAGGTCGAATATCATTATGCATAGAGGGGAAATAGTTACAATGTCTAGAACCAGAAACAAGTTACTTGAGGCGATAAATAGTTATTTCTCTTAGTTTTCTTTCAGTTTAGACATTTAAAGTACACAGTGAGATTGGTAGCATGAGCAAACAAATTGTAATTAAGGTCATTTCGCATGCAAACAAACGTATGCGAAAATATTGTTTCATATTTGTGAGTAATGTACCACATCATTCACTGTACTCATGTGCCATGTTAGCTTTTGAAATTAACTTGCTAGTTTTTTTTCAATGTAGTAAGAATAATCCTATCATCACTTGTACAGTGCATAAGAACTTGCCACACATATAATCAGTCTTCTGAAAAAAATTGGCTTAAATGCATATAGGTGGAAACCAATTGACCTAAAACAAAGACTTATGACTCTAAAAGCTATTTGAAACTACAAACAGAGTTTGAAAGTTGCATTCTAATAGTTGATTCCATTCTATGGATATTGTATATAGGAAGTATAATTAGTTAACATATAAGAAAAATTTGTTCTATTTTCGAAGACAAATTACTATTGCAATTGTGGAAAATGCATCTATCTCTTTTTCTATATGTGCTATCAGCCTTATAAATCATTTGTGTTCATAAATTAAGAATATAAGATGACAAAATGAAAACATGAAATAGAACTATAGAACTTTATGCAATGATTAAATAGAAGAATTTCAATTGCATTTCAAGAAAAACAGAAAGGTAATTTGGAAAAATGACCTTGCAATCTACTGCTGAATGATTAAGTAGACTTGCAACGATGTGGGAATTTAGGCTGGTATCGCAGTCACTAGTATTTTTCCCTGGTACAATAACAAAATTGAGACATGAGTAGAGTGAAAAAACATATACTATTACATCTAAAAACATGGGAAATTTTTTCAGATGCACATATTTGCAAAATTTTGCATTGCATTTCAAAAAAAAAAAGAGAAGGTTAATATGGTAACCTCACGCAACAATTTGTCCTTGAATGTTTAAATAGACTTGAAACTACAAAGCCCTATTACAAGGACAATCTAGAAAAATGAGTACAGTGAGTGACATATACTATCTTATTCATAAAGACAAAACAATATTCTGATGTAGATTTATTCCAAGGGAAAAGAACATACATAAGAACTTTTGTTGCTTATAATGGAGATTGAATTGTATAATTTAAAAATACTTATTGCTATTTGTGTAGCTTATAATGAGGAACATATTTTGCATATATATGCATTAGTGTAATCCTATTTTTGTAATGGTCACATAAGCTCTATAAGAGCAATGAATCAAATAGATGCTATATTTGCCTAAGGGTCTGAAGAAGTGCAAATAACACATGGCAACCTATCAATACCAAGGCCAAAAAACAACATAGACATGGTCTAGGATTGTTAGCGCGCTTTCAGTTCCAATCTGTAAATTGCATTTGCTTGACAGTCTCTAAAGCACTTTCAACACATTGTCCACACATTGTTCCAAATCTCTCATTATGGCCTGTGTTGACAGTACATTGGTTCTAAAGCTCTGTCTATGGGATGGCTCTATAGTAATCAAAGATATGCAATCTTTATAGGACTGACATGCACAAAGGACAATGGACATACGGGTTTCTACATATTGCCTATCGAACAATACTTAAACCAATTTAAAATACGAATTTACAATCAAACTATACAAATGCGTTAAAGCACTATGAAACCCAACTTGCATTTCCACTATTAAATGAAAGAAAATAGAAAAAACTAACTTCTCATCACCTCAAGAAACTTGTTTCTTGGCCTCCAGTCTGCAACTACAACTACAAGATCTCCTGCTCAACCACAAAGTAAAGCACTATGAAATTCAACTTCCTTACGCAGTTAGATGGCGCGAAACTGGAAAAAATAACAAATTATCACCTCAAGTAACTTGTTTTTGGGTCTGGACTCTGCAACTACAACATCTCCTGCTCAGCAACTACAAACTCTTCCTTAGAACATAGGCCTGTAGAACACAAAAACAACATTCACAAAGCAATAATGATGCATAGCAAGTGGCTTAAATCTATATTAAATGACCAAAGTACCCTGGCCATGTGTGGCCACCAAGCCATTCCAGTGCCTTCATCTCGAGCTAGATGTCATTTAATGCATTTAATTTGCATTCATTGATTGCGTACGTAAACACCCGCCAGTTTTATAAACTATGCCTTTGCTTCAATCTATTTAATTAATCTATGCGTTCGCATTTTCATGATATTTTAATGCATTTAATTTGCACTCATGGATTGCGTACCTCTAGCCACCAGCTTTATAAACTATGCCTTTGCTTAAATTTATCTAATCAATTTATGCATTCACATTTTCCCAAATTTTTAAAATGAAAATGATTTATAAACCTACTCAGACGAATAGAAAAATAGATAAATGCTAATTTTCTAATATAAAAAATAGCTCTCCAAATTCAAACTTTACAAAAAAATAAGTAATATGTTAAATGGAAAAATGTGATTGGCTGATGCTGCCGGTTAAAATCATTCCAGGCGAATGCATAAGTAATCCTGCCTCGGCAGTAGGAACTAATAAACTTAGACAAGTATAGATTTAAAATAAACAAGCTAATTAAAGTGGCTCAAAGAAATGTTAGATCAACACATCAAAGCACCAGAACAAAGCTTCATAGATTTGAGCTTTGTGAATTTTTTGTTCTAATAAAATAAAACATATGAGAGATTTAGTTTGTTCTAATGAAGATGGTGCTTAACATGGGTTAGACTGCATATTGCCTCCCTTGTCTTTCTTATGCATTTGAAATACATGTCTGAGAGAACTTTGAGAAGCCACAACCAAGTCATCTATAATGACAACAATAATGTTTAAAGAATAGATGGAAAGTGGTAACTAATTATTAAACTACATACTTCACTTTACTTAAGCCACCTAAATGCATTCATAACATAGGCTATGGTATATTCAAACAAATAGATAGTAGCAATCATCATGCAATGCCAAAGTTTTTAAAAATGCTTAAATAGAAAATAGGTAATTCGTCTTCAAAATTTCAATGCAACACATGATACTTCTAAGGAAATTTGAATAAAAAAATTGAACAGTTGCAATCCAGAAATCATGAAATTGGAATACAACAAAGAGATTATGTATTGGGAAATGAGCCCTTTTTAAATAACAAAGGGAAATCAATACTATTTCTAAACATTTTGTGATCCATGTACAGATCAAATTCATTTTGAATTTCTACATATTACAATTCAAGAGAGATAACCTAAATAGGAATTTACAAAGCTTCAAATATTCTGGCAGAGGGACAACTTGTGGGAATGGCCTATGGCTTCCAAGCAAACTGTCCTAAGATGTAGTCCAATTAGATTCATCACTGTAGAGGCAACAATAGCAACAAAATTAAGATGGAAGAAAGGGAACAACTACATGCTTATTCTAAAACCTCAGCCAATATAGAGATTGATCTCTAACAAGGGCCGTGATTGTCATGAATCTGTACAAGCATTATAAGATACCTTAGAACAAGTTCACATGGTTATCGGGGCCAATTCTGAGGTCGATCTCCAACCTATTGCCACCTCATTTCATTCCACAAAATGAGAGCTAATGAAGGATCAGGACAAATGTAAAAAAAAAATTATATTAAAAAATAGAAGCATGTAGCATAATACCATTATAGTTTTACAATATTGTCCACAACCACAAAACTAGCTTTGAGTAGACAATCAGTTTTCAAAATTAAATGATTTGGAAAAAATGATAATATTTACCATGGTTGACAAACTCAATGTTATTTGAGTTAGAATTTGTTCCACAAATATCAGTATTTGGGTTTGATACACTTATTGATGGCACACTTCTCTATGATGTTGTTGTGCTATTGTCCATCTCATTAGTACTTGTACTCCATAAATCGTCAGAGAAACTAGGTCCCTTCACACTTTGTCCCTAAATTTTTAGTCTCTTTGAGGACTCATCCACAACAATAATTGTTGTTGGCCTTGCACAGCCTCCAAGACAACCACTGCTTTGTTGCAAAGTAGGATTAATAAAAGAGCAGCAAATAAGATTAGAAAATCGATAGTAGAAGAGTGAAAGGTGGGGAAAAAATACATAGGCATACAAAAGGCACTATAGAAACATTGGTACAAACCAGAAGAAATAGTAGAAAACTTGCAAGCAAATATTGCACGACTTCCACAAGTTAACATTAAATTTGAAACAGATTAATACATAAAGAATAGTTGACCACAATTTGGTAATTTAGCAAAAGTATATGGAGTTTATCAATCCGCATACCATGTGTAAAAATATTTAACAATGGTAGTCCAAATTTATAATATTTAAATAAAATTAATGATACATAGAAATGGGAATGAAAGAGTAAAATGGGTTTTCTAAAAGATGGGTAGCTAAGGTTCCATCTTTATTTCAAAAACTTTTGATAATAAAACTGAAAGAGTCACAGTGAAAGGAATAGGAAACAAATATGAAATAGTGAATTTGTAGAAATTGTACCCAAAACACTCTAGCCATTCCCAAAAAAATTGTAGTTGTTTGATGTTGTTTTATCAGGGCCAAGAAAAAGAACACTGATGAGAACACTACTGGAACAGGGTTAGAAAGACATGTAAGAATCTCTAGTTTGAATATTACAGTACTGGGATTAAAAATAACCCTAAAAGATAAAGCACTCAAACAATCAAAGCTAAGGTAGACATGATAATCCCAATTACGTGCACAAAGAAACAAGCTAGAACATGTTTTAACTCTAAAAAAATGGATAGTTCTAGTCACTATACTTATACTATGCAACATCCCCTCTACACAACTAAGGTCACCAATAACTTGAGTAATATTTTTAGTTACTTTGGTGAAATAAATTGAGTAAGGAAGTGCTCTCCATTAAGAAAATTGGTACTGATAGGCTGACAACCAGGAAAATATGAAGGTCATGCTTTGCTTCAAGCACCCAATCCCAAAGTTACCAGAAATGGAAGTATTCAGGTTGGGAAGCCAATATAATTTTGTAATGAATGAACAAATATGAAGCAAAATGGTCTCATTTATCTACCCCCAATGCTAAAATGTGGCCAATTCAGCAAGCTCCATGTCTACAAACCAAGCATACGTTGCTTTGTTTGATTATATTGATCACTTTGATTAGAGATTAAATGTACACAATATATCTGAGCTATTGGATGGGATCACTCAAAACTCTATTGCATTTGTAGTTTGAAGAACTTATCTATTAATAGTTGAAAGTCACTATTGCTTCTAAAATAACAGATTATATGCATGTGGTTAAAGGACCAAACTCTTCTTGTTAAAGACTACAGCTTGCAGTAAATTCATTTTCTAAACTCACATTCATGCCATTATTGGTAAGCTAGCAAAATGGAGAGGTTTTCCAATTATCCATGTAAAATATCAATTCTTATGAACATTATGATTGCTAGTGGAGTGTGCAGTTTTTCTTTTGAAGCAAGTGCAACAATGTTAGACATGCACATGTATATTAATACATTACTTTTCGGAAGCACGTGATTCATTAGTATTGTGTATAGCACAAGTAGTGTGAGTATAGAGTACTATGCCAAACATTTTGGCATTGTGAAGAAGGTGGCGTGTGATAACGTATAGAAATGTTTACCATTGTGCACCATTTTCGTATCCCCAAACATGCTTTTCGTATCAAGACAACCCTATTGATAAACTCATTTCCATCTACTTTATGCATTTTACTAATGAAGTGATAATATTATGGGTAAATTGATTGCTTTTCCCAAAAAAAACATATGAAAAAATAAAGATACAACATTTTACAGAAATTTTTTAAATATCTAAATTATTTATTAAGAATATAAAGTTTCTAAAAAATTAAAATTAAGACATCGTTCTAATATTAATCCAAAATATAAATTTCTAAAAATAAATAAAAATCACATTCTAGATTATATATAAATTAAAATTTTATTAAAAAAAGAAAAAAGACTTACCTGTCAAGAGCCTCTATATATTTGTGTTTTCTGATCTCAAAGAAAATTTTCATAGAATATCGATTGTCATCATCCTTGGTGAACCCAGACAGGTATCTTTCATAGAATTGAAAAGGCTGAAATCATTTATGCATAAAGTCATTTGAGTTTTAATTCTGAACGATTTAGCAATATATTTATTTGATGGATGGTGAAGCTAGTTGCCAGTTTAAAAAATCAAGATGCCACGTATCAAGAGAAAAGAGTTGCATGCACTGAATGGAGTTTTAGCTATAAATGCTCACCCAGGGTGCTGTCAGATGTTATGATTACAAAAATGGAAAAGATGGATTTGTTGGAAAGGATTTCAAAACATTCAAACTAGACCGTCCAACCTTGCCTGTTAAGAATAGAGGGAGCTTTGGAACTGGGTACAAACATCTAGAGAAGCATAATGAATTGAAGCCAAATAATGGTTAGGACCAAACCATCAGGCCAACTCTTAATCTGATTGAGTTCACAGGTTATTCTGTCATATGCTTTTTTGTTACTTGAAGAGTTTCAAGCTGTCAAATACATTGAATTTTGGTTTGACTAATGATCTTTCTAATGTTTTGGATTATGGTTTTTGCAGTTAATCGGTAATACCCCATTGGTCTATCTTAACAATGTTGTGGATGGATCTGTCGCAAACAATTGCTACAAAGCTCAAAATTATGGAGCCATGCTACAGTGTGAAAGACAGGTGTCTAAAGCATTTGGAATTTTTTTGGTTCAAAAGCTCTACCTGTATTTTATCAACAACATCTTCGACAGCATGACACAATTTGTGCAGAATTTGTAAGTAAGTTAGTTGCCATGGTTTTAGTGAATTTTATTTTTGGTTGCCTCATTTTTCACATTTTCCAGGAATTATGTGCATTTTTTGGCACCACATTGCAAGGAATCAACAATTTATGCAAGAAAGAGGCTAAGGTATTATCCCTCCTTTACATTGTCAATGCAAATTCAAAAAAACTTGGAACAATTTCTCTAAACTAGGGTAAGGGTATGTGCAGGATTATCATGGAAAAAACAGGCCCTTAAGTGGCAAAAAATTCAGAAAAAATCAGTGTTAGGCAACTTGACGTAAAAATTTGAATAATTTATCTATATTATTTCAAAAATATGTAAGAATAGAATCTGTAGAAAATTAAATTTAGTTTCTAAACTACTAGGTTCATTTAAAAATAAATAAAATCTATTTGGTGAAATTTTGAAATTTCAATGCAGTAATACTTAAATTTCAGGGAGAAAATAAGTAGGTGTATGTCTGACCACCCTAACCATAATAAAATGATAATATTTTTTTATAATATTTTATATATAAGTAGAGGACTCATGTCCAGATGTGATGCATATTTTTTTGTAATTTTTTTCCAAGTAAACAATTAATTATGAATTTTTTATTACAACTTTTAAAAAATATAAAAACTCGTATGTCTGACCACCTTAACTTGGTCAAAACTTCATGAAATTTAATTTTTCTTTTTTTAATCCTATAGTATGTGAAGCATAGAATGTGACGCATGTTTTGGATTTAAAAAATGTGATACCATTTGAAAGTTATAAATGTTTTTGAATCAACCTATTGATGAGGACTTTAGTCGTAATTCTAATAGAAAATAAATAATAATTATTGATTAAATTCAAATTAAAGAATAATTTATATTGGTGGAAAGCTGAGAATCTCCTCTAAAAACTCTTTTCGTTTCATCAATTTTGGGTAAAAAAAAAGTCGTTAGCCACATACCCTACAAATACTCATAATATTGCCACTTTTTGGCCCCTCATGATCCTGCACATACCCGTAAAATTGAGATTATAGATGGATAATTCGAATATTTTAAAAGATTCTACAAATTTAAAGTATCATATATTAGTTTCTTCATTTGCAGTTTTTTTTGGCCTCCTTTGAATTGGCTCTGGCTTGGACGCTTTGCAGTTTCACTTTCAGAAAATTAATAACAAAAAGTAAGATGAAAGTTTGAATCCCTTAATATTTGTCAGCTGGATTAGGGGCTATGCCAACAGGAAGAGAACTTCAAATCAAAGAAATATAAAAAAATTTAATGATTTTGCTGGTTTTCGTGAAGAAATTACTAGACATGCCAACTTTATTGGCATTAACTATAAATTTGAAGGGATACTTCGTGGTCAATTTATTTCTATAAATATATGCCAAAATGGTGAAAGTAAAAGAATTTCTACATTAATATGTGTCTTGTTTGATATGCACATGGTTGTGTGCCATGTGTGCTACACTCAAGAGAACATTTAAGTTCTAATGGTTGTGATAATTTGTATAAAAAATGGCCAGCCAAGGTTCATGGCATGATACAAACCGCATGACGCAAACCAAATTCTTTGACAGGTGTTAGTATATGCGTCGAAAGAATAACGAGCACAACACATATTACATAAGAGAAAAAAAGGAAATATAGCAATTGTTCTACCCAACCCTTGATTCATTCACTGCCGAGTTGACTAAGCTTGCAATTGGACTCAAAATAGGCACTTTCTATGCCATTCTAAGCATTAAATTTGTTTTACCATTCAAATCAGCTTCATTTTTGACCCATAAATCTACAATGGAACCGGTCACTCCCCTAACTACAAGCTTATCCATAGTCATAATTACCATGTCTGGCATTTTCACAGAAAAATATTCTATCTTTTTAGCTTTTTCAAACAGGACTGAAGTGGATGGTGAAATATATTCAGCAACATTTCCAATCAGAGATAACTGACCATGAAATTTAATTCAGAGATTTTTTTAGAATTATAGGTTTAAACTTTAGCCAAAAACCATTGTAGCATGAAACTTGTAAAAAAAATGACTTCCATTACCTGATAATCAGCTATGCTCAAGAGATTCAAACTCAAGCCCTCAATTGATCCAACGACAGGTTGAATCCATGGGCCTAAAGTATCCTCTGTATTGGCTGCTAGTTGTCCAAATGGAAAGGGCAACTCTTTTTTTACACAAAGAAAGTGTGTGATAGTAAATAGTGAATGCCCACAGCTGTAGAAGAACTTTGATCTATGACTGCATTTTTTCTTTGGTAGTTCTTGATAAAAAACATCATACCGAGACTCAATACCAATCACACTTAACACAGAGAACTACAATCAACCCTGCAACTTTATAAAAGATTAAGAATATATGACTTCTAGGCTTTATCTGTCCTATATGCCCTATAATTTTGTCTTTCAGAACAAAGCATTCCAATATTAAGAGTCCATTTGAACTATTCCAACATGAAAGAAACAGCTCGAACTGTAGAGGAATCTTCATGCTGAATTACATGACTCATACAAAGCATGAAGATACAATGTGAGAAGATGAGTCTAATTAGAATAAGTATATTCATTAGCATTCCAAGTCTGATTCCATAAAGACGTTCACCTAAATGTACAGCTCAAGAGTTACTTTGCCCCAAATTTAATTAGAAACATGGCCGTAAACATTTGATAGTCTAAGCAAGGGATCATGTTCAAAATAGCACACAAACAACATAGAAAACCTGGAGAAAAATTTATCTCTGCCATAGAAAATCATCAACATATATGAAATGAATGGAATTCACACCCCATACATGCCACGAATTGCCAATCCCAAGACTTCAAAACCCTTGAAATCAACATTTATTGTAGCAATTTTGCTCACTGCTTTAGGAGAAAAACAAAAACAAAATAAAACCGTTTCCGAAAGTTTCCAACTCTGAATCCACAATCTAAGACATGAGTTTTAGTTGTAGGAACTTTTGCAACCAAGAAAAGACATCTAACAGCATAGTAAATTCAATGTTTGAAGCTATGATTAGATTGTGATGCTCCCAATCTCTCGACAGCTATTGCTTTAATCTATTCACAATAAATGTAAAGTAGATCTAAAAATATTGGAGTTTTGTAGCTACCAAATTCTTGAGCTCCATACAAAAATGTGGTTGCAGAGGAAAATTGCTACTCCTGCTCATTCATCCAAATACTTTTTTCCTCAATTTTAAATTGAAAAATCAGAAAACCCTGACAAAAATATGAGCGGTGAATTTGAAACAAAATTAAAAAAAAAAACCAAAAATCAGTTGGCTATGTACAAATTTATGAAAAAACCCACTGAAACAATGGCAAGTGACTTACCTCAAGATTATGTGCAAATTTCCTGGTGCAGATTGTATGGTGCAGTCAACAATAATGTATGAGAAAAAATGGACAGAGTTTGCAGGAAAAATATTACAAAGCAAAAATTTTCTTCATTGTTGTCTCTAAAGATTTCTCCCGTGGCTGCTAGGATTTGATAGCGTCCAGCAGCTTCTCCACCAGCTTCTAGTACTTTAAATATAATGCATTTAATTTGCATTTATGGATTACGTACCTCTAGCCACCAATTTTATAAACTATGCCTTTGCTTAAATTTATTTAATCAATTTATGCGTTTGCATTTTTCCAAATTTTTAAAACGAAAATGATTTATAAAGCTACTCGGATGAATAGAAAAATAGATAAATGCTAATTTTCCAATATAAAAAATAGCTCTCCAAATTCAAACTATACAAAAAATAATTAATATGTTAAATGCCGAAATGTGATTGGCCGATGTTGCTCGAGAAAAGCATTCCAGGCGAATGCAATAGCTTTCCTGCTTGGCGGCAGGAACTAATAAAATGCTCATTTAATAAAATAAGACACTCATTTAAACAATTATTGTTATCATAGTGAAAAAATATTGTTCTTATGTGTACAACAATTGGGGTAGCAATGTACAAGCATTGGATAATTTTATATTAATAGTTTGTCCTATCACAAATATAAAAGGTGAGCACAATAAATAACATGTATTTTCCCATTAAATGTGAAGGATTTTCAAAAAGTTTTAGTGTTCAACTATTGGTCCATTTGTGTTCAATAGAATTTGTATTTTAAATCATTATGTTTTGTTTTTATAACAACAATTTTTTTTGTTTGTTCAACTATTAGTCCATATGTGTTGAATATTAAAGGTAGAGATATCAAAGATTTATGGTTATCAATAAGTATTTGGTCCACTTAGGTTGTATATTAATTTTAATTTAAATAAAAATATCATATTCTACAAGCAACAAATGATATTTTTTTGGTTCAACTATTGGGGGTTCCATGATTAAGTTTTGGTCGAACCTTTAAAAAGTCAAATTTTAGACACTTCTCAAAAGATCTGCCAATGTGGCAAGTTGCATGATGAGTTGTGCCTCCAAACCTTAGTTATAGATAAATAAGAGATCAGTCTACATTTAAAAAAAAAAGAAGGTTCTATGATATTCTAGTCAATTGCTACATGCTGAGAAAGTTAGCTTGCATGACTACTGGGCCCTCTCCCCTAAAGGAATAAGGGGACATCACTAGGTCGACAAAAACAATGAAATAAGTTGTGTTAATGAGGGAAAACATGACCAAAAAGACTTAGGAAAAATAAATTCAAGCGAAGGAAATAAAACAATAAAACAAAAGGGGGCCTAGCCTAGACGAAGCAATGGGGCTTAAGTCATTTTAAAGCCTTCCCAAAATGTAATGGCCAAATAGATCCCATCCAAGGTTTAAGATGAACACTAGGGTTTTACATGAAGACAAAGCTAAAACCCCAACCTTAGGCTTTTCCCAAACACCATAGATGACGAAAAACACAAGGCAGGATAAAATAGAACATAGAGAACAAAACTTTGAAGTTCCATCACTACCCATAACCCTAAACCATAAACCATTAACCCTTAACCCTTAAACCCCAAAATCTTAAACCCTTTACCCTCTCTCTCTCAAGTCTCTCCCTCCTACCCCCTCTCCCTCTCTGTCTCTCTCTCTATGTCTCTCTTGTTTGCCTAAACCCTAAACCCTAAACCCTTAACCCTTAAACTCTAAACCCTTAAACCCTCCACCCTCTCGTTTAACCCTCTCCCTATCTATCTCCACTTGCCTCCCCTCTTTCCATCTCTCTCTCAAGTCTCACCCTCCTACCCCTCTCTCCTCAATCGTGTATCACTCACTCCTCACTCACTCACTCACTCCTACCTCTTATCTCCCTCCCTCCACCTTAACCTCTCCTTCTGCCTCTAACCTCTTAACCCTCTACTCTCTATCTCTCTCCCACTCCCTCCCTCTTTCTCTCTCTCACTGAATCCCTCTATCTCTCTCCCCTCTACCCATAACCATAAACCCTTAACCCTTAACCCTTAAACCTAAACCCTTAAACCCTCTACCCTCTACCCTCTACCATGTCTCCCTCTATCTCTCTCCCACTCCCTCCCTCTCTCTCTATCAAGTCTCTCCCTCCTAGCACCACTCCCTCTCTCAGGTCTCTCTCTATCCCTCAGTCACTCTATCTCAAGTATCTCCTTTCTAACCCATCTCCCTCTCTTAGGTCTCTCTCTCACTCACTCACTCCCTCTATCTCTATTCCCTCTACCATTAACCTGAAACCCTAAACCCTTAACCCTTAAACCATCTAACCTCTACCATTAACCACCCTCCCTCTATCTCTCTTCCACTCCCACCATCCCTCTCTCTCTCTCAAGTATCTCCATCCTACCCCCTCTCCCTCTCTTAGGTATCTCTCTTACACAGTCACTCCCTCTATCTCTCTCCCCTTAACCCTAAACCCTAAACCGTTAAATCATCTACACTCTACCGTTAACCCTCCCTCCCTCTATCTCTCTCCCACTCCCTCCCTCTCTCTCTCTCTCTCTCTCTCTTTCTCAAGTATCTTCAATATCCTACCCCCTATCCCTCTCTTAAGTATCTCTCTCACTCACTCCCTCCCTCTATCTCTCTCCCCTTAACCCTAAAGCTTAAAGCGTAAACCCTCTACCCTCTACCCTTAACCCTCCCTTTATCTCTCTCTCTCTCTCTCTCTCTCTCTCTCTCTCTCTTAAGTCTCTCCCTCCTAGCAAAATTCCCTCTTTGAGGTCTCTCTCTCTCACTCACTCACTCTATCTCAAGTCTCTCCCTCCTACCCCTTCTCCCTCTCTTAGGTCTTTCTCTCACTCACTCCCTCTATATCTCTCCCCTTAACCCTAAACCCTAAACCCTAAACCCTTAAACCCTCTACCCTCTACCCTTAACCCTCTCTCTCAAGTCTCTCCCTCCTACCCCCTCATCCCTAAATGCTCAACCATAAACCCTTAAACCTTCTATCCTCTACCCTCAACACTCTTCCCCTCTCCCTTCCCCATCCTAATTCTCTCTCTCTCTCTCTACCTCTCTCTACCACTCCCTCTTTGAGGTCTCTCTCTCTCTCCCACTCACTCACTCAATCTCAAGTCTTTCCCTCCTTCCCATTCTCCCTCTCTTAGGTCTTTCTCTCACTCACTCACTCCCTTTATCTCTCTCCCTTCCACCCTAAACCCTAAACCCTTAAACCATCTACCCTCTACCCTTAACCTTCCCTCCCTCTATCTCTCTCCCGCTCCCTCTATATCTCTCTCTCAAGTATCTTCAATATCCTACCCCCTCTCCCTCTCTTAGGTCTCTCTCTCACTAACTCACTCCCTCTATTTCTCTCCCCTTAACCCTATACCCTAAACCCTTAACCCTTATACCCTCTACCCTTAACCCTCCCTTCCTTTATCTCTCTCCCACTTCCTCCCCCTCTCTCTCTCTCTCTCAATTCTCTCCCTCCTACCCCATCAACCATAAACCCTTAAACCCTAAACCCTTAAACCTTCTATCATCTACCCTCAACACTCTTCTCCTCTCCCTTCCCCCTCCTAATTCTCTACTCTCTCTCTACCTCTCCCCTTCTTCCCTCTCCCTTCCCTCCTAATTCTTTATCTATATATATCTCTCTCATTTTCCCTCTCCCTTTCCCCCTCTCTGTATCTCTCTCTCCCTTCCCCTTCCTAATTCTCTCTATCCCCCTCTCTTTCTCTCTCTCTCTCTCTCTCTATATCTATCTCTCCCCCTTTCCCCCCCCCTCTCTCTCTCTCTCCCACCCTCCACCTCCTAATTACTCTTGGGCATATGTGTGCAAAAATCGGATATCCAATTTATAGCACCAAAATATTACATTTTAAAATGTTTTTCAAATTATATATTAGACATGAATTGGATATCCAAAACAAATCGGATATCCGATTTGTAGTACTTTGGCTTGGGCATTGCTATGGAGCAATTTATTGATAGCCAACCCAAAAAAAGAGTCAACTCAGGATTTGCACGTTTTTTGGCAAGTTCAAAATGCTACTTTTTTCATGTTGCCAATTTTTGGCCCATCATGATCCTACACATACCCAAGTCTAAATCAGGTAGTTGTTATTGCTAAGGTGGATCACTACTTTCTTCAAAGGCCATACACTTATGATTGGGTCAAGTGTTCTTTTCTTTAGAAAATTCCTATTGCCTTTTTGATAGGTTAATTATGATTTGATTAGATGGGTTATGAAGCACTTATTTCAAACAAATATCTTTATGAAAGAAGTATATTGGCATGAAAATAAATATTATTTGTATTCCAATGTAAAAACTACAAAGAATGGAAACAATTCTTTCAACACATAAACTATTATGTAGTAGCCAATTAAAATGAAAAAGCTTACTCTATATTAGTTAGGATTCAAAACTAAGAAAATGATCTAAAGTGACTTATTTATCCTAGAGCAACTAATTATATAGTATACAAAGAAAACCAACAAACCCACAACTACCCCTATTTTGAAGGAGTTTAGTTTTCTCCCCTTCTTGATCTCACTAAAATTGTTTAATTATTTTAAAGAGATGAAGGGTCATAACATAAATTTATTCAACCCAGTAAATAGGTTGATTAATGAAACTTGAAAAAAGAAACAAAACAATTGCTACATTTGTCATTTCATGTTAAATGAAGAGTGGTGACAATAATCTGCTTATAGTTTAATAAAACACTAATTTTATAAGAAGGCTTGACATTAGAAAGATAAGTGTTACTTATAGTTTAATAAAACACTATTATAGTTTTACCAACATATACTATTGTATGCTTGCATGGCTTCTTAGTTAATATATGGGGAGATAGAGATATAGGGGGGAGAAAGAGAGAGAGATAGAGATATGTGGGAAGAGAAAGAGAGATGGAGATATATGGGAAGAGAAAGGAAGAGAGGTGGAGATAGAGAGTTGATGGATAGGGGGGAGAGGGAGGGAGAGATGGTGAGAGATAGAGAGGGGGAGGGAGAGAAAGGGCTATAAATAGAAAGAGATAGAGAGAGGAGTGAGAGGGAGATAAAAAGTGAAATAGAGAGAGGGATATAGAGTAGGAGATATGTAGGGAGAGATGGAGTGAATGAGATAGAAAGGGGGAGGGTGAGAGATAGCTCAATAGATAGAGGTGGGAAGAGGAAGTGACATAGATAGTGGGAGATATAGATATATAGAGAGCGACAAGGAGAGATATATAAATCACCCTCCCTATATCTCTATATATTCATCCTTATCTCTTTATCTCTCTACCCCTTTCTATCTCTTTGTCTCCCTTTCTATTTGTATGTTTTTCATTATCTCCCTCTCTCTCTATATTTTCTTCCTTGTATTTATCTTTGTCTCCTTAAGTGTGCAATGGGTACATTGAAGAGGTCTTAAAGGAGAATTATCATATCTTTAATCAAATGGCATGCTACCTTGAGCATAACTCCCCAAAGACACATGCCATCCTTGGATTGTTTACATGAAACAACCAATCACAATTTAGTTTCTCTCTCTCATATTAATATATAGTACTATTATATTAAATATATATTATATTAATTATATTTTATATTATATAAAAATAATATTTATTATGAATTATTAATTATAATAATTTTATATGTATTTAATAATTTTGTTAAAGAATATAATATATAATTATAATAAGTTGAATAATTATATTATTTATTATGTAAAATATAGCTAATATATACTTAACTATATTGTAGAATATTAAAACCTAGCTAAATGGCACCAAAATTTTAAACTTAATTAACATACTGTAAAACCTAACAAAACTAGGTTGTAGCTCATCAAATTGGAGAAGTGAAAGGTCAATACCAGTGTTGACAAAGAGTTTGGAGTAGTGAAAACAAGGTCAATGCCAGTGCCAAGGAAGAGTTTGAAGTAGTGAAAACAAGGTCAATGCCAGCGCCGAGAAAGAGTTTGGAGTAGTGAAAACAAGGTCAATGCCAGCACCGAGGAAGAGTTTGGAGTTAAAAAAAGGTCAATGCCAGTGCCAACGAAGAGTTTGGAGGAGTGAAAATAAGGTCAATACCAGTGCCGAGGAAGAGTTTAGAGTTAAAACAAGGTCAATACCAATGCCGACAAAGAGTTTGGAGGAGTGAAAACAAGGTGAATATTAGCGCCAAGGAAGAGTTTGTAGGAGTGAAAAAAAGGTCAATACCAGCATTGAGGATGAGGTTGAGGGCACTCAGGGAAAATCGACGACCAAGGGGAAATGAGTACTGTAAGTTTGGCACCCCCATTCTATTTAACCTTCAATTTTTATGCCTAGTTTCCAAAGATCTTCTCTTACATTGGCACCCCCATTCTCGTAAAATGGTATAAAACAAGACAGAAAAAATAAAATAGCTTAGTCGTTCACATTTTTATCCACCAACCTCAGGTCTTGGAAAACTCCCATAATATACCCACATCTTGGTTGAGGTGTAAGTATTTCATTACACATAGCCTTCATTGCATGAGTTTGAAGCAATTGTAGACTTAACCTAAGTATATGCTAGGCTAAGGTAGATCTAATGAATGGAAATAGAGGCATACAATTCTTCTTTAATACCTCCACCACAAACATATGCAAGGTTTTGGTTGTTTTTACGGTAAGCAGGTTGATCTTCTAATCTACCTATGAAATTCCCAATTCCAATAAATGATAGCTCGAAGGACCTGGACCAATTGACGATGATTTGAAAGACCTCCTAAACTTTGGGCTTTGCAAGACCTGGGAGGGTGATCTATTAATGCGTTTACAACCTCTGCACCATCATCATAAACAAGATTAACAACAACAAATAATCTCATTTAATAGGTCAACATAATAGGATAATACCAAATAGAATTGGTTGTTTATCAATAATATCAACTATTTGGAGCATGAGATAAGGACAAAAACATTTCACAGTATAAGATAGTCATTGATTTGGAATTTGTAGCAAGCTCTAGGTAAAGGAAAACAAATACTGAACCATACAAATAAGTACAACTTAGATCAGCACCATATTTCCATTGGAGGAGTCAAATTTATAAGCATCTAAGAGTTTATGACAGATTTAACACATAACATAAAAGATCCTTGATAACATTGCTTTACAATCTCATCAATATGTATTCTAACCCAATACTACTTATCAAATCCTTATACATAACATATCCACCTACAATCCCATTCAAGCATTTTAATTAATTCCTTGAATTAAACCTAAAACAAGAATCATACACACCACAATAGTGAGATGAATGAAACAACCCTTGATCATTTTATTCAAAATTGAGATATGCTTATACAATGGAGATACATGAATTCAAATTAATCATATCAATTCAAATTCCAATATTGTCATAAAACATCAAATCCCCATGAATTCAAAACCTACTATAGAATGACTCAAAACCTAAATTGAATTTTCCCTAAAACCATCAGACTTTACTATTTTCTTTGCAATTTCATCTAGACTTGACCAAAAATATCTAACTTTCTAACTCGTACTTCTTGCCTTGAAATCCTTCTTATAGAAAAAGAAGGAGCAAACAAGCATCGAGCCTGAAAGCACATGTGTCACCAGCTAATTGGACTACCTTGTGATGTTCCAAAAAATTGTTACAACAACAATCTCCCCAGAGAATCTTCTTGTTCATCGTGCCCATTGAGAATGGTTGATGCAACAACAAAAAAAATCAAGAATTTTGTGCCTAGACTATCACTAAAACACAAAATTGGAATATGTTGTAATTGCAACAGCTGATTTTTCAACTGTTAGTAGTCTTCTCCTTTTCACTCTTCCTTAGTTAAATATATATTTACCCATTTTTGGTACTCTTCATCAATTGGCCAATCAAAATTGATCACCTCATTCACCTTGACACTATAAGGTTTGTACTTAACTTCCACCTGATTCACTTCTCTTTCAAAAGACTCCAAGAATGAGTTGGTGCTAATGATTTTGTGCATACAACACACCAACAAATCGTAACCTGAGTTACCCTGTTTTTGATGGTTTTGTAGTCAAAACATGATATAAAGGGGCTCTTACACTTTTTGTGATTACTGTAGCTTGTGTGAGAGGCCCCATGGATACTGTTGTAATTACAGGATGCATGAATAGGGCGTAGGATGAGAAATAAAGAAGGTATAGATGCTTTCCTCAATATTTTTTTGAAGAAAAGCATGTGAAATGAGAGGTTTAAGCCTAGTTTTCAACAAAACATGTATCGGAGATATGATTTTATGAATTTTTATCCATGTGCAGACCTAATGGGTTGTTTTGGAACATTGAATATAAATGATACACACACACACACATATATATGTATATATATGTATGTATGTATGTATGCATGTATGTATGTATATGTATTTTTAAATTTAAATGTAAATGTAATTATTGGATGCTCTCCTAGAACAATAAATGCAACATATCATTAAAGAAATCTATATCTATGTATATAAATGTCTATTTCTAATTTCAAGTGTAAATTCAAAGACCATATGGTTTTGTAGTGTTATAGATACAACATATCCATAAATTAATGTAGTTTAAATTCTAAAGTCTTCAAAACATATAATATGAAATCGATCAAAATATTAAAGCACATGAGAAATAAATGAAAACAATAAATGCACATGTATGTGTATTTGTAAATGTAAGTGTAAAATAAATAAGAATAATGAAAATTATAAAAGAATACAAGGAAAGGTCTCCTCCCTTCTTGGTAGTGATAACCTCCTCCACACACAACCCTTAAAAATTATGAATAGAGGAATATAATCTTTGGAGAACTGAAAGTTGATTCTCTCCTACCTAATGCAATTAGTCATTTTATCCTTACAAACATTTATATTGATTACTAGAGGCACATAGACCAATTCTTCATAATAGAAGTGTTGGTGTAATTAATTATTAATTACACTTAGCATAAGTTTACTTAGGATTTATTTAATTCCTAAATTATAGGATCTTATCTTTATCTTATCGAGCTATCTTGTTGCTCAAGATAAGATTAGGTTTAGGCATCTTTGCTTTTATAGCAAATTATCTCTTGTAATTAATGGTCTTTTCAAATATATCAAATTGCATGTTTTTATGCAAAGCTTCTGCTTTTTCATTTTTCCTCGTCTATGGAAGGTCTATTTTGGTTTGCAATCAGATCTTGGTTTTCTAACATGGTATCAGAGCCTCGATTCGTAGCGCCTTCTTATCCTTTTTGGAGGATTTCGTTGTAGAGCTCGTTTGGAGTCCCTCGAGGGTTTTATTCGTTGAGCACATTTATGTAGTGTCTTGGATTAGATCGGGGTTTTTCGTTGGATTCAAAGTGCTGGAAAAAGTCAGAAATGACTTTTATTTCATCAATTTTCATCACCGTTTGCTAGATCTGTGAGGGTTGTAAGATCGGTGATTTTTCTGATAGATCTAGGGGTCGCATTTTTGGAGCACTTTGGGCCCAAATGGACCTCGCCGTTGGATTTGCAATGCCCAAAAACCCCCATTTTCAAATAAAGTTTGTCAGATTTGGACATTGTCATCTGAGGACGCAAAATTTTTTTACCTGGAGGCCATACGGCCCCCAGGCATAGTTTTCGAGGTTCAAAAATTGAGGAAAAATAAAAAAAATGTTTTGTTTTTTGCGCGGCCAGTATAAAACTGACCACACAACCCCCGCGTCACCACCTTCTGGCCGCTTCCATTGGCTGCGCCGCCCACCTTCAGCCCAGTGGCCACCACTGCAGCACCTCCACCGGTGATTTCCACTGGTCTACCACTGGCTTCCTCTCTATCCCCCAAGGGTTTTCTGCAAAGAGCCCTTGGTCATATCGGTGCCCAGGTGTTGAGCACTTGACCCATGCTGGCCCAAGCTCTAAGCCCCCGGTCTTACAAGCGACCGAGCGCCCAACTGTAGCCCCCGTCGGGACCATCAGTCCCTGCCCCAGTCATGTGGGTGACTGGGCACTCTGCTGGCCTCTGACCTTCAGCCCCTAGTCTGCCTAGGCGACTAGGGGCCCTATTTTTTTAGCCCCTAAGGGCTCTACATGGCCGAATCATACATTTTTGGAGCATTTTCATGGAAATGGACGTATCTTGGGCAAACATAGGTATTTTTTTGCAAATGAGATATCGTCGCAAAGCTGTTTCTGAGCTGTACCCAATTGTGCTAGTGAGATTTTCTGGTTTTTCTTTTTTGATGCTTTTACAACCTTGAAAGTTAGATGTTTCCTTTTTCACTCTGGGAGACATATCTTTTGACTCGTTTATCCGATTTTCGCAATTTTTGCGGCATTGGAAAGCTAGTTTCAGCCTCTATACAGATCTGAGGTCATTTTAGAGAGAAAATTTATAACTTATATTTTGCATGCATTCATTTTTGTTTCGTGCTCTAGGTTTGCATTTTCACTCATGTTTCTGTAATTTTGCATTATCTCCTTATGCAATCATTGGGTATTGTAATAACAAACTGATATAAAGTTCCATTAAGGGGGTTCTTGCATCCATCTTTCATATTGCTGACAACTCGCATGAGTTTGTCTGGTTTCTGTTGTCTCCTTCTAGCTTATTTCTTGCTTAGCTGGACACATTGCTGGTTTGCTTCGGTTCACACTTCACATTGGGATTTTATAGTTCTTGATCCACATTGGTTTAGATCTTTCCCATTTGAAGGCCATGTTTTTATGGTCAATGTTTTAGAATCTTGATGGTACTCGTTCTATGGGAAGTTTTAGTTTGGCATTGGCTTCAAGACACAACTTCCAGATTTGTCATCATTATGGGTCCATTCATCCTTTCATCTACTATTGCTTATAGATTTCAGGGTTGATCCAGTATGTGAGTTTCCATTGTTCCTTGGCATTAGGTTTTCTATTGCACTTGTGATTCCAATTGGTATCTTGCAAACAAGACTATCTTTCCTTGCTTGTCAGATTTGGGGTTCTAGTGTTGCTTCATTAGAGTTTTTCCAGTGTTTCTTCATAGCAGTTCATCTCACTGATGGGGGTTTCTCTCTCTTTACATTTGTACATGAGTACCTGATCAGGCCTTGTTGCCAGGACTCATATTTGCATAATAATTTGCTTCTCCCTAAGTTACACTTATGGGGGGTGTTGGTGTAATTAATTATTAATTACACTTAGCATAAGTTTACTTGGGATTTATTTAATTCCTAAATTATAGGATCTTATCTTTATCTTATCGAGCTATCTTGTTGCTCAAGATAAGATTAGGTTTAGGCATCTTTGTTTTTATAGCAAATTATCTCTTTTAATTATTGATCTTTTCAAATATATCAAATTGCATGTTTTTATGCAAAGCTTCTGCTTTTTTGTTTTCCTCTTCTGTGGAAGGTCTATTTTGGTTTGTAATCAGATCTTGGTTTTCTAACAAGAAGAATTTGATCATACTTTTCAAATGATGGCATTATGATAAAACCTTAGGTTAAATGAATAATTCCTAGCTAAGCTCTTTAAATCATGTCCAACCGTATAAGATAAGACCACTGCTATGTGTACCTAGATACCATGGAGAAAGGATCTTTGAGCTCTTTCATCAATCATCCTACCTTAAAACATACCAAAATTCTTCTACCAATTAGACATAGGAAGATTTAAAATGACTTAAAAAAAAATTATTGCCAAAGCATAAACTTATGATGACTTAACCAGGCCTAGTACACGCTCCCTCCTCGTTAACCACTTAGACATATGGAAATTAAATGTAAATTTTATGCTATTTTTAGTCATGTAGGTGTCCAATAAACCACTTGGTGGTGTTTCCCTTCAAGTTTATTTACTTGAATGAAGAGAAAATTTCCTTTGATTACAATTAGAGAATACATTTGAGGCCTTGGTTGTGTAACTAGTGGACCATAGTCACATTTAACACTTGTTACAAAGTTTTGGAGTTAAAATGTTAAGTAGACTTGATTTGTGATGGGTACATTTTGACGTTAGTAACAATAACTTGCAATCTATCAAGACTTGATTACCTTATAACCTATGAAATTCTAGCGATGAAATGATAGATTAATCATAATGTCACCTTGGGATCACATCACCATGAAAGAACTTCATCCAACATCCTTATGAGTGTAGGTACCACCAAATAGGTATTTTTTAAATCTATCTTCCTCGAGTGAGGGAAATTCAAGAAGAGAAGAGGAAAGCAAGACATGTTGTATGTCTAAAAGAGGGAGATCAACTAGAGGTCAAAAGATTAGAAGAAAATTTCGTAAGCACATATAATTTTTTCTTGCTAAAGTGGGGTCATGTTCTTATGATGATGAGAGCATAGGCGATGTCGAGGTGCCCTTGAGGTACAAAAATCTACAAAAACAATGGGTACCCAAGGAACTTCCTCCAATAAACACTGATTTTGGTGTCAACGAGAGGATATATCACATAGCACCATCGTCATTACATGGTTTGGACCTATTTTGCATGGACTTCATAAAGGTCTGTTACAATGAAGTTACTAAATTGATGGAGTATCTCGGACCTTGTTATAGTTACAAAGATTAGATGCAAATGGTTCGATATACACAAAGTATGCATAGGTATGCACTATCAGAAAATTATATACAACTAAAAGATAAGAATCAAAATAAAGGAGTGACCATGTACATTGATAGAAGTCCAAAAGAATCAAGGAATATTGTAGGGTTTATAAACAGTACATGACCTGGGTCAACAAATTAGCAACCCAATTGCATATTCGAGGCGTGTGAGGGAAACCGTGTATTCATATGTGCGATAAAATCAATAATTGCAGGGGAAGAGCTACTAATCGATTACAATTTGAATCACTTAGTTACAAACAAAGTTACTATGGGGGTGGTATGTACTATGTACCATTTTACCCAGCCTCCAATTAATGACTCTAATATACCATTTTATTCTTATGTTTTTTTCGTAAGTCTATTGGTTTCATTTCGGTAATGTTTGTTTTTATTTAATTTTTGTCATAGCAGGACATTGATCGTATAGAGAAGGCTCTGGCCCAAAGCATAGATCGTAATGTATCTTTAGGTGCTTCTACCCAACAGGTTTACCTCATTGTAATTGTACAAATTAGATACGAGAAAAATGTTTTATTATTATGTTTTTTTCATAAGTTTATTGGGTTAATTTCGATAATGTTTTTAATATTCTTGTTGCAGTCGATTGATTGGGGAAAGGCACCAGTAGTAGATGAGAGCATCCATGGTGAGGTGCAATCAATATTTTTTGATGATGACATCACTTATTCAACAAACCCTCTTGATATGATAAGGAAGATCCAAAAAAAATGCAATGAAGAAACTTCTAAGTTGATATTCATTTTGCCTCAAACAGATGAGATAAGAGAGAGGGTTAAAACATTGTTTGAGAGATTACAAAACTTGCAAGTAAGTTGTCATGAGGTCTTTAATTATAACATAAGTTCATTCATGGTTTTATATTTTGTACTCTTTTATGTCATGAACTAAAATATGTGTTGTTTTTATATGGTTATTTGCCTCCTCATGATGCTCCTGGCCATGATTAGGGTACTGCAAGTGTTGCTCAAGGAGTAGGGGTTGGTACAAGTGTCCATCCTAATCTTCCTACACATACATCACATCATCTGACCCCATCATTTGTGCCTATATTTTTGTCTGAAATGTTGGAAACACATACCATGCAGGCATCTGTTAATGCACCCTCTGACAGTGAACACATGCCACAACATGCTTCATGACATGTACTTGGGGATGCAGAGGCCACTAGTACTGGTGATGTTTTAGTAGCATTTCCTGGATCTTCCCGTATTACTAGTACAGGAACATTTCCAGTCACACTTGTGGTGACCGAGGATTTCGTTCCCATAAAGATAGAGAAGGTTCCAGGTACTTTAAAATATTTTAATTATTATTATATATAATCCAATTGAACTTTACTTATTGATCGCTCTTTTAAGACTATTGTTCCCATGATTATTTTGCAAGAAATGATGTTTTTTATAAACATCTAAGTGATGTTACATTGGAGGTCTTCGGGCCCACCATATGTACACGATGGAATGCCCAAAATGAAGATTTAAAAGATGAGCTCATTAACCATTTAGTTTTGTTGTTCGATGATAAAACATTCAACCAACCAAGGTCCTTAAGAAAGTTGGTACCTATCTAAATTATACGAGGGACCAATAAAGGTCACATTTAGAGAAGAACAAAAAGTACGAGCGTCCCCCCATGATTCTGGAGAGGAAGTGGAAGGACCTGGTGTCAGATGGAAAGGAGAAGGCTGAAAAGAAAAAAGGAAAGACACCACCAGGCCAAGGAAGGTATGTGATACTATCAACAATGTAATTATATACTGATTACTCTTTCTTTTTACATAATCTAACGTATTTCAAACTTTTTATAGGCTTCCCGACACATCGAAGGAAACAAAGCCAAGACTAGAAAAACATGGGCATCACAAACTTGGCTCTGGTGGTTATATGAAATTAGCCGCATGAATTGTAAGTATCAATAAATGAAATATAGTATCCAAATAATAAATTGAAAACAATTTTGGTTTTATCACACCATAGAAGAAAAATTCATGATCTTATGCAAAAATGTAGGGCTCTAAATTCAACAGAGTTCCCATAGAAGATGACCTAAAGATTTCCTTCTAGCAAGGCTATGGAGTTGTGGTTGAATGCCTAAGAGTCTTAACTAGGCAAACACAACCTTCCACTACATCCAACAAGTAGGTAAATAAACTCAATAAAGTTTATTTAAAATTGAATTCTTGTGCAATCTATTAAATATTAATTTCCACAATAAAGTAGTTACATTCCTATTTATTTTAAACATTCAAGCAATGATAATACTGCACATGGCATGGGAATGTAGCCTGGTGAGGGTGGAGAAAAACTTGCAGATGAAGGTCATGGTGTGCATCCCGAAACTTTAGAGCATGTAGAGCGTGATCAACATGTTAGCATGATCATGATAGAGAAGATTAGGAATATGATGTGGCTCCATCAGATAAATAGGACCACTCTAAAGTTCTTTTAAACATATTTAATTACAATTAGTGTATTAATTAATGTAACCTTTTGTGTTTCAACTGTAGATCATGATTTAGAGGGTGTTCAACATGTTGAGCATGAGTCTATAACAAAATTTCAGGAACATGATGTGGACCCATTAGGTAAAGATAACCACTCTAATGTTATTTTAATTAATGAAATACTTGTAACAATAATAACAAAACATATCAGTTGAACATTTCTTTCTTATTGCAGTAGACCCCCCTTGCAGTGGTGTCCACATCATGAGCAGATGACTAGGCATCCATTAAAATCACGAGTAGAGGGAAAAAGAACTAAAGGGGGTACATATATTGATTTAGAAAACAATACTACACTTCATATTTTTGTAGATTTAAAAAATAAACAAAAAAAAGTGATTGTAATCATATCATGACAACCATAGTTTTGATAATATGTAAAAACTGAAAGAATGAATATTATATGTTAATGAATGAATGTGAATATGTTAATTAATGAATTTTATATGTTAATGAATGAATGTTATATGTTATTAATGGATGAATGAATGAATGATTAATGTTATATGATTGGGTATGGGGAATTGAGAGTGATGTGAGGGAGGGGGGTGGGGCCAAATGAGCTTCCACTGTCATGTGGTTGGTCCTGTTAAGTAGAGAATATTAAAATATTCTCGAAACAAAGAGAATCTCAATAAGGTAATGCACTTTTCAATATAAGAAATGCATCATTTGAAGCATCAAAACAACATGAAAAAATGAAAGAAAGTGCTAACTTTTCACTATGGTAGCAGAAAAATGATTCTTTATACCCTGAATCCATGTTCTGCATCATAATTTGAAGTTGATTCCATTCCAATGCTCTGAGTTTAATTTTTTTTTATGGATTTTTATGAATACCACATTGTATTGTGTGTGGATTTGGTTTCAAAGCTCCGTTTCTTCTATTTTTAGTGGTGACATAACTCTAAAATTTGACTTTTGTGCATAACAGGTTAGTGGAAAAATTGATAGCTTTGAAGGGTTTAGAGGCTCGATTGAGATAGATACACAGATATTTGGATCTTGTTGTTGATGGGAGGCTTTGACTTAACCATGAAATTTTGTACCATCTGCAAGGATGCAAAATTTTCTCTACTTACATTCATTCTTGATCATAAATGTTGTAAATGATATTAATGCTTCAAACTTAAGATTCGTTTCATTGTTATAATGATCATAATGTTATACTTTGCTATACATTCAAGAATTCTCTTTCCCCCTACCCTTTGCTCTCTCCCCCCTCCTTTTAAGAATTTTCTTTTTCATAAAAGATTCACATTTCTATCTCATTTACAAAAATTTATCTAAAGCGCTAGGAGTGAATAAAGATATGTAAAAGATGATGGATTATGTCTAAACAACAACTTTCCATCTTATAGATAATTAAATCCTTAATATTTGAATAGTTTAAAGCTCGAATAATGCTTGTATATGCATGTGTAGCAATAAGGGAGCCTATGTGAAGATTGAAATTTAAAACATCACTTTGGTATTTTTCCTTAGGCAGTGAAATGATATTTTGAGTAATACAAACCTACACACACCTTGATATTTTTTGCCATTGCATTGAAGAATTTTTTCTCTTATACCTACCCTCTGCTAGACATGGAGGTATATAATATTGGTTTCTGGGTTTATTCTGTAAGTAGTTAATTTCACAGAGGAAGACTAGAATCTTCTTAATTTCCTTTTTCAAGTGTGAAAGCATATGAATCACTTGCTGAAGGCACCATTTTGTATTCATCCAAAAATTGGTTTTTTTTTTTTTTAATGTTTCTTGCATGTATTTTTTTTAGGCTCTTGAGATGTGGCTCGACTCTTTCCTTTGCACTTTTCATCTATTTTGATGATTATAGTAGATTTTCCTCATAATTTTTCATGTAGATCTATTTGTAACCTTATTTTCTACCAATCAATTTGCAAACTAGTCACATATTAATGACCATTTCACTAACTTGTAGTCATCCATTACTTCATATGTTGCAAGTTGTGTCTGTGTGCCAATAAATCCTAATGATTGCGAGAAATTTAATCCTACAAGTGTACCCAATCTTTCTCAATTAAAAGTCTTACCTTATTTTATAGTACTTTAAATGGTTAATTGAAGGTGCTTCTTTAGATCTGAGATAGTTGAACCTTGGATTAAAATATGGTATTAGATGGGTAGTATAATGATAAAATTTAGGTCCATTGAACACAAATTACCAACATAATTTACTGGACTATGAATAGTGTTACAATTATAATTATTTCTCCTTTACCTACCTCTACATTAATGAAAAAGATAGATCCCTATAAATCTAACCATAAAAGTGTTGAAATATGCAGTATCTGTAGGACTCGAGAAACTATCAAACATATTCTTTTTGAATGTTTTTATGCTCATGAATTTTGGTACTTATTCTGGCATAAGCTGAAGGTCTAGAATAGAAATGGTAAAATTAATTGGCATGATATTTTGTTTTGTAATTTCAAGCTCAAGTTTGATTGTAAGCTACTTTGGTATTTCTTATCCAATTAGATCATGTGGCATTTGTGGAAGGTGAGAAATGATGAGACATTTAAAGGCATCAAGAGGGTACTTACTAAGTCTTGCAAGAGACTCACTTTCTACTTTGTTGCTCTGAAGGTTTCAACTCTTGTAGAGATCTGAATGGAGAATTTCTTGAAGTCAATAACTGAAGGTGCTGCTAACAATACCAGAGAGGATCTAAGAAGTGGACCCACTTGTAGGTTGATCTTGGAAGAGACTGTGTTGTTCTAGCAGACATTTGATGAGCTCTAGAGAGCAATTGATGCAGTTGCAAGCCCAGAAAGATAGCGCAGTCCCCAGCAATTGGACCCCTAAGGAGAAACAATTACGAACGTTGATATTGAAGAAGTCAGTAATGAGGAGAATGTAATCAATACTATGTATTGTTTGTGCTGATTTGAATTGTAGCAACCTATGGTGTTGTTAACAACAATTTGTATTATCTATGCTGGTTTTGAAAACAATTGGTGCTTTTTGGTTTCTTTCTTACTGGGTAAAGTACTAATATGGTATATTTCTTGTTATGGAAATGCATTGATGTTGTACTGATCCTAATGCCAGATAGGAATTTTCATGATATTTAATGGAACTTAAACTATTTTCAATACAAAAAAAGAAGAAGATAGCAGATATTAGAAGTTCATTACATGTCTCAAGTATGTATTAGTATTTTAATTTTGTTTAAGTTGTTCAAGAGCTTGATTAGGTCAAGAATATGTTCTACAAGCTCTGTTCTCTTGACACTACTCAACATTTTCCCTACACATTTTCTCTTCAATCCAGACGTTTCTTAACTCCTTCCCTTGTTAGCCCTTGGTTGTTCTCAAGTGTAATGCTTTTTCTATGCATCTTGTAGTCTGTATGTATGATCAATCATCTCTTATGACACATTGATAACCTTTCAGGGAATTTTTGTAATTAGACAATTGCAATTGTGAGAATAATCATTTAGTTTGTATGGAAGTATGTATTTTTCATATTATTTGAATTGGTATTGTAAACTTGTATTTGCAGGATTCTCTCGGGGGAACAACATAACTGTGATGATAGGTAGAGTTGTACAACACCATAAATCTTTTGGCATTATCAATATATTGCTTATGGAATACTTTGTGCAAGTAAAATGGAATGTGCAATGAAAATTGGCCTCGAATTCAAATCTAAGTATAAGTACATTATACACAAGAAGATGGAGAATATGAACTACAAAATGGTGAAGGGAATTTGGGCCAAGCTGAGCATGATGATTCTCTAAAAAAAATCAATAACAATGATAGGGAAGATTGCATGAATGTCTTCAAGAAGAATATGATGAATTTAAAGAAAAACTAGGTGTTTGACAGAGGAAAGTTTGGGCCTTTCTTTTGGGTGGCCTTGAGCCATCACTTACTAAAATGAAATCTGATTTTGTTGCCAAAGGAATATAGAGGATTAAGGGTTGCCAGTGCATGGATGACTCTTGACAATCCTCTCAAAAATTTCTATTCCATGCATAGTAGTTTAGGAAATAAAAGGAACAGTAATTGCCAGTACATGGACAATCCTAATATTCCTTCTTCTAAAATAAATCTTTCCATGTACAGTATTATAGGATCATGTTCATCTCCATTTCCATTCATTCTATCTTGTTCACTGGTCCATCACCTTGAGTTTGGTCTAGTCACCCAGAAATCTAGATCCTTGCAATGATCTCACAATCATTCATCCCCAGACGAAGCCACTATTAGAACTATAAAATTTTGAAAATTTCATGGCTGCACATACTCATTAGTTCCCAAAAATTCCCATACTATAAGCACAAGAATCCTCTCTTCATAATTTTTTTTCCTATATTCTATCATGTGATCCCATAGAATTCATCTAACCCTGAGTATTTCAATGTATAATTCATATTGGCAAGAGATGGTGAGGGTCTCCCCAATCTATAAAGTTTTTTATATTAATGTATATTTTTTGTAGTCTATCGCCAAGATTTCAGGAATGTCATACGGATATGATTTCATCTGAAGACACATATCGATAGGACAAAGTTTGTTGTCTCAGCAACCAAAGGATCCTATCGGTGAGAAAATCTTCATCGATATAAGTCATAACAAGCACATGTGTGTTATACTGATGAAGCACAAAATGATTGTCGGTGAGACCTAAGTCATCGGTGTAAGTCATAACGGGCTTATTTGTGTCTTACCAATTGTGGTGCAATTTTGGAGCATCAAAAAGGAATCTACAATATTCTTAATAAGTTTCCCAAAAAAGTGGGTCCCATCAGTAGTATCATACTATTGGGGTGAGTTTGAAGAAGTCTTGTCAACCCATCATATTGCTATAGTGGAATTATATCGCTAATAGGACTTGGTGATATTCATTGTCTTGCTAATAACAAGATTCATCGGCAAGATTGGCATCAATGAAGAGAGATATGGAAGTCAAACTTAATATAGCTTTATCAGTAGGAGAAACATTTTGCTTCAGCGATCAGAATTTCTGAAGGAAGGTTCTCAGTAAGATACAAGTAGTTGAAGGAAAGTCCTGGCGACCCCCAAAGTCATAGCGATAAGTTATCATTGGTGAGAATCATAGTGATACACTTAAGACCGAAGGAATAATTCTCGGGGAGACTCAAAACTTCAATATGACTGCATGACACCATAGCCACATATGATCTATTGGCTATCGGTGAGACTCAAAACATTGACGAGACTATGTGGCACCAAAGTGATATGTAATATTGATTGTCGAAGAGACTCAAGGTGTCGGAGAAACTACATGAGGTCTCAACGGGTGTCTAATAAACATGGAAAATGACTAAATAAAATAATTTCTCAAGATTTGAATATGAAGGGACGTGACTTGATTGATCTTTCACCGATGGTACATTTCAACAAATATTTTTTAAAAAAATTGCATTGTTTCATCGAAATTTTGATGAACACAACCGACAAATCACTGAAAAGGTCCGATGAAATTGCTATAGCTACAATGAAGGCTTCATCGTAACTCCTTGTCCATGTCATTGCAATTTCAATGAAGTCCACTGATGAATAAGAAAAAAGGTCTGACGAAGTTGGTTAGTTGCAAGGAAGGCTTTGTTGTAACTCCTTGCACATTTTGTCACAATTTTGATGAAATCCACTGACGAATCACATAAAAGGTCAGACAAAGTTGCTTAGTTAAAATGAAGACTTTGTCATAAATACTTGACCATTTTTTCGAAATGGTGACAAACTTCTGGTGTTCTTTCGAAGCTTCAGAAGAGCCATTGCAATTGCATTTTGGTTGTAATTCGTCTGTGGATACATGAAGTTTTTTTTGATATTCCAATGAACATGTGAGTCATTTTATGATGCCGACGACCGATGAATTTGTGCCATTATTTTGACATTTAATTCATTGTTAGGCTTGTGACAAAAAATAGTGATGAAAATGTTTTCATCATTTCATCGCTTTTCCGACAGATTTGTCAAATAACCGACGAATGTCCATCGAAAAATGGTGTCAAATTTAGTAGTGTTCCAAGAGACATAAAAGGTGTGGAATTACTTCTACAGTTCTTGTTATTCAAGAGGACCCACTCCATGAAGGAGAAGAAATGGAAACATATCAACTTGAGTCTCCACTAGTTGCCTCCATCACTGCTGCTCCTCCACCATTGTCTCAAGCTATAGTGGCTACCTCCCTGCCTGCAATGCACATCTCAGTCCACCTTGCCTCTTCTTCACCAATTGGGCTAGTCATGGTGGTTGATTCTTCCTTTTCCACCACCTCTCCACTCTCCTTTGCCTCCATGTCCCTAACCACATCACTCTCACTAGAAAAAACAACAATTCCAATGCCAAAACTCTCGCTCCTAGAGGGTTTTCCCCAGCACATGCAAACTGCTCCCTCTAAAATCCCTAAAGTATTACTAAATTCAACCATCTAGGCTTCCCTGGCACAAGTCCTCACTAGTGTTCCAATCTCAAAGCCTCCAATTGAGCCCCCAGAGATGAAGGCCACAATGGTAATCTCAATAGAATGGGAAAGGTGAGAGATTGAAACTATGAGGACATTGGAGGAGGAAGAAAATGACTACCACGAGCACCTAAAACATCAACATCTACAAATTGCTAAGGTAGTTTGTGAAGGAGAGGAGATGAGGTCTTCTAAGGGCATTGATGAAAGGGATGCCAATACTAAAATTATACAGGCATTTGATCCTAACTTCAAGGAAGAGCTAGCGCAACAACTAAAGGATGTTAGAGAAGAAATAGAAAGACCAGCTTCCAAAGAAAGAAGACAAGAAGATGATAAGATAGAGGAAAGTATGAAACCTCCAATAGGTGAACAACAAGAAGCATGCCCCAAACATGATGAGGAGATGCCTCTCTCTGAAGGGTAGGAAGAATAGGAGAGAAAAGAGCATGAAGATAAACCGCCTCTATGTGAGGAAAAGGAAAATAAAGAAGAAGATAAGCCTGAGGAAGAGGCTGAAACCTATGGGAATCCATAGCCTGAGGAGCACAGGCATGAATATGAACAGGATGAAGAAAATGAAGAAGAGAAAGAAGACGAGGTTGAGAGGGAAGAAAATCCCAAAGAATTCCTACCCACCAAGTCTCCAATCAAGCACCTAACATTCACTTGAGACTCCAATGAAGAAGAGGGAGAAGACACTAGAGTGGAGAAGGAAGCTTCCAAAGATAAAGAAATTGAAGTAATAGGGGATAAAGAAAAAGGTGATAGTGAATCACCCAAAGGAAAATCTCAGATGCCCAAATGGCTAGAAAAGTAGCTTGAAAAGAAGGCTCCCACTCTGAGTGATCCAAGAGCAAGACTGGAGGCTATCCTAGCCTAAGCATAGATCACTACCAAGAAAGAGAAGAAGCCCAAAATTAGATCCAAGGTGATGACAGATGCTTCTGGATCTTGAATTGTGCAAGTAGCTACAGTAGTGGTGTGAAAATAGGGGATAAGCTATAATATCTCCACTATTTATTTATCAATAGCTACTAGATAGCATAAAGTTGAGCACCTTCAAGAGTCCATCACCATGGTAGTGCATTTAATTCAATAGGATAAGATTTTGAAGGAAGTGTTTAGGGCACAAGTGGATGATCTAATAACCTACATCCAGTAGTGGAATATGAGCATCAACTGTGCTATTAGAATAAAAAACAAGTTATTGGAGTTACAAACAACTCTTGAAACCACAAGAAAATTCTACACAAATTTCCTAGGGATATATGGGTCTCCTTACCCCAAAATTGAAGCCATCCTCAAAATTCGAAAGAAAACCTAGAAGGAGGAGCCCACATTTAAGGAAGAAAATCATTGGCTTGTGGAGATGTGGAGAATGGATTTTAAAAATCAACAGGAAAGGTTGGAGTAGGTGCTCGATAAGGTGGACTCGGATATTGAATGGGCTCAGGAAGTTAGAGTGGACTGCATTCAATACTTAAAGCTAATGATAGACTATGATATGGCTGTCATGCAAATTAATCCTGAGAAAATAAAGCCCCATTTATGAAAGAAGATGGAGGAAGGGATGTCCATATAGATCACCACCAACTTTATGAGTTTTTCCGCTCGAGCCTTTGCCCAGTCAGAGCTATTCAAAGACCACATTTCCAAAATATGATGAAGAATGGGAAAAGCTCGTTGACTGGTCCAAACAATGGGGCTACCAAGTGCTACAATCTCAAATCATGGAAATTGATAAGTTCCAATCGTTGATCTTGAAGTTCATGGAATATGCAACTTTGAAGAAACAAGAGGGAAACCCTATTATTCATGATGAACTCCTCAAGGAATAGCTACAACAAAGAGCAATCAACAAAAGAAAAAATGCTACAGTGCTGCCACTAGAGGAAAAAATAGGGATAAGGACAAAGTGTATTTTTAAAATGTAATATATTTGGGGGGTAGGTAAAACCCTAATTTGTAATGAATCTTGGCCACACAATGTAAATTAATCTTTGCCATTCATTCTACTTTTTGGACACTATAAATAGGGGGTCTCCTCTTATTTTCAAAGAGAGAGTTGAGTTGTAATGACATGCTACAAATTTTTTACTAGAAATACATTGACTTTGGTGCATTTTTGAATTTCTCTACATGTTTCATGATTCATGTCCCATAGTTAAATGTTTTAGTTAGATTTAGCTTTGTTTTTTTAGTTAGTTTCAAATTACTTTGATAGATTTGGTAATGTTGTTTTGTGTTTATGAAATATTTTGTTGTGTAGATGCCTTCCTAGTCCCTACTTTTTACTGTTGTTACCGGTAGATGGCAGTGTAAAGTTAGTCTAGACTTAAACTTAAAGATACTTTAAACTTTTATCTTTGTTCAAGAATGTATATGGTGAATGAATGGTGAAATATTTGCAAAAGATAGCACAAATTTCATGAGACTGTAAATTTTTTGGTTAAGTGAAATTATTTTTGAAGTTGTCTATAGTAGAACCTCCATGATCACTATTCATAGTTAGTTGTAGATCCAAGAAACTCTCTTCTTCCTTTCCCTTTCTTTTTTTTAGAAGTAACATGTTCTAAGGTTCATTGCACATTGTAAAGCCAAATCTTTAAAAAAATATTGAAGTTTCAGACTGTTGTTCGAACCTACAATGAAGTACATTCCAACTTCCCATCCTTGGAACTTCAACTCACAAGATCTAATTCATTCTATCCATGTTTGTAAGTTTTCCCTGTGATTAAAGGTTTAAGTGAATTCTAAGGTCAACACCAAACAAAGGGGAACTTCAAGAGTTATAGCCCCCCACAAGGGCTATACAAACTAAGGGAGGAGACTCTGCCTTTTCCTCTTTCTCCATCGCTTCCACTTCCAACTTCCTTCTCCTTTCATCTATCACCCACCTAGCCACTCTAAACTACATTCATACCTCATTCATCTAGCAACCAAGACCAAGGCGCAACCCAAACAGTTGTAACCCACCTACAGTCCCAGGGTGTTGTCCTACAACAAGTGCAGCCTTAGATCATCTAGAGGACCAGAATTCCCCCCAACACATCAAAACTACCTGGAAACCTTGCCTGTCTTTCTCCAAATTCAAGTATCGTAGCCAAGCAACATTGAGAAAGATAAACTCAAGGAGCTTATTGAGATGATAAAGAAAATATCCATAGAGATGAAACATCTAAGGAATCAAAATAATCAGTTTCAGACTTCTTAACACAACCTCTAGATCTATTTTAATCGAGATAACCGAGACAATAGTGATAATCGAGACCACCATGATGATTGTCATGCTAACACTTCTTCTGGGCAGAATTATGACAAAGGGAAAAATTCAAATCAGAGATTTGAAAGGAGGCCTTCCTAGATTAAGAATTAGACGTGGAATATAAGGCAGGTAACAATGGAGGTGTTCCTACTCCTCTTGATCAACCTATTGGAATAGAAAAGATGACTAGCAGGGTTTATCTTATCAAGGTATCTCTATCAGGGTGGTGTCGAATTCACAAAACAAACAAACATTCTGAGTTGGACTACATTGAATTCTAGGTAGTTGAGTATGTGAAGGATCATGATGGGCCAAAAAGTGGCGATATGATGGGTATGTGGCTGATGAATTTTTTTAACCCAAAATTGATGAAACGAAAAAGGTTTTTAAAGGAGATTCTCAACTTTCAACTAATATAAATTATGCTTTACTTTGAATTTAATAAATAATTATTATTTATTTTCTATTTGAATTACTACTAAAGTCCTGGTTGATAGGTTGATTGAATAAAATCTATAGCTTTCAAATAGTATCACATTTTTTGAATCCAAAACATGCTTCACATTCTATGCTTCGCATACTATAGTATTAAAAAAAAGAAAAATTAATTTTATAAAGTTTTGACCAAGTTAAGGTGGTCAAACATACGAGGTTTTATATTTTTTAAAAGTTGTAATAAAAAATTCACTATTAATTATTTATTTGGAAAAAAATTACAAAAAAATATGCATCACATCGGGACATGAGTCCTCTACTTATATCTAAAATATTATAAAAAAATATTATCATTTTATTGTGGTTAGGGTGGTTAGGCGGACACCTACTTCTTATTTTTCCCTGAAATTTAAGTACTCTGCATTGAAATTTCAAATTTTCACCAAATAGATTTCTTTTTTTTTTAAATAAACCTAGTAGGTAAGAAACTAAATTCAATTTGCTACAGATTCTATTCTTACATATTTTTGAAATAATATAGATAACTTATTCAAATTTTTACGTCAAGTTGCCTAACTCTGATTTTTCTAAATTTTTTGCCACTTAAGGGCCTAATTTTTCATTGATGATCATGCACATACCCAGTTGCTGGAATATTTCAAGTGGAGGTTCAAAATGTTTTGGACAACGCAAATTGTAGAGATATCATCGCATCCGAGCCATACGATTCTTCCATGCTTGTGATCAACCAAGCCCCATTCTTGAGAAGTGAAAGTAACAAGCCTTAGGATGAGCCTGCCTCTGCTAAGGTCGAGGAAGCTAAAGAGGTAAGTAAGCATGAAACCTTGGCTTATCTATTTGATTTAGTAGATAATGGTCCTCTAGATGATGAAGAACCTCATGAGGATGAAGTACACACATTTCATCATAGAGCCACTCTGTATTATTTAAGGAATAGGCAAGTAGGGGGACAATTCACTACATCCACCCCGCCTAATTACTTTACTACCCCATTAGATCCAAATGCTAGTAACAATCCTAGTTTTCCTCATGTGCCCAATCAATATTTCAGCAAGGATAGGTCATTAAATTAGCCTTATAATCAGTCACAAAATTAGGCTCAAGGCCAGCCCAAAAATTAGTCAAGTCAAACAAAAATTCAGTCTACTAGCTTGGCCAGAGGTAGACTTTGACTCTAAAATTGATCAAATGAGCGAGTATGTTGCAGAGGAGTTCAGGAAAGTTAAAATCAACATGTTCACCTTTGAGTTACTTAAGGTCCCTGCTATAAGGCATGCCTTCTTTATGATAATTAATGATGCTCCTTCTTCTAAACAATGTAGGAAACATTAGCAAAAAGGGTCACCTTTGAAGAACCTAGTCAGGAACCTGTGATTCAAGAGATCATAGGGAAAAAGAAGGATGTTCCCTCAAATTCGCTTACAAGTAAGCTACCCACAAAAGAATTTGATCAAAATAGCAGACAAAATTCTAAGGATCAGCCCTCAGGATAGACCAAGGATAGAACTAGTGATAGGAATAAGGCTCAAGTAGCCTACATAGACACGCCTATGGGTCTCTTCCAAGAAAAGTTTGAAACGTCACCTTTCCTCACTACCATTTGGATATTTGGGAAAAATTTTCAAAATTGATTGCATGATTTAGGAGTGTTAGTTAATGTTATGCCCTTGGTAGTGTGCAAAGCCCTTGGGATTACTCCTACATCCTCAAGGAGGAAAGTGACCCAGCTAGAAAAAACAAAGATTAATATTGTAAGAGAAATGAACTAGATCGCAATGTAGATTACTGTTGACCTGTAGATAAAACAAGTCATTGATATTCAAGTGGCAGACATCCCCAATACCTATGGGATTATTCTTGGATGAGACTTCACCAGAACATTGAATGGATATGTTGTGATAGACCATTCTCATATGTGGTTGCCATGGAAAAAAATGCCTAACCAGATTCATATAGATCATGAACCTCAGATGAAGTACATGATCATAAAATATAATAATACCAACGAGGTGTTTTTCATTGAGAAAAAAATGGGAAATTACTGTCCTTTTGCCTATCAAGAAGAATTCAAACCTTAGGAAGAACTTGTTACAAAAGTGCTCTTGGTGTAATGCAACCATCCAACGAACCTCACTCAAATGCCTCAAGGTACAAAGATGTTGGTAGATTCAGATGAAGAGCCAGATGAAGACGATGACTTGGGACTACTTAATGGTTTCTAGGAATTCATGGAAAAATGTGCAAAGGATCAACTTAACCTAGGTGCTAGAATGGATTTCTAAGATCTCTTGCTGCCAAGTTGGTGTAGAATTCACAATGCTACCCACTTTGAGTTTGATTGCTACTTGTTCCAAACAACAGTAGAACATGTCAAAGGATTAGCCACTCCTCTAAGAGAATTTTCTAAGGAGATGCCAACAAAACCACCTGTTGCCCATCATGCTGAATCAACAAATTTTCTAAAGGATATAGAGGCAATTGTCAAGCCAAAGGAGAATGAGGGCCTAGTTGCACCCAACATCAAGGAGCTATCCATGTTGTGGACACTTTGATTTGATGGATCCAAGTCAAAGTAGGGTGTTGGTGCCGAATTTGAACTTATCAACCCCATCGGTAAGACCTTTCTTGCTACCCATAGGTTGCAGTTTAATTGTAGTAATAGCATAGCTAAATATGAAGCTCTAGAGTGCATGGTCTTTTGATGACCTTAAAGAAAAATGTCAAAATACTACAAGTTTTTGGTGACTTTGAGTTGATGGTCAAACAAGTTCAGAAATTATATTGGACTGCTATGATAGAAGACTTGCTAATTACAGGCATAGATTTTGGCATCTTCTAGAAGGTTTAGACACTTTTAATATTCAATTGATCCCATGCACTCAGAATCACATAGCTAATGCTTTGGATCAAGCGACCAACACATTACAACCACTATCTCTTTCTAGTCTTAAACCTTTCACATTTGAGCTAACATCCATTCCATCTATTCTAGATAATGTCACTCACTTTCAAGTCTTCAATGATGATAAGTACATCCTCAATTTCATTACAAACTCTGATGTTTTTTCTACCCAAATAATAGATGAAGCAGATCTAGAAGAGGCTGAACTAGACATGGAAGGGGTTATAAACCTCAAGACTAACACAATCCCTAGAGGCATGGCTCAACTAGAGCACATATTTTATTTGGACCATATCAGAGACCAAGACCAGCAAGCCAAGAAGGAATCCATCAGCAATTAATTTGATTTCCATAACCTCAGAACTACTAAGGAAATAAAAAATGTCTTTATTGGCAAGGTGTGTACCATAAAAGAAAAGAAAGGGATCATTGATGGTCTTCACAAATATCATGATGTGGTGGCTTGGAGCTACGAGGATCTAAAAACCTATGATAGCTCCATCATAACACACACCATCCCTCTCAAGCCTGATGTGAAGCCCTTCCGAAATAGACAACATCCCATAAATTCCTTGTTGGAGCCAATTATATACAAAGAAGTGCAAAATTTTCTTTTAGCCAAGATTACTTTTCCTGTCTGAAACTCCACATGGGTCGCTAACTTGGTACTAGTTAGAAAAAAGAATGGAGAAATCAAATTGTGCATAGACTTCTAAAATTTGAATAGATCATCAAAAAAGGAAAATTTCCCAATGCCTTCATTGGATGAAGTACTACAAATTGTTAATGGCTCATAGATGATGTCTTTCCTCGATGGTTATTTTGGGTACAATCAAGTGATGGTGTAGTATAAAGATGACCATAAGACAACATTCAATACCAAGTGGGGGACCTTTTCCTATAGACTAATGCCCTTTGGGATTATTAATGCTAGCACAATCTTCCAACATGCTATGGAAATTGCATTCAAAAATCTGATCAAAAAGTACATAATCATCTATATGGATGATTTGATAGTTTTTTCAAAGAAACGAGATGATCATGTCTCTGACTTGTGCAAGGTTTTCCAAAGGTGCTGAGAGTTTGGTGTCTCCCTTAATCCCAAGAAGTGCATCTTTGGGGTTACCAAAGGGAAGCTACTTGGGAATGTAATTTCAAAGTGATGCATCTCCATTGACCCAAAGTGCATTTAGTCCCTGTTGAAGATCCAACTACTAAGCAGTAAGGAGGAGCTCAAATCTTTCTTTGGAAAGATTAACTTTGTTTTAAAATTAATTATAGGTTTTGGGTATGTGCAGGATCATGGTGCGCCAAAAAGTGGCAATATTTGTAGGGTATGTGGCTGACGACTTTTTTTTCACCCAAAATTAATGAAACAAAAAGGGTTTTTAGAGGAGATTCTCAGCTTTCCAAAAATATAAATTATGATTTAATTTGAATTTAATAAATAATTATTATTCATTTTCTATTAGAATTACGACTAAAGTCCCGATCGATAGGCTGATTGAAAACATCTATAACTTTCAACGGTATCATATTTTTTGAATCCAAAACATACATATTCTATGCTTCACATACTATAGGATTAAAAATAAAAAATTTCATGAATTTTGACCAAGTTAAGGTGGTCAGACAAGTTTTATATTTTCTAAAAGTTTTAATAAAAAATTCATAATTAATTATTTACTTGGAAAAAATTACAAAAAAATATGCATCACATCTGGACATGAGTCCTCTACTTATATAAAAATCAAATTTTTATCATTTTATTATGGTTAGGGTGGTAAGACACCTACTTCTTATTTTTTCCTTGAAATTTAAGTACCTGCATTGAAATTTCAAATTTTCACCAAATAGATTTTATTTATTTTTAAATAAACCTAGTATTTTAGAAACTAAATTCAATTTTCTACAAATTCTATTCTTACATATTTTTGAAATAATATAGATAACTTATTCAAATATTTATGTCAAGTTGCCTAACACTGATTTTTCTGAATTTTTTGCCACTTAAGGGCCTGTTTGGCATACCATGATCCTGCACATGCCCTTTTGCTGAGATCGTCAAGCCCCTCAATGCAATGTTGTTCAAAAGAAGATGCCAAGATTGAGTGGACTCCCAAAGAAAAGTAGGCCTTTGAAGAAATTAAGTAGGAAATCACTGAAGCACCTGTGCTACTCAACCCAGATTATTTGAAGCCATTTTACATCTATTTGTTTGCTTTAGATCATTCATGTGCCAACATTCTCACCCAGAAAGATGATGAGGGGAATGAGCACCTGATCACCTTCATGAGTGCCCCTTTGAAACATGCTGAAATGTGCTACCACAATGTAGAAAAGCAAGCATATTCCCTTGTTAGAGGAGTAAAGAAGTTTAGGCATTACATCTTGTGTAATAAAGTGTTCACCATAGTTCCTGACCCAGTCGTGAAGAAATCGCTTATGCAAAATGAATTGGGTGAACAAAGAGTGAAATGGGTCACACTGCTACAAGAATATGATATGGAAATCTAACCAATGAGATTGGTGGGAGGACAAGCACTTACTCGAACAATTGTTGAAGCAATAGTTGATGTAGAGCTAGAACTCACAGTGCAACAATACTAGATGGAGGATGTTTCTCTAGGGAAGTGGTATGAATATGTCGTTTATTATTTTCTAAATCACAAGTGTCCTTCCCACCTATAGGGAGTTTAGAAGCTTTCTCTTTTCCTAAAAAGAAACAGTTACATGCTACAAGGGTCCATTTTATATAAAAAAAATCATGAAGGTATCTACCTAAGGTGCCTTGGAAAAGAAGAAGCAGATCGAGTCCTAAGGAAGTTCCATGACAAGTTTGGCACTAGTCATGGATCTGAACCATCCACTATGCACTAGATATTAAGATCAGGGTATTATTGGTTGACCATCTTCAAGGATGCACATAGCCACATTTGCTCCTTCCATATATGGCAAACTGCCACAACCAAGGAGAAGAATGATACCGTCCCATTGCAACCTGTTCTGGAGGTGAGACTGTCTGTGCAATGGGGTCTCAATTTCATTGGTCTAGTAAGCCCTCCATCATCGATAGTAAATAGGTACATCCTAACCGATTCTGATTACTACACTAGATGGACAGAGGAAATTGCATGCAAACAATGTACAACTGAGGTAGTCACAAAGTTTTTGGAAAGTTTTATTTTAAACCACTTCGGTTGTCCTTATGCATTAGTATGTGATAATGGACCTATGTTTACTTTGTTGAAATTTTCTAGTTTCACTTTTGACTATGGGATAGCCCTTAAATTATCATCCAATTACTATCCCTAGGGAAAATGCCTTGCTGAATCCACAAACAAGAATTTAATAATCATGATAAAAAATTGCTAGATAGGAATCCCAAGGACCAACATACTTAGCTCTGATTTTCCCTGTGGGCAGACCGTACTCATCACAAGGCTACCCTTAGTGATTCCCTATTTCATTTGGTCTACAACTTAGACCCTATCTTTCTGATCCACCTAAAAATCCCCACTCTCTAGTTCATCAATGATATTTACCAAGGGAGAGATCGTAGAGAAGCTCAATTAGCTGAGCTTTTGCACTTAGAAGAAGTACGAGACTGAGCAATAGAAAATTTTTCCAAACACTACGACATAGTCAAACAATGGTTCGATTGACGAGCCAAAATTAAGGCCTTTAGAATTATAGATCTAGTCTTGTGTTGGGAAAAATCCCATGAAAAGAAAGGGGGAAACAAAAAATTTGAAAAGCTTTGGCTTGGCCCCTTTTAGATAGCTGAAATTTTTGGAGACAATATTTTTCATTTAAAGACCCTTACTGGTGAGCACGTCCCATTTCTTATCAATGGGAAACATTCGAAGCATTACTTCCAAGTATGAGCTCGTGTAGAGCTATTCCTATAAATAATTGTACATAGGTTAGATTAGGTTGCCTTTGGTTTGTTTGCATTTGCTGATTTGTGTCATTTCATTTTTCCCATTTGTTAATTGTTTTGCTTTGATGAGGGTCTCTATGTTCCTAATGCAATGGTCATGCTTTTTCAACAAACGGTTCACTTTGTTGTCCATCCTTAGTATTCTTTGACTAAACATTCATTCTTGGCTATTGGTCACTGATAGTTGCTTGGGAATGGTTTCCTCATTTGGACTCTGCTCTAGAACTTGATCCTTGGTTGAGTCCTTTTACATTCATCTCAGATCTTGCACCAAAATGAAAGTTTACTTATTTCCAAAGGGTTGAGCAGTGGCTGATATGATAACCTGATGAGTGAAAAATCTTAAATCCTCTCTTGTGACCATTGCAGTTCTCAAACCCATCGTAGGCTTTAATGCTTCCATGGTTGAGGAAGATATAAAGTGCAGAAATAAATATCAAAAGAAAAGAAGAAAAGGAAATTCTAAAATTAAGCAACTATATGGGTGTGTGAATATCTCTACCAAGGCTATGGACTCCTAGCTGGTAGTAGAGAAATATTCATGGGGTCATAGTGACAACTCTACGAGGGCTATGGAGACTTGACTGGCAGTGGGGAAATGTCTAGGTTACTTTTGGTGTTGGACAATTTAATTAGCTTGCCTCGTTTGATTAGCCATTTCCTGTCGTAGTCCCAAGGGAAGGAATTAATTCACTACACACACACTTCTGAGATGTCTCATAGATTGACCCAACTAAGGACCTAGATCTCCCAGTTCACTCTTGGAAGTCAACCCCTAGTCTACCAAACCAGAGATTCTAGGTCCTGAATGAATACTTATCCTTACAATGCTCCAAAGTGTTTCCCAATAGAGTCACCATTTGTTGTGCCCTCAGTACACATGCCCCATTTGGAATGGGAACCCTCTCTTTCTTTTGCCTTGTTGGGTTGTTTCGTCATTGCCTCATTTTCCATGCCCCATTTTGGTGTCCTAGATGATCAACGTGCTTCCAAAGTCTCATCTCAAGTTGACCATCTTTCATCCCCACAAAATTTTCTATGTCCTAGGTCTCTATGGGTTTCCTTTGGTAGTTTCCTCTGCCAGCGTCTTTGGGATCCCCTAAGTCCAGCATGGTAGGTTTCCCTTTCTAGACTTCCTTGGTGTTTTCACTAATTTAGAATAGCTGAAGGCCTTCACCTTCCCATTCCCTATGAACCAAATTCTCGACCGCTAACCTCATGACTTACACTACAAGCTAACCATCCTTCACCTACGCCAAGCTCAGTCCACCAAACCTCTCCTCCTAGAATTCCCTGATGAATTTTCTATTCAAAACTACCATCCTCCATTGGAGTTTTTCCCATCACACCTCGGGCACTTCTTTTCCAAAGATTTTTTGTTTGACGTTTGAAATGGCCTTAGGATCACGTCCTTCTCGCCTCTGGGTCTCGAACCTCCTGCCATCATCTCAAAATTTGAACTTACCAACTCTAAGTCAGCCATACACTCATTTATGGGGGTGCATTAAATACACTAAGGGATATAAATACTTGGTCCAACCAATCATTTTCACATGTTAGGTTGGCTAGAAGAGTTCAAAGTGAGTTCAAATAAGTCCAATGCCTTTGTTTCTCCCCACCTTGGTGCCCACTGCCCTTATTTGTCAATTCTTCACAAATTTGGTATACTTCTTCACCCGGTTCTTGAGGTAGGTTCATCGTCTACCCTCCCACAGTTTTTGGTGATTTCACATTTAAATGATGAAAAAAATAGGGTTAAAACGTAATCATTTGATAGAGGAGGACTAGGCCTAAAAGACTTATGTGATGAAATTTCAAGGAAACCTTCAAATCATCATGAATATGAATTCAAAACTCCCATTCCTTGGTGCCATTCTTCCCATAGAGCGCTTGTGCCCTTTGGAATCCAGCCTCCCCATCACTACTTAGTAAAAATTCAGGCTTAAAATAACTTTAAAACGACGGGATGTCTCCCCGGGGCCGTGACCCTGGATCTCCTCTGACAAGTCACTATCGGGACTTAGCAAATCTTGAACTATCGACCTCCATTCATATTTCTTGGGCCCACTCCCAAGGCATTCTGTCATCAGGATTCCTCATGGTTTTCATTTCTTCAAATGACATAACGACCCCATCCACCTGAGCCTCGAGATCCACCTTTCCATTTTCCATCTGATTTAAACAAAAAAAAATGCTATATCACTAGTATCCTCCAGGTCCCAGTTCACAGAGTTTCATCCGCAGACCTCCATTGCAACTTCACCATTTTCAAATGGCCATCAAATGATCACCTTCCCCCTTCTAGGCCTTGAGCATCCCTATGTCATTTGAACAAAAAATGGCGAAACCTAAATGCCTTTTCCTTCTCTAGACTTGCTTTGCTAAGTTTTCACTGTTGGGATTTTGTCTTGTCTCAGCTGTTACAAAAGGAAAATCCAACCCATCCTTTTGATCCCTAGATCCTACTACTTTTATTGTCGAACATAATGTCAAGTCTGGTTTGCTAGGTCACTCCCACCAAAATTTCGTTAAGTGCACATCGGTCCAAACGACTATCCTTGAACAGCTTCCCGACCCATTTGGTCTGCACACTTGAATGACTAAGGAGTTATGCCATCCATCTTTCGGGCTAGTGGGTCTTGTTCCCTAGAACACCATCCTCAGAACTCTATTCCATCATAGCCATTCCAAATGGAAAACCTTAGAAGAATTTCTCTCCTCATAGCTTTGAGTTCCTCAATGATGATCCAAATGACCTCCTATTTGGAAACAAGTCTCGACCCACGTGCTTGAATTGAACCATCTCCTACATGGACCTTTCAAATAATCCAAATCCAAAGTTAGGAGAGGCCATATAGGTTTCCCTATCTTGTTCTCCCTTTAAAACAACATTCTTGCCAGGGAAGTTTGACCCTTGGGGCCCAGGTTGACCAAATTCCCTTCAGCAGACTGCTAATGACATCTCAAAGTAAATGTTTGATTTCATGAATGATTTGTTATCTAATTGGATTGCACTTGACATGGATTTTGGCTAACATTGGTGTCTTCATGCTTGATTGTGCTCATCATGCCTTTGTTTTCAAGATATATGGAATCGGGTGCAGGACCCTCGGCGACAGCCTTAGAGAAAGAAAAAGGGAAGAAATCAGGAAGACCTCTTTGTGGGAAGGAGGACAAGGATAAAATTAAATAAAAATTTTAGGGGGATTCATTGCACTCAAAGGTCATCATAGACTGGATGGAGATTATAGATACCAATATCTTCCGCATCAATATTGATGAATTTAAAGAAAGGGTCGGTATCAACCCGACCATAGAGAATGCCAGGCTAATCAGAGGGAGTGGAATTTCCAAGGTTGTAGGCTTCCATCCTACCCTTATAGCTCTTGAAATGGTCATGGCTTGCAAGCAAGCATACCAATCTGAGACCTAGACAATTGTAGACAAGGATGAGAATATTCTGGCAAACATGTCTCCCCAAGAAATAACCAAGGCCTTCCACATTCCTACCTTCGGGGAGATGGATATCCCTACCATCTAAGATTGCAAAGAAATGTGGGATGTAGATCTCATTGGATGTAAGAAGCTCATAAACCAATATTGGTTAAAAGAAAAAAGGGGCAGTGTTGCGAAAGTTCCCCAAGAACTCTTCAACAACGATTTCTACGAAGACTATCTTGTCCTAGTAACCTTGCTAAGTTGAGTGATGGGTTTTCCTACCACTACATACTTCCAAGAGTGGATGGTTTATTTTTTTGAAAATATTCTACGAAGTGAAGAACTTCATTCTACTTGGGTGAGATCATCAGTGACTGCTTCCATGATTAGTTCATGAATGTTTTTGAAAGAGGAAAAAATGGGTTTTATAGGGACCCGAAACCACAAAGTTTACAAACATAAGATAAGATCATTAAAGGCACCATAAGTATAAAGGCTATAAAACAACAAGACAAAGTCACAACCACCAGAAAAGCCAGTGAAGGCCACATAATCCAAAAAAAAAGACAAAACACCAACACTAAATTTGGGCTTTTAATATTTCTGCACTCTCTGCTTCCAAATCATTCATTTCCTAAACCCCCCTCTTTAAAATCTGAACCATATAGGTAGTAGGAGGCACTTTCCTTTTAAGGTTGGCTCAGGTCCTTTTCAATATACCTTGGTCCTTGTTCTTATTTTTATCCTTGTCCTCTTCCAAGTCAACAACCAATGAACCTTGTTGCTACTTTTCCAACCTTTTAGACTTAACATTGATGATGATGGCATTGTGCCTAGCAATTTTGTGGTTTTGTTCCACAATAGTTTTCATGTTATTTTTAATTTTGATAATTTTAGCTTCCAAAATTTTATACTTTTCCTCAATGTCACCTTCTCTCTTTCTAGTACTGCTCTTTTTCCATTTTCCTTCTTCATTGCTATGAGCATCCAACTTTAGTTCTAGTTCCTTAGACTTGCTATTCAAATCCATGTTTCTTTGATTAAGATCATTAATTTTTTGATAGGCTCATTTCAAAACCCTGAAAAATGTCACCAATGCCATTTCTTGTAGAGGCAAGAATGTCACCAAACTGAACCTAGTCTAAAATGGGGTTAACATCATCTGGGTTGGGGGAGCTTGGAAATATGGTACCTTCAACCCTAAAAGAGGTAGGAGGGAAGAGCACAAAAATTCTGCTAACTTCAAGGTTCTTAGCTTTGTCCTCCAAAGAGTTCACAGAGTAGGAAACCAACTTACTGGAAGGGGAACCCTTGAGAGTGGGATTCTTTAAGGGGGTTGGGCAGTTGGGGTTGGTCTCATGGTTAACTTTAGCAAATTGGGGTTTTCTAGGCTGGGTTTTCTTATCAAATGGCTTAGAGGATGAGTGGGTTTCAAAAATTCTCTCCTGGTAAGGCTAATTCTCTGAACCCCCACTATCTATTTCATAGTCCTCAAACATCATGGAGGCAACATGTTTGGATAAAGCTGGTAGGCTTTAATAGTGTTCATATATTAACCTAATAAGACTGAGATGAAGAATAGGGTATCTCCTGGGATTTTTCTTGTGGTCGTCAAGGCTATTACTCAACGAACAGAACAGATAATGAAGTAGAGAAATTTGTACCTTATGGAGGAAGTGGTTAAGAATGGGAAAGTGATGACCATAAAATCTAGTGAATCTCCTATCCAGGGTAATATACTCCATAATAACACGAAGCACCTTTCTCCACAACACCTTGATGGTGTCAATTTCGAAATAGTTGTTGGAAATTTTGACTAGTTTCATTTTCTCCTTTTCCTTCTTAGGGAATTTGATTACCGCCTCGTTAGAAAACCTTATGTCACAGTAAAACTTCACACCCTTAGTGGAAATTCCAGTTACCTCCCCTATAATTTTCTCATCTAGTTTCACCTTTCTCCCAAAGAGGATTATTTCACCATTATTCCAGTTCTTCTCAAGATAGTCCATGGCCATAGTATCAGGCCCATGAAGTTTTTTCAGAAATGGAGCCAGACCACCTCTAACAACCTGCTTCCAAACCTTATCATTCCTTGTGTGCACCTCGTAGCTATTAGGCTCAACTCTTTTCCTATCCCCCTCCAATTGTTGTTTATGCCTTACTGTAGATTCTACTAGCGCCAAGTATTTGTTGCAAGTTTACACAACCATTCCAATGAACCCACAAAGCATTCCACTTTTTCTTCCCAGCTAAGTAATATGACGCGGGCCCATCAAATCTCTTGATTTCATTGTAATTAAACCTTTTCCATTTAATCATTAAATATATTTTCCTCTTTCCCATGCATAACATCATAATCTAGTAAGGCCTCAACTTCAGCTCTCAAGTCCCTAAAATTATGCTAAGTATTCAGTCCTTGCCTCTTAACCCCTTCATTTGCAAAGTAATCCACCATGTTGTTAGCTTCCCTATAGATGAGTGAGACTTTTAGTTTCTCAAACTTGTCTAGAATGGGTTTTTCTTCATCAATCCAATTCTTAATTGACCAAGAGGGGGGGTCCTACCTAGGAGATAGTCAATGATGTTTTTAGAATCCCCTTGAAGCCATAAATTTTTTATATTCAAATTATAAGCTAACTTTAAAAATTGAAAAGATCCTATAGCCTCTGTCACATGGTTGGCTTGATGACCTAGGGAAATGGCCATAGCCACCATAAAATTATGATTTGAGTCCCTTAACACACCTCCACTTCTGGCCATCCCCAGATTTCCCTTCATAGCACCATCAAAGTTGGTCTTAGACCAACCATTTGGAGGAAAGATCCAACACACACCCTCCCTACTTTTCTTAGCTTGCTTGGATGCAAAAGAAACATCCATTTTAATATTCCAATCCTTCACTATCATTAGATCATAGTGAGTACACACCACTTCTTCAAGGTTAAGAGCTTTTGGCGAATCACATTGAAGTTTTCCTTTATAAGCCTAGAATTATTTTCAAAAAACATTATTCTCTGAAATCTCCTTATCCCTAAAAAGTCTATTATTAAGTTCTTTCCACACTCCCCAAACAACAAAATGGAATATAAAATCCCATAATCTTCGAATGAAGGGATTTTGAGATGAAGCTTTCCATTGTAAAAATAAATCTTTAATGGACCAGGGAAACACCCAAGAGATATTTCAAAGGGCTAATAATTTTCCCCAAATTATGGAAACAAACAGGTAGTGGAGAAACAAGTGGTTAGCTGAGTCCACGTCATACTTGCAGTGGTAACATCTATTGGGGATTTGAAATACCCTTTTAAAAAGATTGTCCACCATAAGCACTTTATTCTGAAGCATAATCCAGAAGAAGATATTAACTTTAGGAGTCAAATTTTTTATCCATGTTTCAGACTAGAAGGGAGGGGGAGCTTGAGAAAGGGACAACAAAGAGACAACTGAAGAAACAAATTAGTTACCCAAAGGGTTTTCCATCCAAACAAGAATATCATCCTATTGAATCTATCCCAAATTGATAGCCCTTAAGGAAGATTGAAGCTGAGCCAAATCTTGACTAATCACACATAAATCCACCCATTCTCCTTCATACCAATAATCTTTGACAAGCACCCCAAAAGATGCTTTCCATAACTCAACCCATCTATTGAATCTTTCAATTTTGATGAGGGGTTCCTTAAAAATCCATCTATCCTCCCAAAATCTGGCTTGATTGCCACTTCTAATGAGCCATCCTATCTTTGATTCCAAGTTTTTTCTACCAGCAATCATATCATTCTAGCAAGCTGAACCACAAGGTAGAATAGGAGAGTTCAACAATGCTTTGAGGGACACATAATTGATCATATATTTACTTCTTAAAATTTCTTTCCATTCTCCACTAGACAAGAAGGATCTCCATATTTTTTTGGATAGGAGAGTCTTATTAATAATTATGATTTTTCTAAGTCCTAAACCCCCCAAGGTTTTCGGTCTGCAAACCAAATCCCACCCTATAAGAGGCATTCTCTTTCTTTCCTCCACACCAGACCAAATGAACATTTTTTGGATCTTTTTAATGGCCTCAACATATTTAGCAGGAATTTTGAAAAGGCTTAAAGGATAAACTGGGAGGTTTTGAAGAGACGCTTTAAGAAGTTGAATTTTTCTAGCTTGGCTCAAAAGAACTTTCCAACTTGCCAACTTCTTTCTGAACCTATCAACCAATGAACACCAAAAGGAATCCAGAGGTTTGAGACATAACGAAAGTCCAAGATAAGATGGTAAGGATTCCACTCTACAACTAAGGATTCTTGCAATCTTGACTTGTCTATGCTTAGGGGTATTGAAGAAGAAAAGGGAACTCTTCTGCCTGTTGACCATCTACCCAGTCGCCTTCTCATACACGTCTAGACATTTTTTCAAAGTCTTAGCCTCATTCATTATAGATCTTCCCATCAACATAATCTCATCAAAAAAATGTTGGTGAGAACAAATCAGATTAGTAGATGGACTAAGACTAGCAAGGGACCTATGTTCAATAAATCTTTTAAGATTCCTTCCCAAGCTCTTAGCCATTATTGTGAACAAAATAAGTGAGATGGGATCCTCCTGTCTTAGGCCTTTTGAGTTTTGAAAGAATTTCGAAGGAGATCCATTCATAATAATAGAGTTGGAAATCGTAGTAACCGATTGATTCACCAATAGAATGACTCTGCTACTAAAACCAAACACCCTAAGAATTTTAAATAAAAACTCCCAATCAACATGGTCATAAACTTTGGAAATATCTAGCTTAAGAAGAAACCCTTCAGTTTTAGATTCCACAAGTGATTGGATATTCTCATGGACAGTGACTATAGAATCTAAGATTTACCCTCGGGTATGTGCAGGATCATCATGGAAAAAATAGGCCCTTAAGTGGCAAAAATATTAGAAAAATCAGAGTTAGGCAACTTGATGTAAAAATTTGAATAAGTTATCTATATTATTTCAAAAATATGTAAGAATAGAATCCATAGCAAATTAAATGTAGTTTCTAAACTACTAGGTTTTTTTTTTTTTAAAGAATCTATTTGGTGAAAAATTGAAATTTCAATGCAGTAGTACTTAAATTTCAAGGAAAAAATAAGAAGTAGGTGTCTGTCTAAGCACCCTAACCACAATAAAATGATAATATTCTTTTATAATATTTTAGATATAAGTAGAGGACTCATGTCCAAATATGATGCATATTTTTTTGTAATTTTATTCCAAGTAAATAAATAATTATGAATTTTTTATTACAACTTTTAAAAAATATAAAAAATGGTATGTTTGACCACCTTAACTTGGTCAAAACTTCATGAAATTCAAATTTTCTTTTTTTAATCCTATAGTATGTGAAACATAGAATGTGACACATGTTTTGGATTTAAAAAATGTGATACCGTTTGAAAGCTATAGATGCTTTTCAATAATCCTATCAATGAAGAATTTAGTCATAATTCAAATAGAAAATGAATAATAATTATTTATTAAATTCAAAGTAAAGCATAATTTATATTGGTGGAAAGCTGAGAATATCCTTTAAAAACCCTTTTTGTTTCATCAATTTTGGGTTTAAAAAAAGTTGTTAGCCACATATCCTACACATACCCATCATATCACCACTTTTTGGCCCATCATGATCCTGCACATACCCCTTCCAAGTACAAAACCATTCTACTAAGGGGAAATCAACGAAGGAAGGATAGAAAGGATCCTTGAAGTCAAAACCTTTGATATGATTTTATAGAAAGAGTTGCAAAGACTAATGGGTCTAAATGCCTCAAACTCCATAGCCCCAGGTTTCTTAGGAATAAGGACCAAAAAAGTAGCATTTAGTTTCTTAAGGAGCCTTCTGGAACCAAGGAATTCCTTAACAAAATTCACATCATTTTTAACAATATCCCAAAACCATTGAAAAAAGAACATACGAAATCCATCAGGACTAGGGACCTTGTTTCCTTCAAAAGAAAAGACAACTTTCATGATTTCCTCCTTAGAGGGGATGGTCGCAAGATTTTCATTATCTTCCCTCTCAACAACCTTAGGGATAGCCTCTAATAGAAAATATTGATGATTTTGATTGATTTCCCCATTCACGAAAATAAATTGTTAGAGAAGAGCATTGCTTGCTTTTTGATGTCTCCCTCTTCCTCAAATCTCATACCATTAACTTCTATGATAAAGATTCTATTGAAAGCCCTATTTTTTGAAGCAGACAGATGGAAGTACCTAGTATTTCTATCTCCAGTTGAGAGCCACAACACCCTCTATCTCTGCCTCCAAAATTCCTCCTCTTTAGATATTATGTCATGCAATTTCACTAGCAACTCATTTTATTTAACCTTATTATTTTCAATGTATCCTTCCCTCTGAATTTTGTCCTGGATCTACGTAAACTCCATTTGAAGTTCAAATTTAATACCAAAAATGTTTCTAAAGGACTCTTTTTTCTAGCTTCTTAATTTGTATTTGAATTCTCTCAGTGTTTTAGCAATTCTGAACATAATCTAGTACCTGAAACATCAATATTCCACCATTTCCTAATTTCATCAAAAATAAGGGGGCGGGACAACCACATTCTTTCAAATCTAAAGGGAGTGTTTTTCTTCACCTTTATAGGGTCTGCCACAACTTATGGGAAAGTGATCTGACCCTACTCTAGAGAGAGCTTTAAGAGAAAAAAAGTGGCTTAAAAGTCACTGATGAGAAATTAGAGTTCTATCTAACCTTACTTGAATAAGTTCCTTACCAATTCTTCTATTCGACCATGTATACTGGGCTCCTTGCAAATCTAGGTCAATCAACTCCTTATTGTTGATGAAGTATAAAAGATCACATTTACTCTCCTGATTCACTTGAGATCCTCCAAATTTCTTTTCATTCAAAATGGGAGTATTAAAATCCCCCATTACCACCTACTGGTCATTATCAAAAATCATGCGGAAGGTAGAGAGCTCATTCCACAAAGATTTTCTAGCTCCTTTCCCATTGGGAAAATAAATATTCGACTGAATCCAACTGAAGTTATCTCTTATATGTGTGAATTTAGTAGCCACATGATTAGTGCTCTCCAGCAAAGGTTCCCCTTTAATTAGGTTCTAGTTCCAAAAATTAGCAATTCCACCTAATGCACCATCTAAACTATTTGCTTTGATTCCACAGCTTTGAAACATTTTGATCTTCTACACATTTTCTTTGGAAATTTTAGTTTCTTGGATGAGGAGAATATTAGGTTTATGATCCCTAAAAAAATTGTGCAAAACATCCCTCTTGTGAAGGCTATTGATCCCTCTTATATTCCAAGACATAATCTTCATATCTTACCAAGGGATTGGAGAATCTCTAGAATGGTCTTTGAACACCATTCGCTATGTCTTGAAAGCTTTCATGCTCTCTCTGCCATTTACCCAATCTTCTACCTTGGCTTGACTTAGTAGCTCCACAATCCGCCTTTGCTCTTGTACTGGTAACAAATCCACTCAGAATATTTTGATGTTTTATTGTCTTCTTCTTTTTCTTTGAATGAAAGAGGACTTCTTCCCAATTAGTATCTTCTTGGCTCTCCATTTCTCTACTAGATTCTCATTCCTTATCATACATTCTTCTTTGCTCCCAAGGGAGAGTATCCATCTGGCCATTCCTGAGCTGGTTCATATTGTCACCTGAAAGTTCAATGTTCTCGCTCAGATTCTCAAAGGTATCCTTGAAAAATTTTGGAGTTGATTTTTCCCCAAGTTTTAGAGGGTTACTCGAAGGGGAAAATTCTATAGAAGTAGTATTCAGGATAGGAATGCCAATATTTAGAGACAAACCCTAGATAGGAATATCCTCCAATCTAGGATACCCATTATCTTTTCCTTCTGATAATATTTTTAGAGTGGAGGAAAAAAATTTCTCAACCCTTATACCATCCCCCACATTCTCCAAGGCTTCTTCACCATTTTCCTTGGGACCAACAATATTTTTTGCCCCTATTTGGTGAGTCTCGTGCACATTAGGATACATGGGTTCTATTTCACCATTGAAATTAGAGGTATTCCTCTGAGTTTTTGGTTTCCTTCTAGCCTCCCCATTAAGGGTATTGGTATTGCTTTCTTGTCCTTTCCCATCATATTTCTTTCTCCAGACAGTCTTAGGGTTAGACTAGTGGTTTTCTTTAATGTCTTTATTGGCATTTAATGGATATTTCTTAGCCCAATGCCCCATTTTTCTGCACTTAAGGCAAGCAAAGGGAATGGGTTCAAACTCTATAGTTTGCGTCTAGGTTCCCAACTTTGACTATATATCTATTGAAGAGGGGAGTCAACATTTTGTGAAACTCTCACATAGATTCAAGCAAACACCAGCCACTTTCTAGCTATTGTCATATAGGATCAATAGATAGGAGCTCTCCAAAAGAATTGGCAATGCCATTGAAAATGTCCTCATTCCAGTATTCTAGTGGGAGACCTAGAAGTCTAGCCCAAACTGGAACATTTTCAAAAATAGAGTCAAAGAGATCTAGATGAGAGGTCCATTTCTTGAGGGCCAGGGAAGATTTTCCAATGACCCAAGTTCCACCACTCCTCACAGCCAAAATACCCTCCTTGCGGGTGAACTCAAAGAAAAAGAATCCTATAGGAGGGTATGTGTAGGATCATGGTGTGCCAAAAAGTGGCAATATTTGTAGGGTATGTGGCTGACGACTTTTTTTCACCCAAAATTAATGAAACAAAAATAGTTTTTAGAGGAGATTCTCAGCTTTCCAAAAATATAAATTATGATTTAATTTGAATTTAATAAATAATTATTATTCATTTTCTATTAGAATTACGACTAAAGTCCTGATCGATATGCTGATTGAAAAACATCTATAACTTTCAAAAGTATCATATTTTTGAATCCAAAACATGCGTCACATTCTATGCTTCACATACTATAGGATTAAAAAATAAAAATTAAATTTCATGAAGTTTTGACCAAGTTAATGTGGTGAAGAGAGTTTTATATTTTCTAAAAGTTGTAATAAAAATTTCATAATTAATTATTTACTTGGAAAAAATTACAAAAAATATGCATCACATCCGGACATGAGTCCTCTACTTATATATAAAATATTACAAAAAATATTATCATTTTATTATGGTTAGGGTGGTCGACAGACACCTACTTATTATTTTTCCCTGAAATTTAAGTACTCTGCATTGAAATTTCAAATTTTCACCAAATAGATTTTATTTATTTTTAAATAAACCTAGTATTTTAGAAACTAAATTCAATTTTCTAAAAATTCTATTCTTACATATTTTTGAAATAATATAGATAACTTATTCAAATATTTACGTCAAGTTGCCTAACACTGATTTTTCTGAATTTTTTGCCACTTAAGGACCTGTTTTTTGCATGATGATCCTGCACATACCCGGGAAGAGCATCCATTGCTACCTTCCCATTAATTCTCCACTTATTTTTGAAAAATCCCTAACCACCTCAACATTTGGTCTAGGGCCCATAAACTTTCCAACCAAATTTTTTTCCATCAAAGCAATATTATGATCAATAATCAAATCAGGCACAGAGATGGAAAACTTACCTTTCGTTGGGTCAGAAAAGTTGTCCACTAGAGGGAAAATCAATTTTCCATTTGGCTTAACACCAAAAAATTAAGACCAAGGTTTGCGCTTTGCTCCTTCCCTATCAGCAGTCCCTACCACTTCATTGGAAATTTCACCTTTTTGTCCTTCAAGGAACCTCACTAGGTTAGTCTTTCCTCCTAGGTCCACCTGAATTTTTTTTGTGGTGTCCTCATCAGATTCATCCTTACCTTTCTCCTTGCTTGGAACATGTGTCGATTCTGCCTAGGCTTCCTCAGATCCTGCTCCATTGTTTAGAGATTCAAAACCCTACTTTTCTTGTCCATGCTCCATTGATTCTATGTGTGAGTAAACATTGAGCAATTCATGAATGTTAAGAAAACCTCCAAGTTTTATATGACATCTTACCTATTTTACTCGCTAGTTGAACAAAGGAAATGTAGTGGATTGTTTAGGGCTCCAAATGAAGAATTTGGTTAGGAGCTGAAAGTATAAGATAGATACCTTCAGTTGTAGTTTAGAAATTTCAAGAGGGACTATTGCAAGGTGAATGATGCTTTCATAGGTCATATTATCAGGTTTCCTGGAGGTGATTTCGAAAGGCGAGTATCCCATAGTACTCGAGCATTCCTCAAACAATATGCCTTTCTATTCATTCATTGAATTATACATTTATGCTCAAGACTTCACAGAGAGGTCAAAAAAGCTACCCCGATACCCCAATGACTAGATTATATTGTTAGAAATCTCTCGGTAGCTACAAAATGTACATACCCTTCTTAGTAGCAAGCATTTGGTAGGGATCCCTAATCCCCTTTCTTTTAGCCAATGGATATATAAGCTGCATACTTCTCAATGTGTGGGTTATTTTGAAAAGGAGTTAGTGAAATACCATTTCTAGCTACATACTGCCCATCCACGAATGTACCCTTATGGGCATATAAGAAAGGAACTTCGACCAACTATGCCGATTTACATCATGTTGAAATTTTTTGGGAAAACTGCCAAGATGATAAGGAGCTGCACATGAGAAACTACATGTGAATGACTTCCTACTTCGTAAAAAGGGTGAACTTGTTCCCTGTACCTAATCAGGTTGAGGAAGATGAAAGCACAATCATGGATCCTAGGTACAATGTAGTTGCTAATTTTTCACTGCCTTCAATAGACTGGGATGAACAAGAGGTCAGTGACCTCAATATCATAACTAATCCAATCGAAGCTTGTACCAAAGAAGGGGTAAGTGGGAAAGTTGTCCGATTAAAGCAACAAGGGGTTGTACTAACCTATCAAGGGTTTAAAAGTGATCCTAGTGCAACAAATGATGGAGTTGCTACAGCCTCAATAGAAGAAACATCCAAATCTCCTCCATTCACTCACTCAAGGAAATGAAAAGAGACTGAGGAGCAATAACCTAACCCAAAGGTGTATGCAAGAAAGGTTGTGGAAGGGGAACCTTCCAAGAGACATAAAAGTTCTAAGAATACTTTTATAGTGCCTATTATTTAAGAGGACCTACTCCATGAAGGAGAAGAAATGGAAACAAATCAGCCCAAGTCTCCATTGGTGCCTCCGTCATTGTCACTCCTTCGCCATTGTCTCAAGCTATAGTGGCTACTTCCTCACTTGCGATGGAAATCTTGGTCTACCTTACCTCTTCTTCACCAACTGGGCTAGTCATGGTGGTTGATTCTTCCTCTGCCACCACCTCTCCACTCTCCTTTTCCTCCATGTCCCCAACCACATCGCTCTCACTGGAAACAACAATGATTCCAATGGCGACAGTCTCACTCCAAGAGGATTTTTCTTGACACATGCAAACTGCCCCCTCTGAATTCTTTGAAGTATTACTGAATCCAATCATCTAGGCTTCCTTAGCACAAGTCCTCACTAGTGTTCCAATCTCAAAGCCTCCAACTGAGCCCCCAGAGATGAAGGCCACAATGGAAATCTCAACAGAATGGGAAAGGTGAGAGGTTGAAGCAACAATGATATTGGAGGAGCAAGTAGATGATTAACACAAGCACCCAAAACATCAGCATCTACAAATTGATATGGTAGTTCGTGAAGGAGAGGAGATGGGGTCTTCTATGGGCAGTGATGAAAGGGATGCCATTACTAAAATTATATAGGCGTTTGTTCTTGACTTTGAGGAAGAGCTAGCCCGACAATTAAAGGATGTCGGAGAAGAAATAGAAAGACTACCTTCTAGAAAAATAATATGAGATAATGATAAGACAAAGGAAAGCATGAAACCTCCAACAAGTGAACACCTAGAAGAAGGACCCAAAGATGATGAGGAGATGCCTCTCTCCGAAGGGCATGAAGAACAAGAGAGAAAAGAGCATGAAGATATACTGCCTCTGCATGAGGAAAAGGAAGACAAAGAGGAAGATAAGATTGAGGAAGAGGCTGAAACCTATAGGAATCCATAGCCTAAGGAGCATGGGCATGAAGATGAACAGGATGAAGAAAATGAAGAAGAGAAAGAAGAGGCGGTTGAGAGGGAAGAAAATCCCAAAGAATGTCTGCCCACCAAATCCCAAATCAAGTGTCTAACATTCACCCGAGACTTCGATGAAGAAGAGGGAGAAGACACTAGAGTGGAGAAGGAAGCTTCCAAAGATTAAGATATTGAATTCATGGGGGATGAAGAAAAAGGTGATAGTGAATCACCCAAAGGAAAATCTTAGATGCCCAAATGGCTAGAAAAGTAGCTTGAAAAGAAGGCTCTTTCTCCGAGTGATCCAAGAGTAAGAATGGAGGCTATCCTATCCTGAGTACAAATCACTACCAAGAAAGAGAAGAAGCCCAAAATTAGATCCAAGGTGACGATGGATGCTTCTGGATCCCGAACTATGAAAGTAGCTACACTAGTGGTCGGAAAAGAGGGGATGAGCTATAATATCTCCACTACTGATTTAGGAAAAACTACCAAAGAGAAAAAAGTGGAGCACCTTCAGGAGTCCATCACCATGGTACTGCATTTAATTCAGTGGGAGAATATTTCAAAGGAAGAGCTCAAGGCACAAGTGGCTGATCTGATAGCCTACATCTAGCAGTGATCTTCAATAGAGGAAGTTCCTACCATGTCTTCGGCCCCACCATAGTTGTTGTCAAAGGAGAAAATAAAAAAACTTGAAAAGAGGAAGAACTTGGATAAGACCACAGAGAGTTGGTTCTGGTAGGTCATATATGTTGGGAATATGGGAATTAGCCATGCTGTTAGAATAGCAAAAAAATTCTTGGAGTTACAAAGGAATCTTGAAAGCACAAGGAAATTTTTCATAGATTTCCTAGGGATATATACGTCTACTTACCCAAAAATTGAGGCCATCCTTAAATTTCCAAAGAAAACTTGGAAGGAGGAGCTCACATTTAAGGAAGACAATCATTGGCTTTTGGAGATGTGGAGAATGGATTTTGAAAATCAAAAGGAAAGGATGGAGTAGGTGCTCAATAAGGTGGACCTAGATATTGAATGGGATCAGGAAGTTATAGTAGACTACATTTAGTACTTAAAGCTAATGACGAACTATGATATTCCCATCAGGAAAATTGATCCTGAGAAAATAAAACCTCATTTCTGAAAGAAGATGGAGGAAGGGATGTCCACTAAGATCACCATCGACTTTATCAGTTTTGTTGCTCGTGCCTTTGCCCAATTAGTGCTATTTAGAGACCACACTACCAAATATGATGAAGACTGGGAAAAGCTGACTGACCGGTCCAAACAATGGGGCTACCAAGTGCTACAATCTTAGATTATGGAAATTGATAACCTCCAATCATTGATCTTGAATTTCATGGAATATGCAGCTTTGAAGAAACAAGAGGGAAACCCTATTATTGATGATGAACTCCTCAAGGAATAGCTACAAGAAAGAGCAATTAGAAAAATAAAAAATGCTACAGTGCTGCCACTAGAGGACAAAATAGGGATAAGGACAAAGTGCATTTTTAAAATGTAATATATTTGGCGGGTAGGTAGAACCCTAATTTGTAATGAATCTTGGCCACACAATGCAAATTAATCTTGGCCATTCATTCTAATTTTTGGACACTATAAATAGGGGTTCTCCTCTCATTTTCAAAGAGAGTTGATTTGTAATGACATGAGCTACAATTTTTTTAATAAAAATACATTGACTTTGATGTATTTCTGAATTTCTCTACATGTTTCATGATTCATCTCCCATAGTTAAATGTTTTAGTTAGATTTAGATTTTCTATTTTAGTTAGTTTCATATTGCTTTAATAGATTTGGTAGAGATGTTTTGTGGTTATGAAAATTTCTACTGTGTAGATGCCTTCCTAGTCCATACTTTTTGTTGTTTGCTCCTAGTAGATGGTTGTGTAAAGCTAGTCTAGAATTAAACTTAAAGTTGCATTAAACTTTTATCTTTTTTCATGCATGTATATGGTAAATGAATGGTGAAATATTTGCAGACCTTAGAAGATAGCACAAATTTCATGAGACTGTGAATTTTTTGGTTAAGTGAAATTTTGTTTGAAGGAAGTTGTCCATAGTAGAACCTCCATGATCACTATTCATAGTTAGTTGTAGATCCAAGAAATTCTCTTCTTCCCTAGCCTTTTCAATTTTTTTTAGAAGTAACATTTGCTAAGGTTCATTGCACATTGTAAAGAAAAAACTTTAAGAAAACATTAAAGTTTCAAACTATTGTTCGAACCTACAATGAAGTACATTCCAACTTCCCATCCTCAGAACTTCAACTCACAAGATCTAATTTGTTCTATCCATCTTCATAAGTTTGTCCCATGATTACTAGAAAAATCACATCAATTATCAACTGATTAATTCCATGCAAGTCAAGACTTGACACTTGAGAGACCTTAGGGTGATTTTCAGCAACTTGCTATTAGAAGTCTCCTTTCAAGAGAGGTCATACACCTACGTACTGCCTGTGTTAAGAAAGTGTGCAAAAACACACATCAACAAGCATGTTTGGAAAGAATAGGTGTCCAATCTATATTGGATCTCCACAATTGAAATATGTAACAATTGTGTGAGTTTACTCTATCATCATTCCTAGCTAGCTCAAATTTTCTTTCACCTATTTCTATGTCTTCATATAATTTGGATCCTTCCACATTCAATGGCCATGTAGCATAATACCTAAAATAAATATGAACAAGTAATGTAGTTTAGTAATTTTGAATTATATTACATTTAATTTAAATAAAAATATTTTTACTTATTAAAATAGCTACATGCAAACCATTATTCCTCTATTTTTTTTCCCTTTTTGTAGGAATGCACCCTCCCTACACACTGTGTGTCACTCTACATGATTTAGTATCTCTTCATAGTCATGATCATCATCTATCTCTACAAGTTGTCTTGTATTTCTAAGACATGGACATGTTGAGAGAAATTTTGGAATGCCTATAAGTGAAAATACAAGAAAATTTATTAGTTATATGGTAAACTACAAACAGTTTACATCATATATTGTATGTATATGTTTAAATTTTTTTTCAACATACCTTTATGTTTCACTGATGTGGGTCTTGTCTAGGATTCCATGCTTGAATAGTATAATGAAAATATCTTTTAACACCTTTTCTTTGATCTTCATTTGAACAATCCATGTTGTCCATATTTGGTGTTCCATGTATCCATATGAATCCATGCACATGTGAGCTCCTATGTTTCCACTCATAGCTATGCCAAAAATATTTAATATTCATTCCTTTTTCCAAAATTTCTCTTCTAAACATTGAATGTATGAAGTGCATGTAGTGTGCGACTATATGGGGATATTCAATAACATTTTTTTTTTGCCAAATTTGAGCCTCCCACAGAGTAACTGGTGGTGTTCCTAGCATCAATGCATGCAAATTAGGCCAATACATATCTGTTGTATTCAAGGTGAATAATAGGAGAGCCTATTTGATGAAGCATGTCAGTCAATTTTACACGACAATTAGTCCAATATGACCTTGTACCCCTCAATGATGTTCCAAACTGCATCAACCTATCAGCAAGATGGGACCATGGCATGTTTTCCATATGCTCACGTAGCTCGTTGATGGTGATTGGAATATTGTGAAAGCTGCTTTTTAAAAATAAAAAAGATAAATTTTGTGCATAGTGTCTCATTATCATGTTCATCATGAAATATCTAAATATTGGATGTTGACCAAAACAATGATCCTTATATTGCAATAAATGCTTAAAAAATTCATGTAGATGCACTCGCCTCATTTGTGGTTCTAACCAATCACATCTACCATTAGGGAATAATGTTAGGAATTCCATATCAAGTAATCCTAAAGTAACATATTCATTGATAGGAGATGCACCAATTCCTAGCCAATCAATCAATGTTGTTGAATTTGCATCTGGATTGTTGACCCATGCCTAAATCAATTCCATTTCTCTTTGATCATTAGGTGGCATAAAAGCCATTGACGTAGTATGCTCAATTATATTTTCTTCATCTATCTCCATGACTGAACCCACAAATATAATTTCATTTGAATCAAAATCAAATTCCATATGCACTATTTTTAATTTGTTGAAAATATTTTCAGCAGAATTTCTTTTTAAATCATTCAAATAATTTTCATCAATTCTAACATCTAAATAAAAATTTTCATGATCTACTTTATATTTTAATGCCCTATATACACAATCCTGTACCATAAAAAAAAGGACCCTTTGCTTGACATTGGAATAATTCATGATAAATTGGACTTAATGAGGCCTTGATTCAAGTGTTGTGAGGCATTTTATGCATACACACTAGGTCTTGGGCCCTTGCAAATTGAATAGTATTCTTTTAACGACATCTTGTAAAGGTGTTGTAAAGTGTCATAAGATACTTTCACACTTTTCTAGACCTAATGAGTGTATTTCTCCCTAATTAAACATTATAAAATATTTTAAATAACACTATTACATCAATCCAAAAGGTTTTTTAATTAGACTCAATGTTAAACTAGAGTTGTAATGTGTCTTGCATGTTCACATTGGTTCTCGTGCCTTCCTAGGCTATGTGGATCTCATTTTAGTGTTGTAAAGTGTATTTAGTCACACTTTCACATTGAATTCTATGTCGCAATCCCTAATTGACATTTCAATAATCACTAATAGGCCCTTATTAACCCATATTGTGCATCCCAAGACATAATTTGATCAAATAACCAACATAGTCACCATATAAACTTAATATTTTTACTTGTCAGCATTCTAGCTAGCAAAAATGGCCCCTGTGGGACCCATTCACCATTAGTGGAAAATTAGTCCCATCTAGGTGGTACCCATTCTCCATTAGTGGAAAATTAGTTCCATCTAGGTGGGACCCATTCGCCATTAGTGGCAAATGAGTCCCATTTGAGCCATTTTTGGGGTATGAGTGAGAAACATTAGGGTTTTTATTCAATTTTTCTTCATATCGGCCTTGGGAGTCTAATTTATGGGAAAATAAGGTGAATTTCTTATAAAAAACCTAATAAACCCTAATTCATAATAACTTAACTTCATTCATCATCTGTCTTCCATCTCAAGTCAAGCAAGCTAGGGTTTTTCCATTATAAGTCACCAAGGTAGCACTTTTCAGACATTCAAGGGAAGAATCTTCATGTTTTGCTACAAACATTCAAGTTCAATCATCATGGAAAGGTAAAAATTCCATTGTTTCATGCTTCATTACAACTTTTCATCATTTTGGTTTAATTACCTAAAAAGTGTTTTGACTAAGGCTAACCCCTATGCCCTAACATTCACCATTTCTTTCTCTTTCATTGTGTGTTTGTAGATTTAGGTGCTTGGATGGCTTGAAAATTATTAAAGTTTAGTTTACAAACTTGTTGAAGTTATCTCCACTTTTTCAAGGACAAAACTTACACAAAAAGTCATTTACAGCTTCAAAAATTAGGGTTTCAAACTAGGACACTTGTAGATGCAAATTGAGTAGATCAAAAGCTACATATTCCATTTTTGAGTTTTCAGAAAATCCAAAATGGACTAATTCACCCAAAGTGGTAAATGAGTCCCACTGTACCTATTTCATGAATATTTTTGGAGATTTGAACACCCATTTGGCTAAAACAGGCCCTGGTACAGTTTTCCAGAATTGGGACTGATTCACCCAAAATGTTAAATAAGTCCTACCAAGTCTAAATTTTAGCATCAACAACATTTAAAATGTAATTTCTAACCTCCTTCAACATCTCAAGTGCACACTTTCAATTTGGTTCTTTTTTGTTATGTTTTGCATTCATTCCTAGTTCATTGTTGCATTACACAATGTGTTTTCAAACATCACTTGTTTCTTAGGTTTTTTCATTCATATTCATTCATATAGATCACTCATTTGCATTTATTTTACTTCATTCAGCTCAGAAAACATCCTACATAACATAATTTGAGTGAACCCTTAGCATTTTTGAGCCCTATCTCTCTCCTTTTAGGTGAAAATCCCTAGAAGAGCTAGAGAAGTCATAGGAAACCTAATTGACCATGAAGTTATAATTCATGCCACGCTGATCCCTTCATCAAAAAATGATGATAGGAAACTATCTTATTTAATGTGGAAAAACTTTTGAAACATATTCTACATTTTGTGGAAAACATATTGTGTGTCCTTTATATTTATACTGACCACGTATTGCAAGGGTAACTTGTAATATTGGGCTAACACGTGCAATAAAAATTTCTTCTACTTGAGTCAATTTTGCAAGCTCTTCTGGTTGTGGCCTAGGATCCATATTATTTAAAGCTGAAAATCTATTATTCACTCTCTCTTGTTGACATCTATTACACACATGGCCTTCAAAGGTGTGAGATACTTTCATTCCTAGGTAGCATTCTTGACAAGTATAACACATGTTTGGTGTTTTGAAGCTATCTAATTAATGTCAAAATTTCATTTGAAATCTTTTGAAATCAATGTGAAACATGTTCCATTTGGGTTTTGCATGTTTCCTTGCACAACTTCATTTATGTCATCTTCAGTTCCATGATGAGGTGTTTTGGGTACATGTACTACTGAAATTGAATTTTCATTTTGAAGATTCCATTCAATATTTACATCAAATAGAGGATTGTGCCTCTTGCTTGTTTTGGGATCAAGTTGTTGTCTTGCTTCTATTTGTTCAGTTGTTCGTTGATGACTATTTATAGTAAATTTGTTTTTTTCTCTATTTTTCAATTCTAAATCTTGTATTGCTATTTTTGCCCTTTGTCTAGCATATCTTTGTCTTTCTACTTCATTGTGTCTTCTTCTTTGCTCTTCTCTTTGAACATCTACCATTTGTTCCCATTGTTGTCTTCTATATTCTCTTCTATATTTTCTTTCATATTCTCTTTGATATTGTCTTCTTTACTCCTTTGATTCAAAATGAATTCTTGGTTGCACCATATCTAGAAAATAATCTATATATAAAAAAAATTAATTAATATATCATTTTTTATATATTTTTAAATTTAAGATTATTTTATATATAGGATAAAAAAATTTAACATATAGGTTAAGGTTATAATTAGCATTAAAGTCAAGATTATTTTATATATATTATAAATAAAATATATTTGACATAGAAAAGATTTTATAAAATTTAGGAAATTAAATATAAAGCAATATTCTAATTTAATGTTTCATATATAATTTGGATGTCTTCTTTTTTTTAGTATTCTCAGTTGCACCATATCTAGAAAATATTCTAAATTTAAAATATATTAAAATAAACATAACAATAAAACTTCAATTTTTAAAATAAACTTTTTAATAAATTTTTTTATCTTAAAACTTCATTTGTAAACTATATTAAAATAATCATAACAAAACATGCAATGTGAAAGAAAAGTTTAGAAAATAAAATATATTAGACATAAAAAATATTTTATAAAATTTAGCAAATCAAATATAAAGAAATATTCTAAATTTAATATTTCATATAAGTAAGTTTCTAAATAAATAAACTGAAAATAAAAAAATATTCAAAATATTTTTTTATGTAAAGAAAATATCCTATATTTACAAAGTTTATTTAAAAATAAGCTTTCTAAAAATCTTCAAAATCTTTTTTATCTTTAATTTTCTAAAAAGTTTATTTAAAAATAAATAAATTGTTAATAGAGTATATATTTGGGACTTCGTCATTATAGATGCTAATAAAAAAATCTGTAATATATGGTGTTTGTGTTATCTGTATTTTTTTCTTTTATCCTAGCTCTAAGTGTTCTATGCATCTATTAAAATCTATGTGGATCTTTTGACCTCTACAATTCAAGAAAAAAAATTTATCAACTTAATATTTTTGGTTTCAATTTTTAATCTTAAAAGTTCATTTGTAAAGTATATTAGAATAAAAATAACAACACATACAATGTGAAAAAAAAGTTGAAAATTTACTTAACAATACATGCAATGTGAAAAAAAAGTCAAAATTTACTCAACAAAACACATGCAATGTGAAAATTACAATCTACTAAATTACTTCTATTTTTAAGGTTATATCAAGTAATTTGTATTTCTTGAAATAAACAAATAATAATATAAATTCGTTTGATATTTTTTAGGTAAACATTAAGGTTTTCACAACTTTAACATTCACATTGAATTATATCAAATCTTTCACACTAGAATGGTTCTTTTTGGTCCAAATAACCCTATCACTATCCAACCCTCTCCCCTAAATTTAAAATATTCTTGAAACTAGCTATTGCACTTTTGGTGTGCAATTGGGTACACCGAGAAATTGTATGGGTATTATTTGTTTTTATGTAGTTTAGTTGGTTGAAATAGAGAATAGTACACATAATCTAAAAAGTTTTGAACTGAAAAAAATATAATGTGAATGATTATTAGCCATATTCAATGTATGTAACATATTAGAAGAACATATGAAATAAAATAAATGGAATTTAAATGTATGCCATACAAAGATGTAGAAAAAGGAAATATATAGAATGATGAAAATCCTCTTTTTTTTATGGTTTGTTTATTTCACATTACAAGAATGGATGCAGTTGAATACAATGGTATAGCAAAAATTTGGAATGGTCATATTGAACTCCAATGTATCTGTAATAAACAAAAGATCTAGTTAGTATAGGAAAAAAAATTATTAGAAAATAGAATGTTGAAGTTGAATTTCCAAAAAAATTGTAGTTACCTTTGTTATAGTAGTTTGAACATCCTAATTAATGAGAATATTGCGTAAATGAGCAATGAGAGGAACCCTAGATCCACAAAAACAAGATGAGTATCTTCAGAGGTTAATGGAACTTCCAAATTAGGTTCTTTCATTATTAGTGGTCAACTTATTGTTCAAAAATCACTCTGGCCGAAATGTTCTTTTGGTTATGCCCTACCAGAAGCAATCCTCTATATAGATTTTAATCTTATATCATAATTATGCAAATTATTGAAAGTAAATACCCGATTTCTTCTTCACTCCTATACAAATTCCAATTTGTTCTTTTGCAATCCTTTTTTTAATGAGCTATGTGCAATGGTTTTTCTTCCTGGTGGTTTTTTAATTCTTACAAGTAAAGGTTTCTTTGTAGAAGAAAGGAAACGATGAAAAATTGCAAGCACTCTAAAGAAATGTGTGATCAACGGCTTCACAATAGCATCATGCAATAAAGTTACCAATAGTTCTCATTGCTATGCATGCTAAACTGTAGTTGCATGTGCAATATTCTATAGTTGTCTGTAGGGATATCTTAAAGCTCCCATGGATTGAACTTAACATACGTATTCTTGAAGGGGACAATTGTCTGAGGAACCATCAAAAGCTTGCATTCCACACATCACAACAATTATCTTGAATAAGACAGTAAGTCAATTTTTATTTACAACCACTCGTACGCATTAAATATTTGCTACACTTTAATGCATTATGGGTTATCTTGAATAAGATAGTCAGTAAGTAGATAGGGTTGAAACTCAAAATAGTAGAAGATGATCAACGGTTCAAACCTTCTCAATCATTGGCAAGGTACTATGTAGAAAGGCCAATTGTGGATTTAAAAATCTAGGTTGATCTCTCTCAAATAGGATATGCCTTCGGGCAGAATAAAAGCTCGTAACAATCTTGTTTGTAGTTTCTACATGAACTTTAAAGTTGCCAGGACTATGACATTAACAATGAGTGGCGCCACATTGAGTTGTAGTCGATCTTTCACACTATCTTTTTGACTTTGACCAAGAAAATTAGGAGCCTTAAATCCAAATGAATTTTTCAAATGTTTTCTGCAAAGGGATTTTTTTCTTTTGCTCAATCATTCCTAGCTATAATGCCCCACCTTGCTCTGGCATTCTTTTGCTGCATTCTCACCTTTTCAGTTATGCTTCTCCAATGTACTTCCCTCTCGCAAGATGGCCTAATTCTACTTAAAATAAAAAGGAAGATTGGAGTGATACATATAATGAGGTACCTTTGAGTGAGTGGAGTGCATCTGACCAAAATCCATGTGCTTGGAATGGAATATCTTGTGATACATTCAACACCATTACCAAAGTTGATCTCACATGTGCTTCTATTTCTAGCAACTTGACCTCTACTATATGCAGGCTTCCTAATCTCATGATGTTGATTCTCCAATCCAATGGATTCAGTGGTCCCTTCCCCCAGGGCCTCTTGCATTGCAAGTGTTTGTGGCAGCTTAATTTGTCAAACAACAATTTCTCTAGAACAATGCCCAATCGTATCTCAGAATTGAGTGAGTTGAAAGAGTTGAATCTGGAATATAAGGCTTTCAGTGGTTCCATTCCTCCAGCCTTTGAAATGCTGCCAAAGCTCCCTCTTCCCCCCTTTCTCCCTCTCGTTCGACCTCTCCCTCTCCCTCTCCCTCTCCCTCTCCCTCTCCTTCTACCTCCCCCTTCCCCGTCCCCTCCCTCTCCCACTCCCACTCCAAATTCTCCCCTATCTCTCCCACTCCCACTCCCACTCTCTCTCCATATCCCTCTCCTTCCAACTCAATCACCCTCTCCCTCTCCCTCCTCCTCACCCTCCAACTCCCCCTCCCCCTCTCTCTCCTTCTATCTCCCCCCTCACTCCCACTCCCACTCCTACCTCCCCCTCCCCTCCTCCCCCCTCCCCCCTCCCCCTCCCTCCCCTCACTTTATTCTCCCTCTCCCCATGCTCTCTCACTCCCACTCCCACTTTATCTCCCTCTCCATATCCCCCCTCTCCAACTCCTCCCACTCTCTCTCCCTCTCCCTCCGCCTCTCCCCCCTCTCTCCCTCTCCCACTCCTTATCCCTCCCCCTCCAACTCCCACTCCCACTTCCCCTCCCTCTCTCTCTCTCCCACTCCCATTCCCACTCCCACCTCCACTCCCACTCTCTCTCTCCCTCCCTCTCTCCCTCTCCTTCCCTCCCCCTTTAACTCTCTCTCCCACTCCATCTTCCCCTCACCCTCTCTCTCTCTCCCTCTCTCTCACTCCCACTCTCTCCCCCATCTCTCCCTCCCTTTCCATTCCCAATTCTCCACCTCTCCAATCTCAACCAGTCCCCATTCTCTCTCTCTCTCTCTCTCTCCCACTCACTCCCAATTCCATCTCCCTCCCTCCCCCTTCAATCTCCTCCAACCCCTCCCTCATCTCCTCCCCCTCTCCCTCTCCCCTCTCTCTCTCTCTCCACCTCTCCTCCCTCCCTCCTCCCTCTCCCTCCCAACTCCCCATCCTCCCATTCCAAAATCCAACCCTCCCACTCCCTCACCTCACCTCCCCACCTCTCTCTCTCCCCCACCTTCTCCCCCTATCCCTCCTCTCTCCCTCTCCCACACCCCACTCCCACTCCCTCTCCCTATCTCTCCCTCTCCTGCCCCCTCCCTCTCCCCCTCCAAATCTCTCCCCCTCTCCCACTCTGAATTACACTCCCACTCCTCGTCCCCGTCCCCATCCCCCTCTCCACCCTCTCCCTCTCCCACTCCAACTCCCTATCCCATCCTCCCACCCCCTTTACCAGTCCCACTCCCACTCTCTCTCCACTCTCCCTCTCCCTCTCC
>VDFB02058242.1:326836496-326859506 GCA_007258455.2 Sequoia sempervirens
TGCCACTAGGTATCACTAAGTACATAAGCACAAAGACATTAAATGCCTTCTTCATAAATCCATGACTATCCCTTAATTACTACTATACTGAAATGCTACAGTTAATTCAGATGAATAGAATCAAACACACAATATTTTAATATGGGTACCTAAAAATAATCAATAGAAGATTGTATTCCAATTTAATCATGTCAATATTCACAAAGAGGGAAACTTATTGAATCCTAATGAAACAAAATGAGTATTCATGTTCACACAAACAAAAAGAAAAGTACTCAATAAGAAAAGAGAAAACAGCGATGCCTCGCCTACAATCACTATCAATTCAACTTTTTTTCTTGAATCATCTTGTTTGAATTATAACTTAATACCAACAAGATAGATTTTCACCACTGTTAACATGTGCAGACCAACCCAAATTAAATTTACATACCATTCTCATGTGTTATGGAAAATCTTGGAATATTCATAGTTAACATTTGGAAACATGGACAAGTATAGAAAAAAGAAAAATGGAGCACATTCCTTTCACTATCATGAACCTATGATAAAAATCAACAATGACTATCATGTTAAAGAATGCTTCAAATTCTGCACTTTACATAGTGAACCTAATTGTTCACTCCATAGTTTACCATAGTACCCTAGGCTTCAAGTTTTATCCTCCATATCTAAATGGTAACTTTGAAAACTTCAAACCACAACATGTTGGAAAACATAGACAAAAATAGCACTTCAATGATAAAACATAGATCCTCATAGTTGGTGAGACCCTCATATTTTGGCTTACTATCACAAACATTGACTTTTTTCATCTTTCATGATAAAACATTCTAGCTTGGGCTCATTGAAAATTGCTGAGTTTTCAATAAATGCATCTTCTTTGATGTGGATAACAAGTACCATGTCTAGAGCTGAGTCAATCTCAAAGGTAAAATCATGTTCATCATCTAACTATGAGCTCACATCAAGATTTTGAAGGAAAAGTTCAACCCCAATGCATTGGACCTTCCATCTCCAAAGAAGATTGAGTGGATTGAAATTCTTCAATATTTTTCTTGGGAAGGAATTTCAAGTCACTCCTTGAATGAAAATAAATAACTTGATTCATGGTCAACCCTTATGCCACTAAGGCCTACTTGCATGGTAATAGGAATTGGGGTAGAACTTTGATCTTTAAATAATTGTGTACCCTCATTTTCATTAGAGAGAAAATGATACCTATGAAATTTTTCTTGTATTCGGTATAAAAACATGCCTATTTCTAGCTAATGATCCTTCATCCAACTTAATGGGATTGAACAAGGTTGGAGGGGTAGGCAAATTCACGATCTCCTTTCTTGGATTTAGTGGCATAGGGAGGAGGATGCTCTCTTGGAAAGACAATTTCAATGTATCCATATTTTCTCATCCTTTCCTTTCTTGTTTTCTTTTTTCACTCTTTTCCAAATTTTTTATTCTATGAACATGTGTAGATGTCAATTGTGTGGCTATGTAAATCATTTACTACCCATCAAAAATAGGTTTATATTTAGTATATCCCATTATAGAGTCACCATCAAATTCATTTAGTAGATGTCAAGGACCACTTGAAGTCCCTCGATTAGCATTTTGAAATTGCCAATAGTTGTATGAGTCTCTGTATAGCTAGATAATTTCTTCCATTATGACAATTAGTCTTGTAGAATCTATATTAAGTGTAAAGTGGTGTAGGTGCTTTGAAAGATGGTCTTGTTAGTTGAATAGACAAATTAGACATGTGATTGCTTCAGTATACAGGAAAATTGTTCCTACTCACAAGTGGAGGTTGATATTGTTGAAAATGAACAATTTGGTGCCTCTTCATAATGGTCGCATTGAATTACTTTTCAAAGAAAGGATGAGAAGAATTTTGAATAAGAGGTCTGATTGAATCCTTCCTTTTTACTCTTGTAGTGGAGGTTGATATTGTTGAATAGGATCACTTTGGTGTCTCTTCATAATGGTCACATTGAACAATTTTCTATGAGAAAGGATCAATAGAATATTGAATTTTAGGCTTGATTGAATCCTTATCATTCATAGTAATCATGCTATCTTCTAATTTGATTGCTTGCTCTTGTGCATTTGTCAAATTATTTTTTTTGCCTTGTTTTGATTAGGAAGCAAATATAAGCTAGAAGAATGTTGATCAAGTAACTTAGGATATTTTTTGGAAAAATCTTCAAGGTATTATTGAACTAGTTGACTACATGGTTGAACTACATGATAATCCCTCATAGGTTGAGATGATTATTGACAGTTGGCTTGAAAAATGTTAGAAATTTCTCACATATGATATTATAGCTTGTGACTGAGTTAGCTTCAATATGATGGAACCAATCTGTTGTGAGGTCTTAACATACAATTGAATTGCTACATTTTCATGTGGAACACCTACAATTCCATGATGTCGTGAAAGCTGAAATATTTTCACCTGGTTGTTGATTGCTATCGCCAAATAACTTGGGAAAACCCTTCCTTGATCCATGAGGAAGCTCATGATGTGCTACTAAGGTCAATGGGCCAATGGTGTTTCCTCAAGTCAAGAGAGGAGGATTATTTGGCTGATCAACACTTCAACGATATATGGTGACTATGAAGGCATACCTAGAAACATACGTTCAACGTGCCCCCCTAATATCTGTCTAACTTTTTTGACCTACCTTCATTTCCTTGTGACACAACAATGTGTAGAGATTCCAATGCCAACAAAGGAGATTTATTTGGAGCAAACTAACGTTCCCTCTATTCTTTAGGTTCTTGCTTGCAACATGGTCAAACTGAAAGCCCTAAATTTTATTATGAAGAATGCTAGAATAAATTAATTCAAGATTTATCAGTATAGACCATTGTTGACATAGTAGTCTGCAACTGCTTAATACCACTCACCTTACCATCCATCATAACTATTTCAATCAATTGTTGTGCTATGTAGACTATAAATTAATGATGTATTTTTCCTATAAAATGAATACATTCACCAAGAAAGATGTGTGCTCCAATTCATAGCCATGAGATCTATGTTTGGTGTTATTCATCTGAGAATGAAATATAGATTGTTGTCATGGTAATGGATCACATAGTCTCATCCAAAATTCCAATGGAAGATTTCGTATCACAGTTTTTCTAGAAGGATTCTTTTTATTCACAATGGACTGTGGAATCTTCAATAATACTAATATATTACCATCAGCTTTCTTGGAAAAGGGCTAGGTTTTGGCATTGGAAAAAGGCCTATTTCGTATTTTTACAGTGTGACATCTTTTTTGTGTCACATGTGCACACCCCGTAGCATCACCATTCCATATTTTCCAATCATTTTTTCTCATTGTTGTAGCTAGTGCACAAGTCTTCATGTTACTGCCTCAACTCATTTCTTGCCTTTGCTATAGAATCAAGTTTATTTTGTACCTCCATAATTATTCAAAATAAAAATGAAATTGCAAAATGTGTCAAAACAAATACCTTGCCATCTATCTAATTGCTTAGAACCACATACAAAGCAGGGATTGTCTTTACCCATAAACATATTTTATAATACATTTGTTAGTTGGGTGTTGAAATTGAGTTCAACATTGAAATTTACCAGTTATCCGTTATTGCCAACAATCATATGTATTTTGAGACAATATTACCTTGGTAAGGTTTTTTAATCCATTTTCCAAAAATACTGAAAAATTATAGAATAGGGGTTTTGGACTATGTCTTAAGTTATATGAATCTAATTCATATGATTCATCAATAGTTATCAAACATAATTTGGAGTCTCTGGTGAACTTCACGATTCACAGAAATCCACTGCTTCCTAGTGCGGTACCCAGAAAGCTTGGAAATTTAAAGCACCTGCAGAGGTTATCATTATATAACTGTAATCTTGTAGGCGAATTGCCGGATTCCTTGGGCAGTTTAACGCAACTCCAATCGTTGGATATGTCGCACAATAATCTCTCAGGCAATATTCCGAGCAGTTTAATGGCTCTCTCGAATTTGAGAGAACTGTATCTCCGTGAAAACAAATTGTCCGGACGAATTCCGCGCAACATTAACCAACTGAAGTCGTTATCCATGTTGGATCTTAGCGAGAATGATTTGTCTGGACATATTCCTTACCAATTGGGAATGACAATGGAACTGCTTTATTTGAATGTATCCAACAATCACTTGTCTGGACGCATCCCTCACGTTCTAGACGATCCGGCTTACAGGGAGAGCATTGTGAACAACCCGAGGCTTTGCGGGGGTAGGAATTTGATGCTACCTTCGTGCTTGTCTCCACATAAGTTGTCACCTCAGAGATTGGCTACCATTTTGGTCGCACCTTTATTCATTGTAGCCCTTGCCTTGAGCTCCATTTGTTTTTGTCGTTCGTCTCTCTGGAAAGCAACTGACACGCCATTGTGGAAAAAGACTCCATTCATTTCGACAGAAGTGGACGAGTCATACATTCTCCGCAATTTGAAGGTGAGTAATGTGATTGGATCCGGAGGGGCCGGGAAAGTTTATAAGGTCATTTTGCAGAACGGGCAAGCGGTGGCAGTAAAGAAGATCCAGAACACGGGGAGACCAGCAGGAAATTCTAAGAGAAAAGGCGAGGATGAAGAGAATAAAATTGGGGAAGTGGAGGTGGATATATTGGGACTCATCCGGCATACCAACATCTTAAAGCTTCTCTGTTGCATTTCAAGTGAAGAGCCCGATTTCAAGTTGTTGGTATACGAGTTCATGCCCAATGGCAGCTCGTTCGACTGTCTCCACCGTGACCCAATATCAGAAATGGTCCTGCAATGGCCGATGCGTTATCAGATCGCTCTTGGCGCAGCTCGTGGGCTCAGTTACATGCATCATGATTGCTCCCCTCCAATAATGCACAGGGATGTGAAATCCAGCAACATTTTGCTGGACGGGGATTTTAGGGCTAAAATTCCATATTTTGGCGTATCCAGAGTGCTTGACAAACTGGGCGACGAGTATATGGCGTCTGGTTATGTCAGGTCGCACGGATATATAGCCCCAGGTTGGATTTCATCTCTATACGCGATTTTCTAATATGTTTAAGTTTCAATTTCTTGTCTAAAATTTAGCGCCATAATGTTAAAAATTTTGATGCGCAGAGTACAGCCATAGATTGAAAGTCAGCGAGAAAAGCGACATTTACAGTTTCGGAGTGGTGGTGTTAGAGCTGGTGACTGTTGGAGGGGAGAGCAGAGACAAAAACAAAAACAAATTACGGAGATATAGAAACCATATAATTATCATATTCAAAAGTTACATCAACTAACTGACTGAGCTTCGGCTCTTTCATAAACCCAAACATACCAAAAATATTTCATTCATTCAGAGCTACACTTCAATGACAAGACACCGAATTCTAACAGCTTCACATAGAAACATACTGATTACATTATCAGACTCTTACTGGAGCTTCTGCTCCTTCACAGACACCATTGCATAACCTTGCAGCTCTGCAGAGCTGGACTCCATTTGGGAGTGCATAACAACATTGCATCCGTCTCTATTTAAAGAGGTCTTAGAAGTATCTGGAGATCTCCATATTCAAAGCATATGTGAAGAAGAATAGACTGTAGGTCGGCTGTAGAAGTTTCTAGCTTAAATGCTGGATGAGATATGACTACACGACAGAGGATACAGAGTTGTCAGAGGATACAGAATTGTGAGGATCAGTTGGCATGAGTAGATGCGATTATAATTTCCAACACTCCCCCTTAATCGCAACTACGAATTCTGATTTCTTTTTGTCTCTTGTTGACTTTGCACACAAGTGATTTTAGCTAACCACAAACCTCGCATACAGGTGGTTTCAGATTACCACAAACTAACATATTGAAACTGACATATGAGTGGTTTCAGATTACCACAAACTCAAAAAACTGGTGGTTTTTAGATGACCACAAACTCACATGATGGGAAAGCAAATGCATACTTGAATCTCAGACTACTATCCTCTGATTTTTTTATTTCCTTGTCAACACCTCTCCCTCCTTTGTTCTACAAACTTTAAATATGCCCTCAAACTGACTCTCTCAACCTGGACACTTATGCCTCCTCAAACTTTCTACAACTTTGAATAATAAGAACTTTCCTTAAAAAAACTTTGCTTTTCTAACACTATCGACATACAACTTAATCAAATCTCCTTACACAAAGTGCGCTTAACTCCTTTAGAATCTGAGGCTTCGTACAGTGACTCTTTCTCCAGGCGATTCAAAGATCTTCTTGTCTTCAACTGCTACGGCAGTTCTTCTTCTTCAAATCTTTTCTAACATCTTTTTCTTCAGTTACTGCTGGGTTACAACAAACTTGGCCTCCTTTTGTTACTTCTATTTGCTATAGGCGGCTTCTCTTTCCTCAGCGGCTTCAAACAAATCTCCTCAAATCAGCGCCTTGGTTTACTGGGAACTTCTGGGAACTTCCATGATTCTTTCTTCAATGACTTAGCAGCGGCAGCTTTCACATTTGCTTTAGCGGCTGGGCACAATCTCCTTTAGCTACTGTCTTCTGGATTTCTCTGGCAACGGAAACTTTCTTTTAGAGTGATTTGCTTCACCCCAAACATCTTCTCCCTATTTTGAACTCTTACGGCCTTCTTCCGAGGCTTCTTATTCTTCAAGCGTTGCCCTTTATTCCCCTAATGTTTTTGGAGGACTGCAGCCTCGTGCTTGCTTTTTAACAACTTCAGATCTGTGGATCTTCAGACTTCCTTGATCAGCTGCGGCTGACATAAACTCTTTTTCCAATTTTTCTGTGCCCTCTTTTTGTTGGCTTGGTGACTGTTCGACCATCTCCTTCTAGCTGCTGCTAAATGTAGACTTTGGATGTGTCCACCTTAGATGATGCTACACCTTTGGTCTCCTTTTCAGCGACTGTACATTCTGCTCTATTTTCTCTTGCTGCAGCCTCCATCATATTAACACCATCTCTTCTTAATAATAACCCTTTTTAACAGCAACAGATTTCCTATACTCCCAGTGGACTTGACCGACATAGCTCTGATACCACTTTGTTGGAGGGGAGAGCAGAGACAAAAACAAAAACAAATTACGGAGATATAGAAACCATATAATTATCATATTCAAAAGTTACATCAACTAACTGACTGAGCTTCGGCTCTTTCATAAACCCAAACATACCAAAAATATTTCATTCATTCAGAGCTACTGCTCAATGTCAAGACACCGAATTCTAACAGCTTCACATAGAAACATACTGATTACATTATCAGACTCTTACTGGAGCTTCTGCTCCTTCACAGACACCATTGCATAACCTTGCAGTTCTGCAGAGCTGGACTCTATTTGGGAGTGCATAACAACATTGCATCCGCCTCTATTTAAAGAGGTCTTAGAAGTATCTGGAGATCTCCATATTCAAAGCATATGTGAAGAAGAATAGACTGTAGGTCGGCTGTAGAAGTTTCTAGCTTAAATGCTGGATGAGATATGACTACACAACAGAGGATACAGAGTTGTCAAGGATACAGAATTGTCAGGATCAGCTGGCATGAGTAGATGCGATTATAATTTCCAACAGTGACTGGGATGAAAGCTACGAATGAGGCGTACGGCGAAGGAGTAGATTTAGTGGAGTGGATCCACAACACAATAGGAATGAGCAGGGGAGAGGACAGAGTGTTGGATGGCCGAATACAGGAAGAAAGTTGCATCGAACAAATGCTGCGGGTGTTGCGGGTGGGTCTGGTATGCACAAATAGAGACCCCAAACGCCCGCCTTCCATGAGGACAGTGGTGGAGTTGTTCGAATAATTAGCTGCTATCATTGGTAAACTATATCAAATAATTTGTTCAATCTTGATTCTGTTACAGTTAAAAATTTATATCTTGTTTCGGTCGATAAATCTTTGATCTGTAACAAATAATAATTAATGAATTTTTATTTATGTATACCTTTATTTTGTATAGAACAAATCATTTGAATAAAATATACAGTTTTTTCATTTATTTATTCTGTTTATAAAGAAAAGTTTGGCGGAGCTTCTTCCAAGATGTCCACTGTCATTGGAAGTCCCCTACCGACGGAATAATCCTAGACGTGAAGCGTACGCTAAAGCTACGAGACGAAATTCAAGGCCTGAGTGGAAAATTTTTAACTTTAGCGATTATTGAGCTACACTGGTATCTACTAGTGGCAGACAGAGTCAGACTTCATAGTCGACAGTATCCGTTAAGGTCAATTACAGCCTTATTTTCTCAGTGGTCGGTGATGCTTTTTGATCCAGATATATATTTTTGTTTATTTATCCTTTCACTAAGCTATTTTTTTTAGGGAGAGGATCTAGTAGTTAGTATCTTACGTATCTCTCAAAATTTTATGTGGCAATTTCAAATCGTTTTTACATTTGACAGCAGCCTATTTGACAAGTTCTTTTTACATTTTTCTTTATTTTTTATTCATCGTCTGCAACTTAGATGTATACTTTCTTTCCTTTATCCAGTCAAGCCCAATTCACACCATTCTTCCCTTGACTTGTGCTTAGCATTAATGATAAACACCATTCCTTTGGAATTGAATGTGATAACCCATTGTGGGAATGTATTGCAAACTTTATGATTACTTGATATGTTAATGAATGATAGATGTACAATCACATATTTTGATATGCATTATTGTGAATGTGGGGGATCATTGCACTCTTGATTATTTCCTAAACATATTTTTATAACTAGGAGAAGGTTTCACTTATTTAACAAAAAAATCGTGAACTAGCCCCTCAAAGAGAAAGACTTAGAGGAGAAATGTTTAATGAGAAATTTTAAAACTTTCAGTTGGGTGTAAAAATGAAGAAAGGCAACCAAATGAAGGATCACACCACACTTCTCCCAGTCCTTAACATGGAGAAAATGATTATGAAATAGATATTCATGATACTTTAGAATCTAACCATATTAATGTGGAAGAACTTGACATAACTATTGATGAGAGGTTAGCCTTGATGAAGTTAAGATTAAGCTTAAAAGATTTCATTCCCATATAGCATAAAAACTACTCTAATTTTATCAATAGTAAAGCAAAAAAAAAATGTGACACATTCATAATCAGGATGTGCCTCATCAAAGACCAATAAATCAATTTAATCCTCCTCATAATGAAATAGCTCATTTTGAGAGATAATAACAAAGGTTTTAGCCTATTGGTTAGGTATTGGAAATTGAAGGATATAATGAATTCATGGGTGAAGAGCATCTCAAGAATTTTATAAACATTACAAATGATTATGAAATTTTTGTTTAGTTATTAAAATATAGTATGAGAGACTGATATAAGATCTTTCTTCATATGAGTATAAGTTCTCGGGTATAATTCATGGAAGTAATTAAGACACAATATTGGGATTAGGTTGATAAAAAAATTTCTATCCATGAGCTAACCATAATTATAAAAGATAATAATGAATTAATGGCGGAGTACAATAATATGTTCATTACTACAATAAGAAAGGTGCCACCTCATTTAAGGCCTAATGAGTCCATATGTCATGTATTTTATCATCTTATAACAAAAAATTTGATATGGTCTCAAGGATAAGAACTAACAAATAGCAAGGGATACATATAAAGTAGCTATAAAATTTGAAATTAACATGAAGGCTTCACGTAAGAACATATAAAGGGATAATATAATTTTTTTGTCAAATAGATGGGGGTATCCAAGCAAGCCTTTGGCCATGGATGAAAAGTTAAACTATTACACCCCAAATGTAGAGATACTATTTTCTATTACTGTATAGGGTAAACATGGATGTAATGCGAATTTTGGTGATGAATAAAATATGCTTGTACCTCGTTATCGATATGAATGTTATCTCATTTGATGTTGTCTCATTTGATATTACCTCTGTTGATGTTATTCATGGTGAAATACTAGATATATGTGAATGAAAGGTTATTGAATTATCATTATTCTAACTTTGGAAATATTTATGTATACTGCATATTATTATGAACAATCGACTGTCGTGTGCATGTGTTAGTGGATGTAGGTATGTGTTCCATTCCTTCAGGCGGAGGGAAAGTATCACTCCAGAGAAGATCTTGGTCAGGTAACCGATAAAAGTAACTATCTAAGCATAAACACACACCACATTAGAAAGATTGAGCTTAGTTAGTTTGTGGGTAATAGGTAAGTCATCCTTAGCGGATATGTCTACATTTGAGAGTCTTGTTACTTATGCATGCATTGGGTGATGTTTATGTGTTTGAGCTTTTGAGATCTTTCTTTTGTTATTATGATCATATGGACAAGTGGGATGTACATGGAAGTATGTTTATATATATGCACATACATGGTAATGAGATATAACAACATGTATATGCATATGTATAGATATACGACATGAATGCACTTATCAGTATGATGGTAAATGTGAATGGCTATACGTGAAACGAATGTGAACATATATATATGTGTGTATAGTATATACATGTATCAATATGTATATGTATATTAATAAATGTGTATGTTGGAGAATAGACACGCTCATATAGATGCATCGATATAGATATACCTACATGTACATAGAGTTATATACATTTATACATATATATATGCACATATTTAGTATAATGTGTTTATTATATACTATCTTTCTTGTACTAATTAATAAATAAACATATATATATATACATGTAAGGTATTTAAGTACATATATATTGATATATGTTGATTGAAACCAACTATCTGTTATTTACTAAAGCCGATTCATAAGGCTAACTTATAGTTGATATAGACTATGAAATGAAGGTTGATATTGACCATGTCTTTGGAAGCTGATTTAATAACTCTCGACTGCTAGTGGAAATTGATTATTCTTGTGAATAGCATGTGATATATGGCATGGTTTTGCATTCGATATCTCCTAGTTGTAGAATGCTTGACTTGGTCGACGTGTTTAATGAGACCATGCTTGACCATGTCTCATGCATTAAGTTGTTATGTCGATTCATACACCATTAGAACATTTGAAACCTGCTATCATGTTATGGAAGTTGACTGAGTTTTATGGTGCAAAATGTGAAGGAAAAGGAATAGCAGATGGCACCACCTTTGATTTTAATTTCCTGTAGATTTCTTCTCATAGAAACAATTTGAATTCTCCATGTTCATTTGGAATAAGTATTGGATTGTTGTCAAGGAAACTAATCGATCTATAGGAGGTTTTGTTGAGTCGGATTTTAGTTGATCTCCACCTTAATACTGATTTGCTTTGCATGAAGCTTGTTGTCTTTGTACATGCCTAAACTATAGGCTTTCTGGTTGCTTGGTTGCTCTATAAATAGCTAAACCATTTCATTGTGAGGGACACATTCTTTCAAGAGATATCATATCTTTTGCATTTCATAATTTTGTGTTACCAGCCATACTTTGATTTGTATTGTGAGAGAGATAGGAAGAGAATTCTTATAGTTTGTGAGGAGATTATATTTTGAGAGGAGTAAGCTATCAACTTGAGAGGTGAAGATTATAGTGACATTTCTTGAGAAGTTTTTTGTCGAGCTAATTGTTGTTGTAGAAGGCTTCTTTGTTGTCTTAGTTTGGATAAGTGATAACAGGCATGAGGATCTCTACTTCTTTGTTATTTTACTTGATTGAAGTGTCTTGCATGCATGGTTGAGATTCCTTTTCTAGTAAATGCTTTAGAGAACTTAGATTGTTTTGAAAAGGAAATTTGAAGCTATTATGTTGTTTTCATATTGTTTTTTTAAAGTACTCCATAATAGAAGATGAGTTTTATCATAAGTATTGTATACTATGTGTGATCGAACATAAAAAGCACATATGCGCATTTAGCTAAGTTATTGACCTAATGAGTATAGCTTATGTCTTACTCCTAGGATAGATAATCTAGTATGGGAGGGAGGTTAAAGTACTTAAAAGTAGGATTATCCAAGTATATAGGTTATCTTTGGAATGATGGACTATCCATAGAAGGAAATACCTAACTTGAATACTTACTAGTTAAGTAGGTTTATTCCAAGTAGATTAATATGGTTGTGGGTTATCTAGGATGATGGACTATCCATTGAAGGAAATACCTACATGCAGCTTAAGATAGCCTTAAGTCAAATCGGCCCTAAGTAGTGAATGTGATAGATGAACCTTAGTAGAACATACTAAATGAAACACTTTGGCTAAAGTAGTGTGATGGCCTTTGGCTCCACTATCAGCTCACCATGATCCAATATTACATGCTATAACGAGATTGTGTTATTACATGTTCTAGTTATGTAGGACACAAAACTATGCTTAGTTGGTTGCTATTATCAGTTAATCTACCAATCTCTTCATAAAAGGGAAGGGCCATCTAGGTAAGTACATGGATATGTGACACAATTTTGGCTCTTAATATGCCACTTTTTTTTTCTAAAATCAACAACATCAGCAAAATCTGATTTTGACAAGAAAATAAAGATAGTTACACTCAAAATTTCAAGATGCGGCAACAATAAGAGTTGAAGTGATCCGAGTCTAGTTTCTAAGCTACTAATTCTTTTTAAAATTAATGAAGATTAAGGGTCTCAAAAAATGGGAGGCCCAAAAAAGGTCTTGTTTTTATATATTAAAAAAAAACATAGCGCTTGAGTGCTCCCCCCTTTTTGATTAACATTTTTTTAGAATTTTAAAAATATGAATGGTGAGAAATTAGCTAAAACCATTTAGTTTATCCTTGTTCTTTTAGATAATTTTTTTAATGAATATATAATATTTTATGAATTTTGAAACTGGACACATACTGGAAAGTTGAAATTTGAGCATGCTCCTCCCTAAATTTTTTGAAAACTAATTGAAAAATAATTTTTTTTATCATGTGTAGAATGAAGTGTTGTTTTTAAAAAATAATTTTTTTCACGTTTCAATGAACAAGAAAAAATCTATCCTAAAACTAGCACATGTTGGTTTTTGACCAAAATTGGAGGCATTTACAATAAAAAGTTATGGATCAAAAGCTTAACTAAATCAAAACAAAAAAAAGAATTATGTATTTAGATAGCTAAGAGAGAGGTTAATGCCATCATGATTTTTTTTATAAACTTGCATTAAAAGATGTGCAAATGTGATGGTGAGTTCAAATGAAAATATGAGGAAATTTGGCAAGTCGTACCAATTCACTTGTCCAAAGCAGGTCATTTGGTGTTTTCCAAATGACCTACTTTGAACAAAATATAAATTTTCCCTCTTTGGTCAACCACTCTGATAATGTTGAGAGTATGCGGTTTATGATCATAGATGGATAGTTGAGGTTTTACCTTTCATATGTTTTACCCCTTGAAATTTTATTCCAAGTCAACTTGTTTTAAAGTTTCTTCTTTCATGATAATTTTTAAACTTGTGCATTTATGTCTAACTCCCAGCTTTGACAATGTTGAGATGATGGAGTCACAATGTCCCTAATGGAGGACCTTTGCTAGGAAAGATATTCAACCACACAGAAAGTGTTGCAACAATGGAATACAAAATAGAGATTCTATTATGATGATGTGATATGTTACAAGAGTGAGAATCTAGAGTGCATAAGATGTTTCCAAGTGTCAAAATCACACTACATGTGACAACATGTGAACCCTACCTAGGAAATGACAAAATTTCTAGAAGGACAACTCATCTTCTAGAAGGAATATTAACCCTACACATGAACAGTGGAAATTATCCCATTATTTAATGAGAGGGAAGGGTGGAGAGAGGAGAGGAGAGGAAGAGGGAGGGAGGGAGAGGGGTAATGGAGAGAGAGGGAATGGAAGTGGAATGAGGGAAAGGGGTGAGGAATGGAGGGGACAGGGGAGGGGTGGCTGGAAATGGAGGGTGACGATGATGACATTTACGATGTACACCGCATGCGCGATGCATTGCCGATGATGGCGACATACGGATGGGCGATGGGCGATGGTCCGGGCCGATGGGATGATGTGATATGATGACATGATGATGCGATGGCGATGACTGGAATGATCCGTGGTCTAAGACGGACATATTCCCGCCATCACGGATCTGAATACAGATCAGATGATGATGGTACGATGATGTGGCGATGATGACATATACGAGACGGGCTGTGATGATGATGATGACCCGTGACAGTATTATTTATATGATGATGGCAGATGGGTCGTGATGGGCGATTGGTGATCGATGGGATATGGATGGCGATGTGATACCGAGGATGTGATGATAACCCACAGTGATGTGATGGTCGGACGCATGATGATGATATGCGGAGCGGGGCAACGATGAGCATATTTATGACAGTATTGCCGCGAGGCGGCGAGGCGATGGCACGATGATGTGGTCGTGATGATCTGGAAACGAGAGTGGACGCAGAGCCGATGCTATGATGATGATGGCGATGACATGGCGCATATGGCTGCCATGGCGCCGTGATGATGATGATGCATATGAGCCGGGAATGACTGACATATGACAGATCAGAGGAGCATATATATATATATATATATATATATATTATATATATATATATATATATATATATATATATATATATATATAATATATATATATATATATATATATATATATATATATATATATATATATATATAACGTAAAGAGCCTGACTGGGATGACATGACGGATGGTGACTGGGGAGTGATGATGTGATGAGGCCGGAGGGGAGGCAGGAGGGGAGGGAGGAGAGAGGGAGGAGAGGGTGAGGGAAGGATGGAGAGGAGAGGGAGGAGGAGGAGGGAGGGAAGGAGTGGTGGAGGGAGAGGGGAGAGAGTGGACTGGTGGATGGAGGGAGGGTGGATGGAGGGGTATTATTTATGACAGTATTGCCGTGCTATGCATTACATACATATATGCGCGCGACATGGGCGCGAGGCGATGGCGGAAAGGTTCGGCGACCCTGAAACGCATGACGAGGAGCCGATGTGATGATGATGTGATGGTTATTACAGGCTTATTTTACATACATGCATATTATGCATGACAGTATGGTCGGAAATGCATATTAATCGAAATGCATATGAAGACAGACTGCATTATTTTACATATATATATATATATTACATATATATATATTATTATTATTATTACATATATATTATTACATATATATATATATATATATATATATATATATATATATATATATACATATATACATATATATATATATATACATATATATATATATATTATTATATATATATATATATATATATATTATTAAACGTAAAAAAATATCGAATCCAGTATTTTATTATTTTTACGCGATGTCCGGAACCGCAATTTTACACATCGGTGATGCATTATTACGCATTTATTATTATTTTACATTATTATTTTCGCGATGCAACACTTTATTTTATTATTATCGTCGCATGCAACGACATTTTAATATTTTATTTACTAATATTATTATTATTTACGTGATGCGATGAAAACCAAAGATGACATATTACATGATGCCTTTATTTATTCGATGCGATGATCGCCGGTTTTATGACATGAAATGATGACATTTTACGCATTTATCGACATGCGATCGTACGACATGACATCGCACGATGATGACACGCATTGAGCGACATCAGCGAGCGTGATGTGATGTGATGATGCATTTTATTATGATGATGCAAAGATGATGTGCATCGGTGAAACGACATTATTTATGCATCGATGCACCATGAGAGGAGGGAGAGGGTACTGAGCTGGAAGGAGAGGGATATGGAGAGAGAGTGGGAGTGGGAGTGGAGATAGGGGAGAATTTGGAGTGGGAGTGGGAGAGGGAGGGACGGGAAGGGGGAGGTAGAAGGAGAGGGAGAGGGAGAGGGAGAGGGAGAGGTCAACGAGAGGGAGAAAGGGGGGAAGAGGGAAAGCAGCACAGTGGCTGGGAGGGAATGGAAACTAATGGAAAGCCCCAGATTCAACTTCTAACCTACCCACTCGGAGATAATGATGGCATTGAAATTTAGAGAATGAAAGAAGGACAAATTAAAGGCACAACACTTGGTAATGGGAAGGGACCACTGAATCCATTGGATTGGAGAATCAACATCATGAGATTAGGAAGCCTGCATATAGTAGAGGTCAAGTTGCTAGAAATAGAAGCACATGTGAGATCAACTTTGGTAATGGTGTTGAATGTATCACAAGATATTCCATTCCAAGCACATGGATTTTGGTCAGATGCACTCCACTCACTCAAAGGTACCTCATTATATGTATCACTCCAATCTTCCTTTTTATTTTAAGTAGAATTAGGCCATCTTGCGAGAGGGAAGTACATTGGAGAAGCATAACTGAAAAGGTGAGAATGCAGCAAAAGAATGCCAGAGCAAGGTGGGGCATTATAGCTAGGAATGATTGAGCAAAAGAAAAAAATCCCTTTGCAGAAAACATTTGAAAAATTCATTTGGATTTAAGGCTCCTAATTTTCTTGGTCAAAGTCAAAAAGATAGTGTGAAAGATCGACTACAACTCAATGTGGCGCCACTCATTGTTAATGTCATAGTCCTGGCAACTTTAAAGTTCATGTAGAAACTACAAACAAGATTGTTACGAGCTTTTATTCTGCCCGAAGGCATATCCTATTTGAGAGAGATCAACCTAGATTTTTAAATCCACAATTGGCCTTTCTACATAGTACCTTGCCAATGATTGAGAAGGTTTGAACCGTTGATCATCTTCTACTATTTTGAGTTTCAACCCTATCTACTTACTGACTATCTTATTCAAGATAACCCATAATGCATTAAAGTGTAGCAAATATTTAATGCGTACGAGTGGTTGTAAATAAAAATTGACTTACTGTCTTATTCAAGATAATTGTTGTGATGTGTGGAATGCAAGCTTTTGATGGTTCCTCAGACAATTGTCCCCTTCAAGAATACGTATGTTAAGTTCAATCCATGGGAGCTTTAAGATATCCCTACAGACAACTATAGAATATTGCACATGCAACTACAGTTTAGCATGCATAGCAATGAGAACTATTGGTAACTTTATTGCATGATGCTATTGTGAAGCCGTTGATCACACATTTCTTTAGAGTGCTTGCAATTTTTCATCGTTTCCTTTCTTCTACAAAGAAACCTTTACTTGTAAGAATTAAAAAACCACCAGGAAGAAAAACCATTGCACATAGCTCATTAAAAAAAGGATTGCAAAAGAACAAATTGGAATTTGTATAGGAGTGAAGAAGAAATCGGGTATTTACTTTCAATAATTTGCATAATTATGATATAAGATTAAAATCTATATAGAGGATTGCTTCTGGTAGGGCATAACCAAAAGAACATTTCGGCCAGAGTGATTTTTGAACAATAAGTTGACCACTAATAATGAAAGAACCTAATTTGGAAGTTCCATTAACCTCTGAAGATACTCATCTTGTTTTTGTGGATCTAGGGTTCCTCTCATTGCTCATTTACGCAATATTCTCATTAATTAGGATGTTCAAACTACTATAACAAAGGTAACTACAATTTTTTTGGAAATTCAACTTCAACATTCTATTTTCTAATAATTTTTTTTCCTATACTAACTAGATCTTTTGTTTATTACAGATACATTGGAGTTCAATATGACCATTCCAAATTTTTGCTATACCATTGTATTCAACTGCATCCATTCTTGTAATGTGAAATAAACAAACCATAAAAAAAAGAGGATTTTCATCATTCTATATATTTCCTTTTTCTACATCTTTGTATGGCATACATTTAAATTCCATTTATTTTATTTCATATGTTCTTCTAATATGTTACATACATTGAATATGGCTAATAATCATTCACATTATATTTTTTTCAGTTCAAAACTTTTTAGATTATGTGTACTATTCTCTATTTCAACCAACTAAACTACATAAAAACAAATAATACCCATACAATTTCTCGGTGTACCCAATTGCACACCAAAAGTGCAATAGCTAGTTTCAAGAATATTTTAAATTTAGGGGAGAGGGTTGGATAGTGATAGGGTTATTTGGACCAAAAAGAACCATTCTAGTGTGAAAGATTTGATATAATTCAATGTGAATGTTAAAGTTGTGAAAACCTTAATGTTTACCTAAAAAATATCAAACGAATTTATATTATTATTTGTTTATTTCAAGAAATACAAATTACTTGATATAACCTTAAAAATAGAAGTAATTTAGTAGATTGTAATTTTCACATTGCATGTGTTTTGTTGAGTAAATTTTGACTTTTTTTTCACATTGCATGTATTGTTAAGTAAATTTTCAACTTTTTTTTCACATTGTATGTGTTGTTATTTTTATTCTAATATACTTTACAAATGAACTTTTAAGATTAAAAATTGAAACCAAAAATATTAAGTTGATAAATTTTTTTTCTTGAATTGTAGAGGTCAAAAGATCCACATAGATTTTAATAGATGCATAGAACACTTAGAGCTAGGATAAAAGAAAAAAATACAGATAACACAAACACCATATATTACAGATTTTTTTATTAGCATCTATAATGACGAAGTCCCAAATATATACTCTATTAACAATTTATTTATTTTTAAATAAACTTTTTAGAAAATTAAAGATAAAAAAGATTTTGAAGATTTTTAGAAAGCTTATTTTTAAATAAACTTTGTAAATATAGGATATTTTCTTTACATAAAAAAATATTTTGAATATTTTTTTATTTTCAGTTTATTTATTTAGAAACTTACTTATATGAAATATTAAATTTAGAATATTTCTTTATATTTGATTTGCTAAATTTTATAAAATATTTTTTATGTCTAATATATTTTATTTTCTAAACTTTTCTTTCACATTGCATGTTTTGTTATGATTATTTTAATATAGTTTACAAATGAAGTTTTAAGATAAAAAAATTTATTAAAAAGTTTATTTTAAAAATTGAAGTTTTATTGTTATGTTTATTTTAATATATTTTAAATTTAGAATATTTTCTAGATATGGTGCAACTGAGAATACTAAAAAAAAGAAGACATCCAAATTATATATGAAACATTAAATTAGAATATTGCTTTATATTTAATTTCCTAAATTTTATAAAATCTTTTCTATGTCAAATATATTTTATTTATAATATATATAAAATAATCTTGACTTTAATGCTAATTATAACCTTAACCTATATGTTAAATTTTTTTATCCTATATATAAAATAATCTTAAATTTAAAAATATATAAAAAATGATATATTAATTAATTTTTTTTATATATAGATTATTTTCTAGATATGGTGCAACCAAGAATTCATTTTGAATCAAAGGAGTAAAGAAGACAATATCAAAGAGAATATGAAAGAAAATATAGAAGAGAATATAGAAGACAACAATGGGAACAAATGGTAGATGTTCAAAGAGAAGAGCAAAGAAGAAGACACAATGAAGTAGAAAGACAAAGATATGCTAGACAAAGGGCAAAAATAGCAATACAAGATTTAGAATTGAAAAATAGAGAAAAAAACAAATTTACTATAAATAGTCATCAACGAACAACTGAACAAATAGAAGCAAGACAACAACTTGATCCCAAAACAAGCAAGAGGCACAATCCTCTATTTGATGTAAATATTGAATGGAATCTTCAAAATGAAAATTCAATTTCAGTAGTACATGTACCCAAAACACCTCATCATGGAACTGAAGATGACATAAATGAAGTTGTGCAAGGAAACATGCAAAACCCAAATGGAACATGTTTCACATTGATTTCAAAAGATTTCAAATGAAATTTTGACATTAATTAGATAGCTTCAAAACACCAAACATGTGTTATACTTGTCAAGAATGCTACCTAGGAATGAAAGTATCTCACACCTTTGAAGGCCATGTGTGTAATAGATGTCAACAAGAGAGAGTGAATAATAGATTTTCAGCTTTAAATAATATGGATCCTAGGCCACAACCAGAAGAGCTTGCAAAATTGACTCAAGTAGAAGAAATTTTTATTGCACGTGTTAGCCCAATATTACAAGTTACCCTTGCAATACGTGGTCAGTATAAATATAAAGGACACACAATATGTTTTCCACAAAATGTAGAATATGTTTCAAAAGTTTTTCCACATTAAATAAGATAGTTTCCTATCATCATTTTTTGATGAAGGGATCAGCGTGGCATGAATTATAACTTCATGGTCAATTAGGTTTCCTATGACTTCTCTAGCTCTTCTAGGGATTTTCACCTAAAAGGAGAGAGATAGGGCTCAAAAATGCTAAGGGTTCACTCAAATTATGTTATGTAGGATGTTTTCTGAGCTGAATGAAGTAAAATAAATGCAAATGAGTGATCTATATGAATGAATATGAATGAAAAAACCTAAGAAACAAGTGATGTTTGAAAACACATTGTGTAATGCAACAATGAACTAGGAATGAATGCAAAACATAACAAAAAAGAACCAAATTGAAAGTGTGCACTTGAGATGTTGAAGGAGGTTAGAAATTACATTTTAAATGTTGTTGATGCTAAAATTTAGACTTGGTAGGACTTATTTAACATTTTGGGTGAATCAGTCCCAATTCTGGAAAACTGTACCAGGGCCTGTTTTAGCCAAATGGGTGTTCAAATCTCCAAAAATATTCATGAAATAGGTACAGTGGGACTCATTTACCACTTTGGGTGAATTAGTCCATTTTGGATTTTCTGAAAACTCAAAAATGGAATATGTAGCTTTTGATCTACTCAATTTGCATCTACAAGTGTCCTAGTTTGAAACCCTAATTTTTGAAGCTGTAAATGACTTTTTGTGTAAGTTTTGTCCTTGAAAAAGTGGAGATAACTTCAACAAGTTTGTAAACTAAACTTTAATAATTTTCAAGCCATCCAAGCACCTAAATCTACAAACACACAATGAAAGAGAAAGAAATGGTGAATGTTAGGGCATAGGGGTTAGCCTTAGTCAAAACACTTTTTAGGTAATTAAACCAAAATGATGAAAAGTTGTAATGAAGCATGAAACAATGGAATTTTTACCTTTCCATGATGATTGAACTTGAATGTTTGTAGCAAAACATGAAGATTCTTCCCTTGAATGTCTGAAAAGTGCTACCTTGGTGACTTATAATGGAAAAACCCTAGCTTGCTTGACTTGAGATGGAAGACAGATGATGAATGAAGTTAAGTTATTATGAATTAGGGTTTATTAGGTTTTTTATAAGAAATTCACCTTATTTTCCCATAAATTAGACTCCCAAGGCCGATATGAAGAAAAATTGAATAAAAACCCTAATGTTTCTCACTCATACCCCAAAAATGGCTCAAATGGGACTCATTTGCCACTAATGGCGAATGGGTCCCACCTAGATGGAACTAATTTTCCACTAATGGAGAATGGGTACCACCTAGATGGGACTAATTTTCCACTAATGGTGAATGGGTCCCACAGGGGCCATTTTTGCTAGCTAGAATGCTGACAAGTAAAAATATTAAGTTTATATGGTGACTATGTTGGTTATTTGATCAAATTATGTCTTGGGATGCACAATATGGGTTAATAAGGGCCTATTAGTGATTATTGAAATGTCAATTAGGGATTGCGACATAGAATTCAATGTGAAAGTGTGACTAAATACACTTTACAACACTAAAATGAGATCCACATAGCCTAGGAAGGCACGAGAACCAATGTGAACATGCAAGACACATTACAACTCTAGTTTAACATTGAGTCTAATTAAAAAACCTTTTGGATTGATGTAATAGTGTTATTTAAAATATTTTATAATGTTTAATTAGGGAGAAATACACTCATTAGGTCTAGAAAAGTGTGAAAGTATCTTATGACACTTTACAACACCTTTACAAGATGTCGTTAAAAGAATACTATTCAATTTGCAAGGGCCCAAGACCTAGTGTGTATGCATAAAATGCCTCACAACACTTGAATCAAGGCCTCATTAAGTCCAATTTATCATGAATTATTCCAATGTCAAGCAAAGGGTCCTTTTTTTTATGGTACAGGATTGTGTATATAGGGCATTAAAATATAAAGTAGATCATGAAAATTTTTATTTAGATGTTAGAATTGATGAAAATTATTTGAATGATTTAAAAAGAAATTCTGCTGAAAATATTTTCAACAAATTAAAAATAGTGCATATGGAATTTGATTTTGATTCAAATGAAATTATATTTGTGGGTTCAGTCATGGAGATAGATGAAGAAAATATAATTGAGCATACTACGTCAATGGCTTTTATGCCACCTAATGATCAAAGAGAAATGGAATTGATTTAGGCATGGGTCAACAATCCAGATGCAAATTCAACAACATTGATTGATTGGCTAGGAATTGGTGCATCTCCTATCAATGAATATGTTACTTTAGGATTACTTGATATGGAATTCCTAACATTATTCCCTAATGGTAGATGTGATTGGTTAGAACCACAAATGAGGCGAGTGCATCTACATGAATTTTTTAAGCATTTATTGCAATATAAGGATCATTGTTTTGGTCAACATCCAATATTTAGATATTTCATGATGAACATGATAATGAGACACTATGCACAAAATTTATCTTTTTTATTTTTAAAAAGCAGCTTTCACAATATTCCAATCACCATCAACGAGCTACGTGAGCATATGGAAAACATGCCATGGTCCCATCTTGCTGATAGGTTGATGCAGTTTGGAACATCATTGAGGGGTACAAGGTCATATTGGACTAATTGTCGTGTAAAATTGACTGACATGCTTCATCAAATAGGCTCTCCTATTATTCACCTTGAATACAACAGATATGTATTGGCCTAATTTGCATGCATTGATGCTAGGAACACCACCAGTTACTCTGTGGGAGGCTCAAATTTGGCAAAAAAAAAATGTTATTGAATATCCCCATATAGTCGCACACTACATGCACTTCATACATTCAATGTTTAGAAGAGAAATTTTGGAAAAAGGAATGAATATTAAATATTTTTGGCATATATGATGTAAACTGTTTGTAGTTTACCATATAACTAATAAATTTTCTTGTATTTTCACTTATAG